>JAWZYV010017682.1:0-479120 GCA_038373885.1 Cheiracanthium punctorium | reverse complement strand
TTTCATTATCCGAATTGCGTAAGTGGAAATACGTATGGTAACTATTTTTTTTTTTTTTTTTAACCCGGTAAAATATAAAAATTATTTTCTGATCCGAAGAAAATTTCTTTATCTTCACTAGAACTTCAGTTTTTTTCGATGCGTAAAAAGTTTAAAATAGCCACGTTGTCCAATGCGATCCCATCATTTGCCTGTGCCTAGCACCGGCCCTTCGTGCATGTAAAAAGGATTGTTTAATAGCTTTCAGCTCCTGCATGACTTTAAATCTTAACACCTCCATCGACATTTAAAAATAAATAAATAGATAAATAAAATCATCTTCGTATAAAATACTCTCTTAAATTTACTTTAAAACTAAATGTGAAGTAACATGCTCGAGGCAGGGGCGGATCCAGAGAAACCATCTGGGGGGGGGGGCTCCGTATTTCATTAGGATGATACATTGATTTCCCAATACTTTTTCTCCCAATGTATAATTAGACATGGTATATAACAACTAAATAAGTATGCTATCTGCTGCAAGAACCGTTGAAAGAAAACTCGGAAGGGGGGGGCAAAGCTATCGTGCGCCCTATACCGACCAAGTTAAGGCCGATGCTCATAAGCCACGTATTTTATGCGTGTCAATGGCCGACGGGACTGATACAGGAAAAAAAAATGTTCCGTTGCTCTCTCCATTGTGTGGGGGGACAGGGTTTTCAGTTTAACACATTAATCTTTTGTTGGTAGATCCCGACTGGTCATTAAAAGTCGTAAATTTCGTCAGAAAAATGTCGCCTTAACCCCTGTAGTGACGACAAATCGTGGCTAATCAACAACGACCTTTATTCAATATTCATGTTGTTGTTGTTCGTAGGCCCTACCCATTAACATTTTAGAGTGTACAGAGTATAATTGCTGAATGCATTATTGAACTCATTTCACAGCCACCGTGCAATATACAGTGTTCACAGCATACATTTTCGCATTTTAGGACGGCATTAAGTTTTCCATATTAGGTAAATTCCATCCTTTTCTGTGAGTAAACCAACCTCAATTGCTATTTAAAACTATTACCTGCTATTTACAATTTGAGCTTTCTTTTTTAAAACCAGACCAGCTATACATTGCCAGGTACTCGCTTTGTCTGATATCTTAGAATATGTTTTACTTTTGTAATGAGTATTTGTACCCATACGTCTGAGTGGTGTGGACAACTTATCAGAGCAGTGGAAAGAATGAAAGCTGTACAAATCGCGGAGGATTGGATTGTGCGTCTGTACTTGAGCATCGCTTAAGGGCGATGCCGATTGCCGCTGCGTCTAACGTGACTGCAGTGGGTAAGAGGGCATTCTCGTCGCCAATTTTACGACTTTTTAATGGCAATTCGGGGTTTACCGATAAAAGATTTCTGCACTAAACCGCAAACTCCGTCCCCTGTAAAATGGAGAGAGCAACGGAAGATTTTTCCCCCGTATCAGTGTGCCGTCGTCCATTCAAATACGGCTAAAGTGACCACCTTGGTAAAGAGATCGTCTGTCTGTAGTGACAACTTTAATACAATTCCGCTTTACAACCATCACACTTTACCACCTTTGTAAGGTGGCCGTCTTTATAAGGTAACCAGTTTTGTTCTTCCCAAGGGTAGTCCCATTAGACAGGTTCCACTGTACAAATAAAACTGGGAACTGTGCTCCAGCTACTGTGGCGATAGCGAGTCAATAAAATTTGCCCCTCCTTCTGTTTAAAAATAAAAGTTCTATCATTTTTGTAACTAGAGAAATTATGTTTAGTCCACAAGGATTCAATAAGTATTGGTGTAAATATTCTTGGTATATGTATATATATATAAAAAACATTATAAATCAAAAGCTCATGAAAATCCCATATTTCTAGAACTACGCAGTTTAAGTCAGTTGGAACAAAGAAATCCGCTTTCAAAAACAATAATTACTACACGGTCCCTTGCAATTCCTTTATAATTTTGTAGACGGTCCCGGGAGCCAGCCACAAAGGCGTTTTAAAAGTCATAACAGACCTTGGAAAACAGCTGCCCAGTTTCTGGGATCAGCCAATAATTGCTACGCATTTTGATCATGTGACACGACCTCAAAAGTTGTTAAAAGGGGATGCAACATCCCAGGAGCGGAACTTCCACGTGACGCAGCTGCCAAACAAAGATGTATGGAATCACCAAATAAAATGATGTAATCGGACTTCGACTCATTCCTTTCATCCATCGGTAGCCGTAAGGCGTGTCCAAGGATTTTCACCGAGCGCTCCCGGCGTTTGCGGGCCAGCGAAGACCGGCCGCCTCAACAGCCTCGACCCATCCGGCCCGGATCCCGCAATAGTGGCTCTAATCCAGAGTCCCGAGCCGCCTTATACCCAACACCAGGAGACCTCAACAGGCGTGCCTCCCTCTGGTCCACGACTACAAACTTTCCCGTAACGCCTAATGTTAAATATATACATATATGTATGTATGTATAGTTGGCTCTCTGTTTAACGACTTTCAAGAAACCGTCAAAATGTGAACAATCGTCCTTAAAGAGAGATCTTCCATAAATAGAATTTGTAAAAGAATAACATTTCCCATTACACTTTGGAAGGTGCCTGGTTCAAAACCAGTTCGCGTCCGCCGACCTAACTGTTCGGAGTTTTCCGTGCTTTCCTCTGAAACTTAGAGCAAATAAGGGTTAGGACCCCTTAGAAAGACCCCCACGGAGTGCACCCGACCCATTGGCTTAGATTTCATGTGCAGGTAATTGGCCGTAATCCTACAGCACCAACCCCTTTACACTTTACATTCTTAGGACGGTGAATATTTTTCTTGATGTATTGGCGTGTTTAAAGATGTTACTTTTATTATCATTATATTATTTTATCATCCACAAAAAAATTATTTTAAGCTACCTTAAAAAAAGGTAGTAAAAACAAGCAATACAATAAAATTAGGTTTCAAGAAAATCAAAATGAGTCAGTTGTTTCATTTTTCGCCTTCCCGTTATTTTTTCTTCCAAATTTTTTCAAATGTGAAATGCGTCAGCTTCCATTTTATGAATTTTTCTAGCTAACCAGCCGAAACCTGAAAATTTTGCATTTCAAATTTTTCTGCCAGAACCCAGACAGCACATAAGCTTAAATCAAGTTTGACATTTCTTTGAATTTGACGCACTAATGCAAGCTTGACACTTCAACTTATTCTAAGCTGGCAGCAAGCTTGCAGGAGTCAAGTTGAATTGTCAAGCTTAAATACAGTTGATTTAAGCTTGAAAATTGATACTCGCGTGATTTTTCCTTTTTAAAGGAGAGCGTTGATGGCGCCATCTGTGAAAGAGAATGATCATTAATTGTCTAGCGTCCTTTAAATTTGCTGAAAGTTCGTAAAAGATGTGTTTTATTTTTATTACCAGTGCCATATATATTACCGGCAAGGCAAACGGGGCAACTGCCCAGGGCCTACAGATTTTAGGGCCCAAAAATCTTACATCTTACACTTTTGTAGTTTTAAAATAAAATTACAAAAGATTTTTTAAAAAATCAGAAGTTAAATAATTTTTTTAATTATAAAGTATGAACAATGAAAATAATTCAAATTTACATTTGTATAAATTAATTTAAACTTATTTTTAATTCTTCGAAATGCTCTATATCGATACCAATATGTAGGAAAATAACTAACCACATTTGTAAAGAGAATTTTTAGCGTTAAAAAATAGCAAAATTTTTCAATTATTTGTTATTTTAAGAAATATTTACAAAAATGACTAAAGTGTTTGTATTCCATACATGTTAGTAACTGTGATATAGCATTTCGAAGTAACATTTAACTATCTCTTTCTTTCGTTTCAGATTACTTAACACAAAATTTGTGTTAAGTAAACAAATTCTATATTTCCAAATATGGAAATTCTTCAAAATAAAATACAATTATACTACGAAATTGATTTCAAAATCAGTCGTTTGTCTCGATTTTGGCCAACAGTATTGCTTCATGAGTGTTGCGGTACTGAAAGTTTTAAAACGTGTTTCTTTATTTAAATTTTGATTTTAATTTAATTTATTTTGATGCATTATTTTAATTTTGATGCATCCCATGGAAAAATAAAAGAAACAAATAACACATCGCCCACTTATCAATTTGGCGAGAAAACAGCGTGGTAAGTCACTTCAAACTTTAGTCATAGCTGCACACGGCTGCGGTTGCGGAATGGATAGCGTGTTTGGCTGCTAAGACAAAGGGCCCGGGTTCTATCCCAGCGACGAACACTCGATGGAAATAGATTAAATTAAATTGAAATTTAAACGTAGAGGGGGGAAATTCGCGGAAAAATAAATTATGTGGGGCGCGGGCGCCCCGTGTATTTAAAAAAAATTTTTAAGCTTGAAATGTCAAGCTTGATTCAAGCTTGAAATGTCAAGCTTAATGCAAGCTGGGCAAGTGTAAACTAGAACACTTGATTCAAGCTTGCATCAAGCTTGCACGACTGGAATTTTCAAGCTTATTGACTTGATAAATCAAGCTTGCTGCAAGTTTGCTCTGCTGTCTGGGAATAAGAGCACTGCAATAATTGCTTGATTTTATTTTATTTTGGTAATACGACGAATTATCTACATGAGGGAATCTAGGCCGAGTACGGGGTGCCCTACGTGGGGGTTTTTCTAAGGGGTCTTAATCCGTATTTATGCGACCTGAGTTTGAACCAAGCACTTTTCTTCTCCCAGTTGCGAGCGCTATGCGCTCAGCCATTCGTCGGGCCTCCAGAAATTGGAGTTATGTGTTATGTGATGTTGTGTGACAAACCTATACTAGATGCATCTGCATTCTGGGGTGGTTGGCTTGGTCGGAGGATTTTTTTGGAGGTTCTAACACATATTTACGTAAAATCTGGAGAAAACCATCTGGGAAAACTCAGTGCCGTATTAAGACAGCGCGGGGCCCGTAGCAAATATTACCAAAGGGCCCCCTGTTCAGTGACGCTCCCATATTTTTTTTATTTTTATTTATTTATTTATTTTTTTTTAGGGGGAGGAGTTCACACTCACATAGTAGAGATAAATTAAATGAGAAAATAAATAGTGCTAATTATATTATAATTTATGTTTAGTGCTAATTAATTAGATAATGGTATTGCTAAAGCTAATTAGACGTAAACAAAACTGAAAGGTCCCACGTGTTGTATTCGGAAGAGGTTTATCCCAGCCCTTCCTCCACCTTGGGTGAGCTAATCTCTAGGTTTTACGCGATAATAAAATAAAACACAATTTTTACGAATTTATTTTTTTCTTGATTCAAAATGAGCAAATTTGAGTTAACACTAGACAAACCAATTTCTCCAAGTAAATTGGTGCGCGGAAAAAATGCCCGTCAAAATAAAGGTTTTTTTTGGGGGGGAGGGGGGGGGCTAAATAGATAGTGAGACTGACGATGTTTACACGCGAAAGTCTACTGGTGTTCTGTACCCGCGAACAGACCGTGCAAGGCCGCCGGAACCATAGATCTGAAGATACGTGTGGATTTTACCCTTTATGGGCTTAAAGTGACGGAGACGGCGAGATGTCTTTACTGCGACGAACCCTATATTTAACTATGTTCCAATATAGCCAAAATTATGAAACTTGGTTGGTATTTAGGTGTTGCCACGAGGTACAATAAGTTATTTATACACAATAAGTTATTTATACCTACATTATTTATAGCACAATAAGTTATTAATACCTACAACTCAGGCATGGGCGCCGGCAGCATAGGGCAAGGGGGGGGGCTTCCAACATGCTAACCATACGTTAAAGTAGTCTTTGCCTCCCCCCCCCTGGGAAATATTCTGCCGGCGGCCATCAACTCAGGTTTTTTTTTAATGAATGTTAATGTTCATAGATATAGTAAATTTGGAATTTCTAACACTTCCCACCTTTCCCAGAAAACATATAACTAGAGAAGTTTACACTCATAAAATAATAATTTTTCTGTAAATTTTTTAGAATCTTCGAAAACAATGTATTTTAATGTACATATGTATTTTAAACTGTGCCTTTAAAAACAATTTTTTCCCCTGTAAAAATGCATGCTTGTAAAATTATTCCATTATCTGGACGATCTTTATTAATAATAGGTTACATATTTTTAACTTTTGTTAATTTATTTAATTGGTTAATTCATAAGAAATCGGACTGAGGATTGATAGATCTAATGGAATGTTTGGGCAGAAAAAAACAGACTTAAGTAAAATTAAAAGTAATTTATATTGTAAATTAACATTAAATTAAATAGGTAGCTACTTGCTTCATACAGCACGACACTCATCCACCAGCGATACCTCGCTTCTTGTTCGTTGCTCCCCTTGAGTCCAACATCCTTCTTTTATACGTAGCAGTCGTTCACTCCGGGAATTTCTGCTCCGTGGTTGGTTCTTGATAGTTTCTGGTTTCTGGCGATTAAACGTCCGAAAATACCCAACAAGATCTAGCACAATAATACCTCCGCTACTCAAGATACACTGCATGAACGGAAGGCATTTGAACTGCACATGCGTGTACAGGGGGACTATTACTTCCACATACAAGCATATGTGCATTACTTTTCAACTTATCCTCGTTAAAATAATATAAAATATTTTGCTTAAAAAAATCTTAATAAGAGGATTGTATCTTTTCTAAATAGAATAATCTATATAATAAATAATGAAAAAATCGGATAAAACATTCATTATCGTATTACGTTCAAATGTTTTTGCAAGATATAATAATCTTACATGTGATCAAGTAATTTGTGAGTTTCTTTGTGGATCAAGAGTATCCGAAAATTCTCTTTCTTTTCAGTTTGCCTGGGGTTATGGATTCTCGGATATCGCGACCGTCTTGTCTTTGTGCGAAGATCCTCTCAGTTCTAATTATTTTATTTGAACGAACGTACTGGCATTCGTGCCCTTGACCTGTAGTTTCGACCGGCCAAAATCAATTCTTTTATATTTAACGTGGTTAACTTCCGTGATTAATAAAATAATTTACTGTAATTGTAGATTCCCCAATTATAAAAAAAAATGACTTACATTCTATACATTATTATTGTTACAAAAAATAATTCGCCTTTGTTTAAATATTGTAAAATGTAAAATAAATAATTAAATAAAAACAAAGGAAACCAACTACCAAAAGCCTATGGCATCTAAGAGTAGGGTGTAAGCATCTAAGATGGCTTACACCCTACTCTATACACCTTCGAATTTCGCCAAAGCCACTCGCCTTTACTCTAAAACGAAAGAACTTAGGGGCTGCCCAACATCCGATTAAAATAGCATCCTCATATTTACTGCAAAACAAAATAAGTTTATGTCCAATATTTAAATAAAAATTATTCTTTCGTGGGGGAATATCTTTATTATGGGGCGCGTTTTTCCTACAATCCTAATCCTATGGATCTCAGCTCTCGGGAAATGCAAAAGGTGAACTCGCTTTTCACAGAACATCTTCAGAAATAGCCACAAATATTTCCGTTCTATTGAGTCATTTTGAAAAGTTTGATTACAACT
Source organism: Cheiracanthium punctorium (assembly GCA_038373885.1). Classification (NCBI taxonomy): domain Eukaryota; kingdom Metazoa; phylum Arthropoda; class Arachnida; order Araneae; family Cheiracanthiidae; genus Cheiracanthium; species Cheiracanthium punctorium. Next base: position 471,609 of record JAWZYV010017682.1, on the reverse strand, counting down.
TCATTAAAAAATTCATTCGGTTACTGAGAAGTCCCTGAAATGATCGGGACAGATAGGCTACAGCCTAATGAATAATCCGGCCCACTGACGGATTAATACAATTTTGTGGGAGGGGGCTTGGATGGAAGATTCACATACATATCCATTTTATGGAAGTAAGTTGGGATTGTTTACATTAATTTCATTTTTCTCGGGAGGGGCAATCGCCTCCTCCGACACCCTCCCTTTAATCCGTCCTTGATCACACCTTGGGTCTGTTCTTTTGTTTTGGCACTTAGTTTTCTTTCAATATTTTGTTTATTTCTGGATTCAGTCTTCAAATAAAGACAAACATGTAACAGTATTGGTAAGGAATACATTTTCTAAAGGCCATATGTGGGTGGTGCAAGGATTTGGATTCCCCCCCCCCCCCATCCTCCGTTTGTCCGAGTTTCGCTTTTAGTCAACAAAAAGATAATGATACAGCCTTTCTTTCTGCCTTTCCCACCTTTTGGACGCTCCCTGAAATTTTTTTCTGAGTACTGTGCTTTTGTTCCACAGTTTTGTTCAGTATACTCTTGTGTGTGTCCTTATTGCTGACTTTAGAATACTCATTCAGTTTCGCCTACTTAATGAGTTGACTAAATAATGCAGGCATGCAACAGCCACATTAAATATATACATGGTGGTCTAAAAGAAACCTCCCCTATATAATCGGCCCCTAGTGGCCGAACCGTTCAAGTAATCGAAATGAAAGTTTAGATATAGTTAGTTGAATGTATGGTATCCAGATTGTGATGATTTAAAACAATAAAGCTCTCATGGTTACGGTTACAGTGACAAAGTTTCGAAATTTTCGAATAGCAGCACCCACTTTTTTTGTGCGCAAATTGATCGGAACATGGAAAAACCTTAAATGGCGTTGGGACGAGACACGTATGGCGTAAATTGGAGGCGTAAAACATTTGCAAAGAAGAGAATCGCAACCCATGAACAACAAGAAAGAACCCATGATAACAAAAGAGAGGAGAGAGGAAAAGACTTTTAACCAAAGGACAAAAAGCCTAATAACTTCTACAAACGGTGTAGAAGTTATTAGGCTTTTTGTCCTTGACTTCTTTTTGCAGTAATGGCGAAAAAAGTTTTATCTTGAAGTTAGGGTTCAGCGCAACTATATAGCAGGATGATACGCACGCTTTAAAGAATAACTTCCCATAGAGCGCAATGTATTGGGAATATTTTGAGTGCTCCTGTAGGAAAACTATAAATGCTACATAGATCATTTACAATAGGGTACATGCTACTATAGATAAGAATTACATGTAAATTTCATAGAAATCAATGCATATTTACGCGAGTTAGATCAAAGACGGACAGACAGACAAATCGAAATCACTTTTCTACCTTGTTGGAAAGTGTTATAAAAGCTAGATCATGGGGGGGAGAGAAGGAAAACTTTCTCTAGGTAAGGCGCGGTAAAAAAAGGGTACCGCGCCTTACCTAGAGAGGTAAGGTAAAGGCGCGGGGCCCGTAGCATTTGCTACTTCTGCTATATTGTTAATCCGGCACTGGAAAAACTCCAGATAGTTAGATCGACAGCCGCGCGGTAGGCCCTAACGCGGGACCTTCACACTTCAGCCGTCTATCATGTCGAGTGTGTTATCCACCCATCATCTAGGCCATGTTGGGGCCCAGAAATTAGAATGTTGGATGCTTTTGCTTCATGCAACCATTTGCATGCAGACGTGCCTTGGCGAACTCTTCCAATCGGCCACATTGATTTTTCGGCCATTTGGATTTGGATCTCGAACTAAATTTTTGCGCTGCTTCAAGAATTTTCTCTTTGCTTCTAAAATACCTTTGAGAATACACTCAGGTAGCTGAGATTGTCTTGTGAATTGCACTTTTGACATTCCCCGACACTTTTTTCCTATTCTTAAAATGTTTTCCCCTGTTCCTGTAACGTAAGATGAAAAAAAAAAAAAAAAAAAATCGTTGTTAAACAGAAACGAAGTCTTCTTTGAATAGAAATTTTTTACGTTGGAGTTGCTGGGACTTTGAAATATCGTCTTCGGAAAGAGATCGTCGTTAAACAGAGAGTCAACTGCATATGCAGTGTTACTCTTTTTTAAATTTCAGTTCATGTGAAAATTTACAATTTTTTTTAAACTTCCCTAACCCATAGTGTATTTCTAGCTCTAGGGGGGGCTCGAGCCCCCAGAGCCCCCCACCCGTGGATCCGCCACTGGCTCGAGGGGAATCTTATGCGCATAAGTATTATTTTTTATTGATTTATTTGGTGTGTAAAATGCAAAATCCAAACCGTCAATTATTACAAAGAAATTTTTACATCCACGCGTCTTGAAACTGTCATAGTTTTATATTTTTCGAATTATAATTTTTCTGGTCATTTTGTAATCTGTCAAAGATCTGTCACTTTGAACGACAGTTTTTTTGTTTTTTTCTCCCACCACAGTAGACTATTCGACGTGCTGTCCGGGTTCTGTAGTGGCTAGAGAATCATTCTATCACTAGGAATGAGAGCGATAGGCGCGAGGCGAGAAACAAGACTGTCTCGCCTCGTCTCACAGTGACAAACTTCTCGGCATACCCCCTTTAATACAGCACTGCTATTCTGATTGAAAAGGGATTCGTATCATAAATTTATGCGAGACGAGAAGTACTCGCAAGAGATCTCGCGCGACAGAAGGCTGTGTCTCGCCTCGCAAAGTATTTCCTTTCTCGTCTCGCAAAAATTGTACCTGTCTCACGTTCATGCTTATCTACCATATCTTGGTTCCGGGATCGATTCTCGGCATGGAATTGGGTGACATTTCGTCCGTCCCTTTGTAGGAGGACACGCTCTTAGGTGCCTGCATAATAAAGCAGTAGCATAGACAGGATTTTTTTTCTCGGGGGAGAGTGGAATGAATGCCCCCCCCCCCTTTATTTTGCCTAAAAGTGTTCGCCTTAGAAAAATGAATTAAAGAAAAGAAAGGATGAAAATCTTTAAAAAAAAAAAAATCATAAAACGAGTTTAAAATCTTTTGCAGATGGAAAAACACATTAAAAAAGATTTTAAATTTGGCCTATGCCCGTAGCTGAACCTCAAATTTCTCAAGGAAAACTTTCAAATGTACCATGGGGGTATTACTTCCAAATTTTTCCACAAATACGTAAGTTTCCCCATATCCTACGTTTACTCATTGGCTACGCCCCTGTAATAAAGTGACCTCTGCTACTGCAAGTAGAGGCCATACCTGTAAACGGCTAGTCCCGCCATTCGGAAAAAAAAAATACTAGTCAATGTAATCAGTGGCGTAGCCAAAATTTTCATGAGGGGTGTTACGACTACTGCAACTCACGTATATGTAATGCGTGTGATAAGGGAGTGAAGAATATACATTTTGTATAGCAAAAAATTCCTCATGAGGGGGTTATGACCCCCTATCCCCCCCCCCTTGACTACGCCACTGAGTGTAATTCGTATTCGGTTTAATGCGCATCCTTGAAAATTAGATATTGCATTTTTTTTAAAAAGCGTTAAGTAAAGTTACCTCGTATTTTAATGCAAATCAACTGTTCTTTTCCACGGTTGAGGTTTCCGCGACAGAATAATTAAACGCTTTAAAGCGTCTTTATGACTTCCTGCAGCTATAAACTATACCTGGTTTGGTTGAGTCTGTTATGATGACTCATCCTCCCACCCGTACGTTTGCCCTCTCTGTTATGCTTAAATGTTTTGAAAAGAACTTGAAACGCTATAACGTTGGTGAAATCAGAATGTTTAACGAAAACCTGTTTTAGCAGGGGTGCAACAGATCGTGATCTCAGCCTCCATTGTAGACTTTTTTTTTTAGCTTGTTTTTTTTTATTAACACCTTCCCGAAGAGAAAGAGAGAACAAATGAAAGTGCCGTGAACAAGTAAAACGTTTAACAATACACATACCCCTCCTCTTTTCTTTTAGTTCTAAGACAGTATGACCGTTAGCGTTGCGTAAGAATGCTTATTATAATTATAATATAATATATAGGATATGTGCACTAGTAGTAACTGACACTTTGCCAGGTATTTTATTATAAAAAGCTTTTATTTTCAAACTTTTATCAAATGGTGTTATATAGTACCAATTTGGACATCTATCTTCACTTTTAAGCTTTTATTATTATTATTATTATTATTATTATTTCCATGGAGCTTTCAATATCGGATATTGAGATTTTAAACTCAATTGAAAAAAATCTGATTCTCAGTAGCTGGCTTAATGCTGAAACTAAGATATGTGCATTTTCAACCTATTTCTATTGGAAGAATATTTCTTTTAAGAAATTAATTTAAAGTGAATTGTATCAGATAATCGATCATAAAATAAGTCTGTAGAGTTTTTCTTTAATAAACAAATTTATTTATTAAGATGTGGTGGGGTGTCAGTTAATGGGTTAAAAAACAAAGAAACATGGATTTTCATTACTGAATGATACTTATGCCTGTTATTGGTGTTTCAGTCAAGTTCATGACCAGAGCCTTATTATCGCATGGGCAAATCGGGACTTTGCCCAGGGCCCCCGGCTCGAAAGGGCCCCCAATATCAAATGTTGTACTGAAATATTCATTTTTATATCAAAATTTTATGAAAAATAAAACGAATTTCATAGATAGGGGCCCCCAAATTCATCAATGCCCGGGGCCCCTGTTGATCATAATCAGGCTCTGTTCATGACAGTTGCATAAATTTTACAAGAAACGTATTAAATAGATATTCAGAGAGTCAGCTACAGATAACTTGAAAATATAATATTTTTCCAGCGACTGGCAACATGTCAATTGTTGGTTCTGAAGTTCTGATGTATTTGAGTTACTAGTTCTAATACTTTTCAGTGCTTCCATTCTACATGCTACCTGTTTTAGAAATTATTTAAGCGTTTCAAAATGCATAAAGCTTACAAACATAGTAACATAGAGTAAAAGGCTGTTTTTTTTAAAAAGATTTTCTTCTTTTTAAAGATAGATGGCTTTCAAATCAAAAATTCTGCAACAGCCACAGCAAATTTTTATTTGCAATGGAAGTATATTTGTACTTAGTCCAAAATCAGACAATGTATTAATACTCAAAGAAATACATGTATAAAGTATTTAAAGGAAATGGCGAAGAATTGTCTACAGTATTTAAAAGTTGTTATTTTTGAAATTACTGATGAAGCAAGTTCACCACCATTCTAAAAAAAGCACTATTTTGGTCTGCTCCAGGTGTTGCAGTATTTGTGTCGAGAAAGCATTTCAGGGAAAAAGAAGTGTGTGCGTGCGTGTGTGTGGGGGGGGGGGGGGGGAGGGAGAATTCAGGATGAGCTAAAGAGAGAAAATCATAAAATTTTGTGAGAGAAATTGCACAGTTAAAGCAAGTCAGAATATGATTTAAAAAAAAAAAAAAAAAAACAGTAGAATAACCTTGAAAAAAAAACTAGAATTTTATGTGAAGAAAAGTACTATTTAGGAAGAATAACTGATTGAGTCTTACAATATCAAGTTCTTCAAAAAATTATGGAAAATAAGTATACTTGGCCAAAGAAAGCAGTCACTGCAAGTATTTCCAAAGGCAAGTATTTTATGGACTAATAAATCTGACTGTAACCAAATCTTATTACAGTTGTTGTATTGGAACATGTATTCGGATTTGTGTGCTTGGTCACGAGGAACCGCTTTTAAATCCACGTCAGACAAAGGACAGACACAAGGGGGGGGGGAGCAAATGCCTTGGGGGAGGACTTTTCTGGGTATCTAGCCCGTATTCACGTTACATCTGGAGAAAACCGCGCAAAACTCCAGACCGACGGCCCCACGAGAGGACAGAACCCTGTTCCTCCACTCGAGCCATCTGCCAATATCTGCGGCTTTAAACCATTGTGCCCCACATTGGTTTATCACAGTTGACAGTGGTATAAAGAAAATAAAAATATTGTATAGGAATATGAAACATCGAAAAGGAAATTGATAAAAAGATGATTCAGCTTTGCTAGACAAAATCAATGTTCCTAATCAATGTGTTTTTAATTACATTAGTATTCATTATCTTTTTGTAACAATAACTCATATAAAATTGAAACAGTTGAAAATTTTAATGTCTTTCATGGTAGTATCCTCCATTACGTGAAAGCGACATTTTTATTAGTCTGCAATTAATATTTTATCTAAAAATTTTCTTTATTTTTGCAGAATAATTTAATTTTGCTAAAATATCATCTTTAAAAAATATATTCATGCTTTTTTTCAAACTAAAGTTATAATTTAAACACAAATGAGTAAATTTTTCTACTCATTTCATAAGTGTCATTACTGGTGCCAAAATGTTTCCTTGGTGTCAGTTATTGATTCAACCACCATGACAACATAAATATTATTGAAAAAAAGATAGAAAATATCAACATAGTTCAATAAATGATATCCTACTGGAATTATGAAAATGCACTTAAGGTTAAACAAAAAGTTTGTTTGAGTATAGTTTTAGTAAGTAGCAACTCAAGTTAATTTTTATTTTGCTCTTAAAGGGTCAGTTACTGGTGCACCTACCCTAATAATATAGACTGTATAAAATATAGACTAAAACTGAAAATGATACACTCAGAAACCCCCCCCCACACACACACACACAATATTTAAATAAGGATAGAGAAGTAGGAGCACACACACACACAAAAAGAACACACAACCTTGTATGTTAATATTACAAGACATCATAAAGTGATAAAAAAAACAGGTGTGACACATTAAAGTAGCACTATTCAAACAATACAAAACTATACAGAGATTAAAAAAATTGCAAAAATTAAGAGGAAAATTAAAGTATGATAATTTAAATTATAAAACTATAAATTAAATGTAATAAAACCATCACACACACACACACGCATAGCAGGTACTTAAAATCAATACGCATAGCAGGTATTTAAAAGTGTAGAGGGTATATTGAGTTAAGTCAAACCTGCGCAAAGACTGCCTGCCTAGGGGGATGAGCTTGGCCGGAGGACTTTTTGAGGGGTTCTAACGTGTATTCACATTACACCTGGAGAAAATCGACCCAAACTCCAGATCGTTAGATCGACGGCCACGCGGTAGACCAGAACGCTGGGCCTTTACTTCAGCTGTCTACCATGTTCAGTGCCGTATCAATAAAGTGTAGAGTTTAAGCAATACATTTGCTGTAATTTTGAATTGTTTCAGTTGAAGTAAATTTATAAATAAATAATATCTTATAAATACGTGCATAAGCAGCAATATACACTGACCTCCAAAAGTTGAGATACAACATCTGTTTCGAAGCTCACCGTTAAAAAAAAAAAAAAAAAAAAAAAAAAAAAAAAAAAAAAAAAAAAGACAGTAACAATAAAAGTCATAGTTTATATGAATGATAATAACGAATATTAAAAAAACATGCGAAAACGTCAACTACCACTTTTATTTTATAGAAGAGATATACAGTAGATGCCGCTTAATGTGATCACCTCGGAACCATGGGATTTTTATAGCACTATCCGATTGATAACAATAAGCAATTGAATAAAAACGTGCGAAACAGCCTAGTTTTATGATGAAATGGAAACACATCCACGACAAAATAGAATATTGAGGCAGAAAACATTTTTTAAAAGAATTCTGTACTTTTTTTTTGTGCATACAATTAATCCTTAAAAGTTTATTAATTAACTGCTCATAGTTATACTGTGTTTGAAAATTATCCGAAACGATGGACCTCGTTTCAAAACTATCGAATACCATCGGAATAGCTTCTTAACACCTATAGACAAACAATACACATTTTTTCTTTGAATCGGTTGGCATGCTTGGAATCGGTTTATTAACAAAGCCCCGTTTTCTTGCATTTTTCTGGAATTGGTCTGCGAAAGAAATGATAACATTAACCGAAAGATTGATCACATAAAACGTTTGATTTTGTATGGAATGAAATACAGGCAGTCGGTGCCAGCTGATTTCGATAACAATAAGCGATTAATAGCAATAACTGTGATCACATTAAGCGGCATGTAGTGTATATGAGTGAGAGGAAAGTATGTGAATATCATTCATCCGCAATTACGTGTATAACTTTTGTTGATTTACAGCCATGGTCGCCGCCAGGATTTTTTGCAAAGGTGGGCAAAATTTAAGAGTGAGACACGCTTGCGTTCATACACATGCGTTATAGTATATTCGTACATATACGTATATATACGTTTCACAGCCCACAGCCCCTTCACAAAAAGAAAGTCGATCAAAACAACCCTTTACTGGCACTTTACCGTATATTTTAATTTGCTTAGTAAATTATTTTAAGGAAACAAGTGTCTTTTACAAACACTGGTATGAAAATTTACAAAAATAGATATTGGAATTCACAAAAGTAAACAGTTCTCAGTAATCCTAATATATAAATGTCAATGTTTGTATGTATGTTTATTACTCTTTCACGCTGAAGCGGTTTCATGGATTTGGATGAAATTTGGAATAAAGACAGTTACAGTCCTGGATTAACATATAGGCTACTTTTCATCGCGCGAAAAAAACACTGTTCCTATAATATAACAAAAAAACCCCTATCTTTTATTAAAAAAGAAAAAAGATTACAATTGAGTTTCTGTTTTACAGAGCCGTCGACAGATGGCGCAAACTTATAGAATACGCAGATTTTAATAAATACAATCATTTTATCGTCGACTACACCTGACTTGGATAAAAAGTACACCTGAATAAGTTTTTGAAACTTTCATTCAGTTCGAATTGTGCATTTTTCAACGCAGCTTTTTCCCATTCTATTTCTAGTGTATTACACACAGAAAAAGGATGTTAGAAATATCAATTTTAATTTTGTTTAATCACACTCATAAATAATGATACACTTTCCAACTTAATGGAATAAGGAAAGAAAATAGGGAAGATGTATGGATTATGATACGCTTTTAATATATAGCACTGTAGTGCGTATTTAAAATCTGAAAATATTTCAGATTTTCTTCCTTTTTTTTCTTTCCGTTTTTTGATAACGGTTAATATATCCAGAAGCTCTTCAGAATTAATATAGGATGAAAATGATTTGTACCTTTTTGTAGGTTTTTATCCTTAAATTATCTTATTTTTGTAACCAGGGGCGGTCCGACACAGTAAGCAATGTAAGTATCGCATCGGGAAGCCGGCTTCGAAGGGGCATCATTTCGAACTCAAAAAAAGTAGAGCATAAGAAGGGCGTCTTTTTTACGTTAGCAGGACCGCTACCCTAGGGCCGCCCCTGTTTATAACCATCCTAATTTAAATTTCATTCAGAATCTGAGAGATTTCAGTGCCAAGGAAGCCGGTGAGAAACAGGATTCTCTCCGAAGAAGATTTATTAAGATGGCGTACCAACCGGTCGCCGGAGGCGGCTAGTACTCGTATAAAGGCGTGCCAATTGTATTGTGCTTCAACCTCACTGAAGTTCATCGTAGCAATATGCATCATAGCAAAGTACTCCTTATTCATAGAGCCTGTAGCCAACACTCTGCAGTCTGTTGACATCTATTTGTTTTCTTTTAGAGAGCATGTCGATAAATTAAAAAATATTTATACAGAGCCTGGTTATGACCAACAGGGGCCAAGGGCATTGATGAATTCGGGGCCCCCCATCAATGAATTTTTTTCATTTTTCATAAAATTTTGATATAAAAAAGAATAATTCAGAACAACATTTGATTTTGGGGGATCTTTCGAGCCTGGGGCAATCAGCAAAATTCCCGATTTGCCCATGCGATAATAAGGCTCTGCATTTATATCTAATCGCAGTAGTTTTGAAAATACGTTCAAAATTATTGTTTCAGAAAACTCTGCTTAGTTTCCGAGTTCGAAGCATTAAAGACAGTGTAGATGGAAAGTTCAAGTAAACAGTCCAATTGACAAGGACGAAAGGCAAATTTTATTAGAAAGTCGATGAACAATCTGCTGTACACAAATCTCAGGAATAAATAAGCAGTAACACGATTTATAACAGCCAGTTTAAAACAGTAGCTTTCTCAGATGCCGTATTTCACACGCAATAAATCCGCGTTCAAAGTTACCTCTGGAGTTGCCGATTTCAGGGGATCGGTCTCTCCTCCAGAATTGGTTCAAAATTAGGGACAACACTGACTCAAAAACAACAACACACAACAAAAATTTCTTTCGGGGGCTAAAATTCAGTGGAATTTCTCGAGATAAGTTATCAGAAGGTCCTCAGGATTCAAGAACGAAGAAAGCCCAAAGAGCTTTGAAAAATAAGCTTCCCAAAACAAGGAATAGATCGCTTATAAAAGCACACAATCAGAGCCTTATACTCTCAGTAGAATCAACGTCTGCTCGCAACAACTGACTGAACTGCTCTAATCTCTGGAACAATCCTCCGCTTTTATACCTTACGCCGACGTTGAACGAACATTCCAGAGATTCTATCTCTAGAGAAATCTCACTCAGTCGCGAACTTTCATTACGTAATAAAAACGCAATTGAGTAATACATAATCCTAATGCAGGAAAACAAACATTACAGGCCGCATTAAGAAAAAAGCGCCAAATGTCGCCAACCGTGGCGATTTTTTGGCGAAAAATCGTCAAATTTCGTGCCAAAAATAACCTTTTAAAACTGAAGTCAACTAATCGAGAGAGCCAATATTTCTCGAATAACTACCTATCTGGAGTCCAAGTTAATCGATTTTCATGCAACAAAATACAAATTTTAATTATTTAACGCGTAGGATGTGAATTTTAGACTAGTTTAACCCCCAGAAGAGTGGGTCAGCCCCAAAACTAGTCACTCTCTTTACATCTGCGAAAGAAATAGCCGAAGCTCACGCTATTGAACTGAGGTTTCCTCGAACAGTTAGTCACCAAGTCTACAGATCTAATCCAAAAATTAAAATAGAAGCAGAAGAGTGCTCAAAAATATCAATTATTTGGATGGATTAATGACATCGCTTGGGAAAAGGTTCTATGCAGACAACGAAGTTGGCTACGACCTATTTACACTTTACCCAAAACGGTGAAAAATTGGTGCAAAAGGCTTTAGTAAGAAAATGAAACGTATTTGCAGTTCCTATAGAGACTTTTCTACAAAATATTTTGTCTGAAGCCGAAGTATGGTATGAGCTATTTCAGATTTCTCCAATATAAACAAAATTTGATACAAAAACACTCCATCGATTTATTAAACCATCATACTAAGTTCTTCCCTACAGTGCCTTCTAAAGGCTTGCCAATAGCTCTAACATTTGCAGCTACTATCTGTACAGTAGAAAGATTTTTCAGTTCTCTACTAAAAGTGTTGGATAAGATCAACAAGGATTGATTTGAGATTAGCAGGACTTTGCATGCTAAGTGTTCATGGAGAAACAATTAATGGTGATTTGGGACACTTCTTACAAAAGATTTTGGACGAGTTCGTGGTATACTGCAACCACACACGTAGGGTACAATTATTATTCCGTTAGTTATATTTCATTTTTTTAATTCTATTTTTAAAAATTTATTTTCCAAAGATATTCTTCCAAAAGTTATTTTAAGATTAACAATTTTGTACATTTTTTCCTCTGTGACATATTTAAATAAAATTAAAGATTTGCGGCTTAGCATCAGATTAAAAAAAAAAACAGATTTCAGGCTTTTATATCTATTTATAATGTGCGATTTCCTTTCGCAAGGGTGATCATTTGCCCGCCCTTGCCCATAGCTGACGGCGCCCCTGTATACAACTGTTGTTGGCAGATTCGCTGATAAGGCTGTAAAATCCAGTGATAATCTAGGAGAAGCCGTTTGCCGATTCTTTACTTATGAGACTGCCCAAAAAATCATTATTTTGCGAAAATTTTAGTTTTTTTTTTTTTTTTTTCTTATTTCATAGGTTACACGATTAAATTCCAAAACCGTTTAATTTTTATTTCTGCGATAACTAGAAGCCAAGTTCGCAAGAAATGATGAACTGGAATTGTAGTATTTTGTACAGCACAGTATCCCCTCGATATTTCGCGAATTCGGATATATCGCGCTTTTCCTATATCTCCCAACTTTTTCTCTGTACTTTTCTGCTTCTTTACTTCACATGAGAAGCATACAGTACATTAAAAAAGTACAACGCCCATCTCCTCCATAAAAGAGATAGAATTAATTAATTTTCTCTCGCTGACCTTTGCTGAAAAACAAGTTATGTCAGAAAAATAAAATCAGAATGACTTTGGATAGTTTCTTCAGCAGGAAACGAAATATGTATTGGTACACAAATTTAAAAAGGTAAATTAAACTTCTATGTTTATTGTTTAAGTGTGATTATTTTATATTGCACTACTTGAACTATTAATTTTATAACAGTTTAAGTGCATGTGATCATAAAAATAAAATCTCATCAGATCACGAGTCACGCTTCCCCGCCCCCTCCTCCGATTATATCGCGTCGCCGGATATATCATGCATTTTTCCTGTCTCCGGGCAAGCGTGATATAACGAGAGGCTAGTGTATTTAAATGTTTGAACGCATTTGCTGAAAATGTGCATTTTCTATAATTTTTCTTTACGATAAATGTCATATCTCATGACGTATTTGACTTGAAATCTTGCCAGGATATTTTGATTATTATTAACCGTGTTATGAATCCGAATATAAGATTTCTGTACTTTTTTATTGATTTTATGACCATTTATTTCTTTGAAAAAGATGCTTTTTTTAGAAAAAATACTGTTTCCATATAAAAATTGAACTATTTTCATAACTATGAAATCTTAAATACAACTACACTGTTATAAAAAATCTGAATTTCACAGACAATATCGACCTGCTTTTCTCAAAAGAATCTCCCTTATTGGTGAATAAAGGATTTTTGCTGTTTTTGAACTGAAGTTCTGTTAAAAAACGAAAATTATCTGTGAATTTTCTGTGAATTTTCTGAAGTCTAGTTCTAAAGGGGCATTTTCGTTCTCTTACCGGCACTTTCGAGCTTGGACTAATGAAATGTCTCCGAGTCACTTCCGCTCGTAATCAAAATAAGACCCACAAAGCTGCTTTTAGCAATTTTGAATGCAAGATGTTCGTTGCTCATTCTCCTTGCATTTCAAGTTGGAGTTAAGATTCCTTGAACCAATAAAAATATCGTCGCATTATGCATGTAACAGACGACTTGCAGATAATTGGAGTATACTTAACGCCAAGTCCTTTGCTGTGGGTGCTACGGTAATCCAATGGGCACGACCGACGAAGCTTACTCCTCGGTGTGTTCGCTTGTGATAATTTTATTTTATATCGGAATACCAAATGCATCTTTTTCATATTCAGAGTTGTGAAATAAATTCAACCTAAATATGGAGGGGATGCTTTCAGTAAAGATTTTGCTTTAATGGACAGTTTCTTTCGATTGAATTATAAAAATCTCGTAGCTGTTGTAAAACAAATGAACTTATGATATTTCCAGTCAAAGAAGTGAACAGCAAGTACTATTTTGCCTTTTTCATGTAAATAAATTAGGTTGCTGCTTTAATTATATCTCGCAGCTGGTTTAACCATGATTGCATTTCTGTATTCTGACTGTACTGTGAATTCGTTTTATAACTAGAGACTGAGGTGAAATTATATTCTATTTATTAAAAAAAAAATTTTTGTATAGTGTATTAAGATATATGTAATGCATTTGCATTGATTTAAAATTTATTTTCTCGAGCTAATAATCATATTATTAGCTCTAGATTACAGCTCTGATAATAAAAAACGAAGAAAACGAATAATTCAAACATGTTTTTAACTGTGCACTATTTATAACATTATATGTACATGTATGTACACTTTTTTAAAACAACTTTAGTGTTTTAGCACCAGACCACCTCCCCCCCCCCCAAAAAAAAAGAAAAAATAAATAAATAAAATATTGTTATTGAAGCTAGTGGCGCAGTTATAAAAAACTAATTCTATATTATAACAACTGAGGATGCGTAAAATCATTGTTAACGTTGTGTATTCATCTATCTACACAATGTATAACTTTTTACCTACAACACCAACTCTTCCATATATATATATATATATGGAAAAGTTGGACTAGGACAGCTTTTTCTCACGTGTAAAATAACTAGCACATGAATAAAGTGCTACAATTTTTTATTTGAATGTATTAAAATGTATTTGAATAATTAGAACGTTATTTCAAAAAATGACTATTTTTTAAGGTATAAAAACTATATTTTAGGGTAAATAAATAATTTTTTGGAAGTACGTAGGTACCTGGTTTTGTCCATTATTGTCGCTTATTAGTAAATAGGGCATAATATCTTTCAAATGTGATGCAATACCTGATTCCATAATTTTAAATAAGCTTAAAATCCTTCTTTGATAAAGGGAAAAAAGCCTATATAAAGAGGCAAATCTTCCTATAAAAGCAAATTCTCCTGTGTTGCTTTTATAGGAAGTTGCAACAAGTTGCAATTAATAGGAGCAACTTCTCCTATAAAAGATATAGGAGAAAATACCTTTCTCTAATAGGAAAAAAAAAAAAAAAAGAACATCCTGCCTGAAAATAAAGGGGAAAATAACGAAGAGAAACCGTTTCGTAAGATAACGTGAACGGAAATTAACCGTTTTCCCCGACACCGGAAATGAGAAAATGGTTATTGCCCGGCAGCATTGCTACCAGATAATGACCGCTTATTTCAGTGAACTTTTATAACAGTGATGAAAACTTACAAATACTATTTAACTATGAAAACTCAGGAATCTTTTTGTTCATAACGCAGCAGATACATATCCCAGACAGCACAGCAAACTTGCATCAAACTTGCAGCAAGCTTGATTTATCAAGTGAATAAGCTTGAATTAAGCTTGAAAATTCCAAGCGTGTAAGCTTGATGCAAGCTTGAATCAAGTGTTCTAGTTTACACTTGCCCAGCTTGCATTAAGCTTGACATTTCAAGCTTAATTTCAAGCTTAAAAACTTTTCAAAAAAAAAAAAATTCTAAATACACGGGGCGCCCCACATATTTTACTTTGCCACGCATTTTCCCCTCTACGCTGAAATTTCAATTTAATTTGTTTCCATCGAGTGTCCGTTTCTAGAATAGAACCCGGTTCGTAGACGAGCGCGTTATCCATTCAGCTACCAAGCTTCGATGGAGTTATGACTAAAGTTTGAAGTGAATTATCAAGCGGTCTTCTGGCCAGATTGATAAGTGGGCGATATGTTATTTGTTTTTTTTTTATTTTTCCATGGGATGCATCAAAATTAAAATAATGTTATATGTGATTTAGAGACTACTAATAAGGAAATAAACATAATATAAACTTAAGAGCAGCACACGTTTTAAAACTTTCGCAACACTCATGAGCAATACTGCTGGCCAAAATCGAGACAAACGACTGATTTTGAAATCAATTTCGTAGTACAATTGTATTTTATTTTGAAGAATTTCCATATTTGGAAATATAGAATGGGTTTACTTACTTAACACAAATTTTGTGTTAAGTAATCTGAAATCAAAGAAACAGATAGTTAAACGTTACTTCAAAATGCTATATCACAGTTGCTAACATAACATGTATGGAATACAAACACTTTAGTCATTTTTGTAAATATTTCTTATAATAACAAATAATTGAAAAATTTTGCTATTTTTTAACGCTAAAAATTCTCTTTACAAATGTGGTTAGTTATTTTCCTACATATTGGTATGCTATATCGATATAGAGCATTTCGAATAATTAAAAATAAGTTTAAATTAATTTATACAAATGTAAATTTGAATTATTTTCATTGTTCATACTTTATAATTAAAAAAATTATTTAACTTCTGAATTTTTTTTTATCCTTTGTAATTTTATTTTAAAACTAAAAAAGTGTAAGATGTAAGATTTTTGGGCCCGAAAATCTGTAGGCCCTGGGCAGTTGCCCCGTTTGCCTGGACGCTAGACAATTAATGTCCATTCTCTTTCACAGATGGCGCCATCAACGCTCCTTTAAAAAGGAAAAATCACGCGAGTATCAATTGTCAAGCTTAAATCAAGCTGTATTTAAGCTTGACAATTCAACTTGACTCCTGCAAGCTTGCTGCCAGCTTAGAATGAGTTGAACTGTCAAGCTTGCATTAATGCGTCAAATTCAAAGAAATGTCAAGCTTGATTTAAGCTTATGTGCTGTCTGGGATGTTAGTTATGTACCAATATCGTTGGAAAGGTTGGGGGGTTCCAACGACACTGGTACCCCCATACCCCTGGAAGAAGGGAGAAAATTATCACAAATCAGCACAACATGGTGTTATTTTTAGTTCCGGAATCGATCTAAACATACCGAGGACTTCCCCCCCCCCTCCCCCCCCAAAAAATTGAATTGCTACGATTCTATTTGTACTGTATAAGTACACTCATGTCCATAAATTAAGGATAATTCAGAATCACGCAGAAATTGATCTCTAAAATAAAAATTTCACCAGTGGAATGATCACGCACATCTTGAAGAAGAATATGCAAATTACAGGAAACCACCAGATGGCGTGGATGGTATGTCACAATGACGAGAGTGTAAGAGAGGGGTTTATAAGGAATGGTGGCAAAGAAGTAAAATTGTTCACAAGCGCTGTGAAAGCCTTTCAGTGCAAAAACCGCATAGTTATGGCACAAAGGAGGCATTTGGATGATATTTTACGTGGCAGAATTATCGGACGACTGGAATGTGGACGTACCCAGCTGGAAGTATCCGAGGAACTTGGAATCGCCCAGAGTGTCATCTCCAGGCTTTGGCAACGATTCCAAGATGATGGTAATGTGAGTAGACGTTACAGCACAGGTCGCCCCCGAGTTACAACGCCGAATGAGGACCGCTATTTGGCAGTTACTGCCAAAAGAAACAGACGGAGTACAGCATCAGACCTGTCTCGTCAGCTCTCTTCAGCTACCGGTACGACAGTTTCAAGGCAGACCGTGTACAGACGCTTAGGGTACATTGGTCTATATGCTCGTAAGCCTGTCAGATGTGTTTCACTTACCGCAACTCACTGTCGCCTGCGATTAACCTGCAGTAGAGAGCATGCATTGTGGATACCGCAACAGTGGTCTTGTGTGATGTTTTCCGACGAGTCCAGGTTTAGTTTGGAGTCTGATTCTCGCCGGACATTCATCTGGAGAGCGCCAGGTACCCGTTACCACCAAGAGAACACCATTGAAAGACACCGTTACGGTGGTGCAGGATGGCTCGTTTGGGGAGGAATTTTTCTTGGTTCCAGAACTGACCTGCATGTTCAGAGTGTAACGATGACAGGCCACATCTATCGGGATGTCATTCTGGAACAACATGTACGTTTGTTTCGGGGCGCCATGGGTGCTGAATTTGTGTTTATGGATGACAACGCCCGTCCTCACCGTGCAAACATTGTAGACGAATGCCTTCAGTCAGAGGATATCACCCGTATGCATTGGCCAGCATACTCACCGGACTTGAATCCAATAGAGCGTGTGTGGGATATGCTTGGCCGACGAATTGCAGCCCGTCAACCCCCTCCCACCTGTCTACCGGAACTTCGGAGTGCATTGCTTGATGAGTGGTGTAATATTCCCCAAGATCAGATTGATCATTTGATACTCAGCATGCCTAGGCGTTGTCAGGCCTGTATTGCATCGTCCGGGAGACATACTCCGTATTAACCATCCTACTAACCATGTAATACTGTTTTTTGTAAATAGGTTCTTTTTTTAAATTTGGTCAAGGGAGTAAAACTTGCAATTTTTATTAATTATGTCAAACATATAGCATCTTTTTTGCTCTTTACTTTTTGTTTAATAAATAGACTTTACAAATAAGTCAAATTTGTTTTGCTTCTTTCTCTTTCTTTGCCTGAACTTCATTATCCTTAATTTATGGACATGAGTGTATTATTAAAAGAATGGGTTGCAGGAGATGTGGCATAAATGCAATTTTTCACCAAAATTACACTTGAATTTGCCAATATTTCAAAATTTACATTGAATTTCGTTAAAACTGCGTTTAAATGTTTAGTTTTCTACCCCATTTTAATTAAAACCATGGGTTTTTCATTAAAATTTTACTTAAGAAAAAAAAAAGTGCCTCGAAGATAGGCTTATACCTCAAGGTGGCGGTCAGTTGGATGGATGGAAATGGGGTTGTTTACAGACTGATGCTGCTAGGCGTCTCGATGTGTCTCGCAGTGTGGACCAGCATCACTGGGATCAATATCCGAAGATTCTCTGTCAGAAGACATTTTCCAGGCCGCCCACGCGTTGCAACACCTGCAAAAGACCGTTTTCTAGCTTTTCCAGCGTGAAGGAGAAGTACTCCTTGCAGAAGGTTTGTAGCATCAGGGAGAAGAATCTTCGCTAGTACGGTGCTCCGCTAGTGCGAAGACGCCTTCACAATTCAGGTCTCTATGCAAGGCGACCAAATGTATGTGTGTCCCTCAACAGACGACAGAGAATGATCCGCTTACGTTGACCAAGAGAATACTTTTCCTGGACCAGACAACGACGGGCTTCCGCACTCTTCACTTCACAGACGAGTTCAGATTCAGACTGGAGACGATTCAGGGCGTCTGCTGTTCTGGGGGGAACAACGTACGAGATACTATGAGTCCAACACTGTTGAAAGACACAGTTACAGAGGTGGCTGAATCATGGTTTGGGCAGGGATCTCGCTCGTTGATCACACTGACCTGCATGTGTTCCATAGAGGAACTCTGACTGATGTGAGATATCGGAATGAGATCCTTGATCTATATGTCCGCCCAGATGCCGGTGCTATTACTGGAAATGATTTTATTCTGATTTGTAATAAAGCACGACCTCACTGAGCTGTGGTTGTTGAGGACTATCTTAATAGTTACAGTTTTGAGCGAATGGAATGGCTTTCTCAATCTCCAGACCTACATCCGATAGAACATCTTTGTGGACTATCTTGACAGACAGGTCGCTGCTTTAAATTCTCTTTCAAAGTCATTAGATGAGCTGGAACAAGGCCCACTCCGTGCCTGGTCTTAGCTTCCCGAAATGTTTCGGTGTCCGTCAACTTAATTGACAGCATGAAAAGTCGATGCCGCCAACGCAATTCGGCAGTGGAACACATTCATTATTACAAAACTCATTTTTGTTATGTTTCTATGAAATTTTACCACATAAAACTGTGATCTACTGTTTTTCCCAAGAATGGACTTTTCCTCAAAGACTACTTTTTGTTGTTGTTGTTGTAAATCATTTGTGCAAATTTCCTATGCCGCGTTCAATAAATAACTGTTTAGCGTACCTTTCCTCCAAATTTGGTGTTTCTACATTTATTCTTTTGCAAATTAGACGCAGAATACCGGTTGTATCTTAACTTTTGGAGGCCAGTGCAGTGGCGGCTCCTCTGAGCATATGAGCATGGGAACCCCCAAAGGAAAATATACAAAAAAATACATTAACAAACTAAATCTTTTTAAAAATATAAAGTACACTTCTAGATTTTTGTGAATTTAAAACGTGAGTTTTTCTCCCCCCCCCCACCCACTATTATTAAATACGCTCATCAAAGCTAACGAACTGTATTGTAGTTTACTACAGCAAAAAACATACTAAGGTCTTTTAATCGATCAAATGTGAGAACGGAGAAAGGCCACCTGAACAAGCCCTGACCAACCGGTCTCTGAGAACAGAAGTGGGGAGAGTCGCGGGAGCGACTGGGCACTTCCGTTCGCACATTTTTGGTGTTCGCTCGGACCATTTTTTGCGGGTATCTCTTCCAAATTCTCCCTTCGTTTGTTATATTCGGTTTGTTAATCTAATTTTTTTCTTCATTTTCTTGTTATTTTCTTTATTTTTATCATTTTTCAGTGCAATATTTTTTACGAACTAGTATAAATAATTAAGATGTCAGTAAAATAAGCGTTTCCGGAGCTAAAGCAATGACATTTTTCAACATTGTATTTGGGAAGAAAAATTTAAATAAAATTACTCAAGACAACACATTTTCTAAAACTTAGCCACGATGGCGAAATGTAACACTAGAAATTATTATTTTTTAAAAGTGTCATGGATTGTTTTCTTTTAACTGCTGAAAACGCAAATATATTTCAACGTGTAAGTTGCTTCCTATCTGGATATTTAATTTTCGAAATTTGTTCTGTGAACCTCCATTTAAATAACTCACGAGCCGCCGCTGGGTCCAGGGACGGACTGGGCCATCGGGCGGTCGGGCGATAGCCCGATGGGCCGATGGTCATGTGGGCCGCATGGGCCGGTACTCTGGATGGCCTAGACACGACAGCGACCCGCAAGGTTACGACACAACATATGCAAGCTATATTGTATGCTGAATAATGGTTCTCATATCAAAACTATCTTTATTAAAATTGCAATGAGCTTTGTAGAACACATTAGAAATACAAAATACACATTAGAACAACATGTAATGGAAGCTCGAGCTCGGTGCCGGTGATCGTTGGGCTTACTACACGATCCGCATCTCACTTCAACAGAGAACTCAAACTCTAAACATTACTATTTATAGGCCTTTATAAAGATTTCAGTCATCCCAGACGGGACCCATGATGCCTTAAAATTGTCTTAAAAACAATTTTCATAATAAGAAAATGTGCTTTAAAAAAATAGCACGCCCAAATTGCAGCGAGAAAAATAAAACACAGTGGTCGCCGCTTATTCCGGTCACATCGGGACGGATTGAAATTGACCGGAATAACCGAATTCCGAAATAAACGGCGGTACCAAAGTAAAAGTGAGAAAATTTAAGGGAAAAAAATTAGTAAATTAAATTAAAATATGTAGACTATCAGTTTCAGACTGCACGTGCTTTCTGATATGAAAAAGAGCAGTGTTCTGATGAAAACGGGAAAGTGGTATATTAGTATGTAATTTTTGGTTTTATTTACTTTTTTTGGAACCTGGGACGGCACGGATTTGGCGCAGAATTTGTTTAAAATTATACTTTTTGTATCAGGAAATACCGAGAGATTCTTTTGGTGCAGAAACCTTCAAAAATATGCTTTTTGTATCAGGATGTATCAAGAGATTCCATTTGGCGTAATCGGCGCAGCCGTAGCACTCCTGCTATATTACTCAATAATTTGACTATATACTACTTATTTATTTAAGAAAAAGAACAAACAAGTGAAAAAATACATACATATGTACATTTATTGTTTAAAAAAATAAAACTATTACAACTTCTTGGTGGGAAAATTCGAAATTAAGGCTGTTTTACTGGCATTGTGTCATGTAGCGCAAGCTGAATTAATCTTCAAAAGAGGTAACCATTTACGTTGATCTCCTAAAGCGATCTACGTAAAGTGTCTATAGCGTTCAGCAAATCTACTCTTTTGATACATACCCGGTTCAGGTGTAGATCGTTGTCATCATCAGGTATCTCATTGGTTCAGGGTGTCGGGTTGATCATTATTTTTTAATAAAATTCTATTAAGTGTACTAACAACTGTTTTGATTGAATTACTGTAACATCTAAACACAAATATGAGTCATCTTTGACCGGCTTTCACACCACCCTAAAAGCTAATTATGTCGAAAATTTAACCTAATCTCCAAATTACTTGACCGGATAAAGAGGTACCCACTACCGGCGTAACCGGCGGAAAAACAGTGCAGTTTGGCCATTTTGTTCTGTTCCTACAGATTTTCACCGGTATAAGCGGCTCATCGGATAAACCACCGACCGAAATAAGCGGCGACCATTCTGCTAGACGGTGACTTTTAAATTCACAATTATTTTTGGGAGGGAGAGGGGGGAGGGAGTTATATGCCTTAATTTAATTTTAGTTGAAGCATAATGTAGCATTCGTCATATTAGTAAAACGAATGAATGAATTACAATATGCAAAAAACAATAAAGTCTTGCGCAATTTATTCTTCAAATAAAAGTAATTAAATGTACATGATAGTTTTTGTCCCGCAAGGGCCTGTTCGCTAAGCTCCGCTCTCATAAGAACACGGAAAGTGAAACAGCACCGGTTTGGCCAGTGTTTGGGAGTGTGAAAAACTCTCACGTCTGGGCTGCTATGGGTCCGGGTACGCTATGGAAGCTGGCACACGTAAAATCTAAATAAGCGGCGACCATTCTGCTAGACGGTGACTTTTAAATTCACAATTATTTTTGGGAGGGAGAGGGGGGAGGGTTCGTGGCTCCAATGTCCTTCATGTAAAAATAATACCTCTGGGGGTGCCGATTTCACGTGCTAGTCTTTCATCTGGAACTGGTCCAAAATTAGGAGGCCACTCATAGGGAACAACTTTGGTCTGTAATAGACATCCCCTTGACCATAATGTACAGCCCTCGTAGTGGTCAAGCCTCCAGTAGGCTGCTGACCCGGCCATTAGAAACGAAGAAAGAAAAAAAAAATGCAAGTTTGGCACGTTTTTGCCATTAGTAGGGAAAACCTGAAAAAAAAAATACAGTCCCGGCAAAAAAAAGGGGGAAAGCATAAATATTTTTGTTGCAAACCTGATAAAAGAATAGCTGACTATTTAAAGTTTTGATAAAATAATATGTAGGTGTGTAAACATGCTTGCACTCTGACACTAAGTTAAAGGATACAAATTTCATTAAAAAAGAAATTTGAATGAATATTCTAAAATTTTAATAACTTTTCTCAATCGTAAAGAATTTTTCTTTTTGTTTCTAATTCAAATATTAACCTCTGTGCTTCGAGTGTAATAAATATGCTACAATATGACACGACAGAATATCCTGTTCAAATTTTATTTGTACTTTTGAGTTTAATGAAGTTTTAAATTTTGACTTTTTAGAAGTTCACACCACTATATGGCAGACATGTGCTATGATACCTGAATTATTTTGTATAGTGTCTGAGGCAGTTGGTACTGTTTTTGAGTTTTATAAGGACTTTTACTTGAAGATTAAAATCCTGAACACTATTTACAATGTTTGGATTAATTTATTCACATAGTGTTCATTAACTATTTTTAATTGCTATTATGGTTTACTTTTTTATTTAGCTATTACGAATTTAGTTATGGTGAATTTGTATGAAAGTACTTTAAATAGTAGAAAATTAAATGAAGTCATTACACGATTTCTTTTCTAATTCAAGGTTTACTTTACCGCCACGATTTTCTAATCAATATTTAACTTTAAACTGTCTCAACATTGAAGACTGGTATATAAAGTATATAAGATGCATAAGTTAAAAGCTAAACATTGGCCCACCGCGGTTATCAACCTGCGGTATATCAAAGTTAAAAGTCAAACTTGGCCGCGGTGGGCAACAGCCCACATGTGGGCCAAGGCCTGCGTTGCCCAACTTTCTCAGTATCTACTGATAAAAATATAAAAGGAGCATTTAAAGAACGTGAAAATAATTTGATTGTGTTGGGTGACCTAAAATATTCTGATTAAATTAAAATATCCCAACCTATATGAGCAACCGTAACAATTCATCAAATATTATACAGAAATATACATTATTATATGTAATATTTAATAATTATCACATGCTAGATTTGAGTAATTTAATTTTTGCCTTTTTTTTTTTTTTTCATTTTCTTCCTGGTTTTTTGCCCTTCCAAACCAGCATACCCTTTCCAAAAGTAAACAACAAAATGAAACTTTTTTTAAAGTAGAGAAATGTCACTGAATCAGATATTTCAAAAGTTGTCTTCAAATTATTTCGAAAAAAGCTTCAACAAAAAATGTTGGGTATTAAATAAAATTTCTCGAATAATGTCACATACAATTGAGCTCGATTTTAATGTCATTGAAAGGAACACATCATTTAAGACGCGGTGACGTTGTAAACGAGCTTCTGCATTTTAGATATTTTCAGATTGAACGTATAGAATATCTTAGCGTTATAAGAGAGCCATCCTTATAACAAAGTTCAACTGCATTTGTGCATCCCCTCTTCGTTAAACTAATATCCTAGATGCGCAACTGAAGTTGGGGGCCGGTCTGGTGGAATCGCCCGGGCCGTTTCAGCGGTCCAGTCCGGCCCTGGTCATGATCGAGTTGTTCTTCACTGACACGTTTTGGTAACCCTTTTAAATTTCTGCGCCTAATTGTTTTTGTTTACTAAATTAAATACATTGATTTATTCTTAACTGCTGTGGTTGCGTTCGCCTATTTTTGTATATTTGCGTATTTTTGTTAGCGCTGCACTGCCAAGTTTGTATGTTAAGGCTTTTTGTTTCTCTCCGTGAGAACATCTACATCACTTTAACCCCAGTTCTTATTTTTGGTAGGTCGCATAAAATCGGCAGTCCATCCCGCCCCTTAGCCATCCAATTAGTTTATAAATGTTTGTCTGTATTAAAATAAAATCACGTTGATGTTTCATTTCGTTTTGCAAATCTTGAAACGTTGAGCGGGAAGCCAGTTATGAAGTATGCTTTTTAGGATACAGTTTTTCCGGTTGTTGTTGCAGATTTTCGAGAAGGTTATTGCTATAGACTAGTAAGATATCTCTGTTAGGAGCAATAATAATTATAATAAGATTTGCTTCTGCAGTGATATCTTGCTGGTTATGGATACAGAAAGTGTTTTACAATTGGATTTTACATTTTTTAAACAGTCGGGAAAATATTACAGGTAAATTTTTACTTTTACTGTTTTTATGTACACACGGTATCCGCCGGTGAATTTAGCAACTAATTTAAAGATTAGGCGACTTTTTGAACCAAAAAACGTCATTTTCATACTATTTTCAAGTTTTGGCTACTTGTACCATACTCCAGGCGACTCATTTGAAAATCTGGTGTTGGTTTTTCTCAACTCACTTTTCTTTAAAGCTGCTACTGAGCTTTCAGCAAACATTCTAATCTGTTTTTTTAATCGTGCTATAAAAATAAATGTATTATATGTTCTGTTATATATATATGAAGTTTTTAAATTTATCATTTTATTCAATCCTTCTTAAATGAAGCTAAATTAAGCATGTTTATTTCTTAACTACAAAATCATTCAAAAATGTTACTATTTTGGGAACTAAAATTGAGAAAATGGCTATTAAACTGGTGACTTTTTTTAAGTCGGTGATGTTACTAATGATACTTATTTTAGTGTATAAAAGTACTTTCCTACATAAAATTTGAATCATGCAGTATACGACAGATATAGATACAGAAAATTTCTTTTCAGAATAGCTAAGATTTAAAAAATAATTTGATCTAAACAAAATGTACAATAAAGCAAAATGTTACCCTAAAGTTATGTGTGTAATCATAGTACAATTTTATTTATTATTACTTCCTGCAAGATTTTGATTAGTACATACACACACACATATATACATATATATCAACCATAAAGTATTATAACTCATTTATAAAATCTCTAACTCTGAAATATTGAAATTAAACTGTTTATAAATGATTTAATGTTGGTTCTGAAATGTGTTAACGCCTATCTCACAAAAAAAATCTTTTGCGACTGCAAATTTGTAAGAAAATTGCAGTTTATGAAAACTGCACACAATTCACTAATGATAGGCGCACATAATTTGCAAACGATTGACCAACGATTTTGCTGCTTTTTATCTTTAATTTATGTTGTTTTTTATCTTTCAAAATGTTACCCTTAAGGAATGTTTTTTTTTTTTTTTTGCGGGGTGGGGGTTAGATGAATAAGCCCCCTACCCCGAATCCGCCACTGGCTCGTATTTTAATTATGGCAGCATTACTGTAAATAGGCACTAATCCGGTACCGTTCCATTACATTGTAGTCACTGTTAAGGTACCAGGCCAATGCCTTTATTTTTAATAATAGCCGGCACCCGGCCGTTTCATTTTGGGCATTATAAACTTAAGGGCCAGTGTCTTTATTGTGAGTAACGGCCGGCACATGCAGTATGCCAGCAGAGTGCCGCTGCCTTCCCGGGCTTCTGGCAAGGTACTTCTCGGGCGACCACTTTTGGTACGATTCGGTTACTTTTTGCAGTGCCGGGCCGGCGCTGTACGTGATGGCAGAAAGGCACTGGCAAGGTACTCCGCCAGCAGGTGTGTGTTTGCTGGGATGATGCCTTTGACCGAACAATAGCAAAACTGAATTTACGCTTCAGCCCAGAGAAGACACAATTGTTACAGAGTATGACAGATCTCACGTCCATGACCAGCAATTCGTTCCACATGCAGCACCCCAGGTGTACAGAAAATTTATGCTATATCGATTTGAATGGCACAACTGCTGAAATAGCAACAGCACGAACTTTCTTGCAAAAGAAAATATCAGAGTCGAAACTCTCAGCCACATTGCATGAAATGACAGCATGTATGTTCAATTACAGAGATGCATTTTCTTCTATTTATTGCTTTCTTGCTTCTGCCTTGTCAGTAGTAGGAGCATCTACAGCAACCTGCGAGGCGTCATTTAGCACTCTTTCAAGAATCGTAACTCCATTTGGTTCATCCATGCTGCACGATAGGAAAGCTAACATAATCCTACTTGCATTTGAACATAAGCTCATGAACAGCATTCCACTGGAGCTTGTTTTAAAGAGGCTCCATGGTGCAAAGGATCTACGTCTACAACTTTATTGAGATGTCGATTGAGTGTATTGAAGAAAAAACAATGAAAAATACTACGATAAAATCAATAAATAAACTTTGTTATTACTCGCAGGACCTTTAAAAACGGTATACGCGTTTCGAAAGCAACAAAAGAGTGCTTTCTTCATTAGTACCTAAATGTGTGCCATCCAACGGACAGCAAAGCATGAAAATGCAAATAAATTAAATTAAATTAAAAATAGAAATTATTTTGTGTTTTTGTGCTTTGTTGTTTGCTAGATAGTGCGTGTTAGGTACTGATGAAGAAAGCCCCCTTTTGTTGATTCCGAAATGCTTATACGTTTTCAAAAGGTCCTGTGAGTAATTACAAAGTTTATTGTCTATTTTCAAGGCACTATTAATTACACATTTAATCTGTTCCGTGTTTTTTTTCTTTTTAATATTTGCTGTTTACTTTCCTTAGGCTGCCTTGATAATTAAATATAAAGATTTTTGGCAGTGGAGTATTGTTTTAGCCGTTAAATAGTTTTGTTTTGTTTTAGTTTGCAGATTCAAAAATCGTGCCCACCCTGGGCATTTTCGGGCCCACTCATTAAACTAACCCTACCTACGGGCCTGTATATATATATATATATATATATATTCAAAGAGGATTCTGTTTCATTGACAGATTGAGAGGAAGAGCGCTGAGTATGGGAGTGTGGGTAAGGTAAGGTGGCCAGAATTATGAACAAAGAATTCGCCACAAATCAGCACGATGTCCCCAATTCTGAAACAAAACTTGGGGACATTTATATGAATTTAATACTCTTCACAAATAAACTTATATTTATTCAGCTAAAGCATTATTAACTCAAGGAAACACCATTAATTTTTTAAAAATATCGCGGAGAAATATTTATTATAGTTAAAATTTTGTCCCCAATTCTGCTTTCATTTTGGGGATGTGGGGACAAGTTAAGAAAAAATCCGGGAATTAGAGATTGTCCCCCAAAGTTGGAGACATTTGATCACTTAGCGCATATGCCCCCCCCCCTTTCCCCCTCCAAACAAACTAAGTTTACCTTATAGAACACTAGCTTATTTTGTAAATTGGAATGAATTTACAAGAAAAACGGAGCAAAAACGTACGTTTGTGCCCTCTCCATTTTTTTTGGGAGGGGAGATCCACTACATGTGCTCTTGTCAAAAAGAACTTGGCCCACAAAATTCAGGACCACGTGGCTCAAAAAAAGAAACAAATTAAGGGCCCATTATATTTTATTTTTAATTTTTAGTTAGAAACACATATAACTTATGTAGCTACAAGGACGTATTTAAGAAGGGGTGCAGGGGGTTCGGACCCCTGAATTTTTTATTTTTGTTACTAAAATGATTATATAATCTTTTTGTGAAAAATTCTGCCTTTTTTACCGTTTGGACTCCCTCCAAAATATTTTTCTGGATACGTGCCTCTATAGCTAGTATAAGTATGGAGTAGAATAAATGGGGGACTCCACTTGCACAGTCTTGACCATCAGTGCTGACACAGACATTTCAAAAATTCAGACGAGTAATGTAAAATATTTTAATATTCATTGAAACGACTTAATGATAATACCGTTAGACACTGTGGTGGGGGAGTAGAGGGATCATATGTTCAGGTTTGTAACTAGAGATTAGGGGCCCTGAAGAACAATGATGATTGTGCCCATACGTAAGAGGGTGGCATTGTACCTGAAGGGCTTTTTAGGCAGGCCGAACTCAGAAAAAATTTCCAAGGTGGTTTAAACGATTGACCCAGACAGCACATAAGCTTAAATCAAGTTTGACATTTCTTTGAATTTGACGCATTAATGCAAGCTTGACAGTTCAACTCATTCTAAGCTGGCAGCAAGCTTGCAGGAGTCAAGCTTAAATACAGCTTGATTTAAGCTTGAAAATTGATACTCGCGTGATTTTTCCTTTTTAAAGGAGCGTTGATGGCGCCATCTGTGAAAGAGAATGGACATTAATTGTCTAGCGTCCTCAAATTTGATGAAAGTTCGATAAAGATGTGTTTTATTTTATATTACCAGTGCCATATTACCGGCAGGGCAAACGGGGCTATTCTAGCCACGAACACTCGATGGACTTAAATTAAATTGAAATTTCAGCGTGGAGGGGGAAAAATGCGCGGAAAAATAAATTATGTGGGGCGCGTTAGCCAGCGGGCGCCCCGTGTATTAAAAAAAAATGTTAAGCTTGAAATGTCAAGCTTAATGCAAGCTGGTCAAGTGTAAACTAGAACACTTGATTCAAGCTTATACGCTTGGAATTTTCAAGCTTAATTCAAGCTTATTGACTTGATAAATCAAGCTTGGTGCAAGTTTGCTGTGCTGTCTGGGGAAGAGCTAGGCATAATTTTTTTGCGAAATTACTTGATCATTATTATTTTAGTAACAAAAATTGAAATTTTACAGGTGTTTGGTCCGCTGGGAAAGAACTTGCTTCTAGGAGTTTACTGTTTCAGGGCCTGAAGATTTTCAGTTACTCCAGTGCTTATCGGATTTTGATTTTCCACTTTTGGTCATCATTGGTACTATTAACATAGTTTATGGGGTAAAATATTTTTACAGAGAGCGAGGTCTTGGCACTTCTAGATAGGGTTTTGCCATACAGTTTTAGGCACTTATAGCCCCCCCCTAACATTCTGAACAAATGTATTTATAATTCTCATAATACACGCATAAAATAAATCAGCTGTAGCTGAAAGTGAAACATTCAAGTAAAAAATGCATTCGACATTCTATACTTTCACGTGAAATTTTTATTAATCAGATCAGAAACTTAAATCACTTTATTCTTTTAACTATACACACACTCTCATTGCACACGCGTGAAACATATTACATAGGTGCCAAGTAATATGGAATATAATTAACCACTTTTTGTAAACCTTAAATTCTTTGAGTATTTTTCCAAATTAATAACCAATTCACATTCACCCCTTTAACTCAGAAATTTTGCTATATTTTAAACAGAAAATTACCGTTCACAAAAAGTGGTTATTTATATTCTGTAGTATATTATATTATATACGATACAAATTATATTACATTCAAACAAAAAATCTTGTTTTTCCCACTTTTTTTAATTCGCACCTGCTTCTTCCGGAAGAGAATATTTGGAATCTCAATAGCAGATGCTACAACTCACTTCATTGGCTGCAAATGTTAAGACATCCAATGACAACAACGCTTGCATTTTAACAAAGGCTGTTCGCTACACATTGAGAATTGAGAAGACTTATCCTAAAAAAAATATCGGGCATCGTAAGGCGTAAGGTTTTGTATTTTGTAAGACGTGTTGTGTATTATTTAATCCCCAAATACGAAAAGAATTCTTCTCAGAGTTCATTAACACACTAGGCACTGCTCACTCATTGCATTTCTAAATAAATTATCTTGTTTTGAGGGCTATGTTTCGCTGTCAACTGTAGTTTCATCGGTGAGTTTGTTATATCTCTGACTAATTTGCAAGAAGCTTTTGATTATTGCCAGACGTAATAAATGTACTGAGAAATACTTCACTGGTGATATTACTGTTTTATTTTTTAAAAATATATTTGCATGTGTAAACTTTCTCTTTGTTAAAAGGAAGACCCTATGTGTTACATTCATTAATCACGATTTGATTCAATTTAAACATTGAAACTATTCAAATTTATCTGCGTATTGTGGGGCTTTAAGAATCGAGGCTTTCACTCAAAATTCAGCGAAAAGTTAACATTGCATGAGCAATTTACGTGACAGAATTGAGCTATACTAAATCTATTTTGGCCTTTTTAAAAGCAGATTTGATAATGTAGATAATTTATTTTGATTATTGTAACTACTGGGCTCATTGTAGTTGTCATTGCTTGCAATAATTTTGTTACATTATTGTATAAACAATTTTTAAAGCAAATGTTTTGTAAGAATCTAATAAAGTCATTGCATTTTTTTTTTTTATATTTTTCTTATTAATTTTTATTTTTTTAAATGTATAAGTATACAAGTTTGAGTCGTTTATTGAACGGTATGAGCTATTTACTGTTATGAAAACTATTTTGTTTAAAAGTTTTTTTTTTTTTTTTTTTTTTTTTTTCCCTGACTAAAAGTATTCCATTTTAATATATAGATTTCGCATGTGTGTGTATCAATATTTTGTTTCACCATATTTTGCTATTTCTCTATGGTAAAACTAAAATTTAAAATATCTAGTTATTATTTATTTTTTGATCAGAAAATAAATCACTATCACCTAATTTTTGTCTAAAATCATATTTTACTAAGAAAAAATATTTTGATAGGTAGATTCTGAAAAGAAGTGCAGCTAGAAAGCTATTTTGGTAACATACAATAATGTTTTGTGCCAGCTGTGAAATTTGCACAACAGCTTTTCTGCGGTTTGATGTGAAAGTGTTTAATGCAAAATTTCTATTTTAAAATTGTTGCTTTCAGTCTGTTATGGAAGGGTAGTTATGATCACTTAGTAAAATTTTTTCAGTCTTACTATAATGGGAAAAATATCTTTAAAAGTTATTTGGGGGAATAACTCTGACCATTTAAGAATGTACACAATTAAAATCTTATTTCCCAGGGGTTTTTATAAGTTAAGGGGGTGGTTATGATTACCTCGTCAGAATTACTTCAGTAAAAATTGTCATCAGCAAGACGAAATGTAACTGCTCGTTTGGAAATTTTATCTTAATACTTACTCATTGAAATTTTGTTGGAGTAACCATGACCTATGACCTCTAACCTTCTGCTTTGCTTCGATGTCAAAATAATTTTATCTGTACATAAAATTCTGTTGTTTGTTAATGGTCAGATCAGTGGTACTCAAAAACTTCTTTTATTATAAATATATATTAATCTTTGTTTATATATATATATATAAAATATATAATAGCTTACTTACGTAAAGTGAAATCCCAAGATAATCCAATGATAAAGTGAAAAAAATATAAAAAAATAAAAAAGTAGATAGCACATGGTGCCAATTAACGAGCTTATACCGGATAAGTGTTTATATATATATACACACACACAGAGTGTTCCAAAAAGTGGCAATTCTTTTTTTTAATTAGAAATAAGTGAGCAATGTAAATTGAAAAGATGTTCAAAATATGTAGGAGAAAGGACTATTAAGAAAAAATTCCTCCTGTACATTTTTAAAAAGTTATGCTTTTTAAATTTGTATATATCCTCCCCCCCCCCTTCCCTGTACAAAAAAAAAAAAAAAAAAATCCCAATTAGTGAAATATACATTAATGAAGTGATCTACAAAATTGGAGAATATTTTAAAAAGTAGTATTGAGTTATGATAATAAATATACACTGACTTTTCTAAAACACTTCAATACCTGTTGAAGAGAAAAACATCACATCAGGTAATTGCATTTCAGGGGTTTACTGGAACTTTTGAAAGAAAACAAGTTTTTGCACACTAGCATTAAATTTTGACATTCAAATTAATGTTCCCCAGATCATCTTTGTTTAAACATATCTCTGACATGTTTTATGATGAAAGGCTGAAATTTTGTTCATTACCTCCATAGTGTTTGGGGTGCATTTTGTGAGTTGGAAGTTTTTTGGATGGGGATTGTATACAGATTTAAAAAGTGACTTTTTTTTTTTTTAATTAATGAAAGGAACTTTTAAAGTCTTTTTTCCCTACCTTATTTTGAACATTTTTTCAATTTCCATTACCCACTTATCTTAGGTAAAAAATTAAAGTGTTTTACCACTCTTTTTGGACACCCCGTATATATATAAATACACCTTTTTCTCCACCTCGTGTATATATATATATATATATATATAAATACACATTTTTATGCAGCCATGATCTTAGCAAGGGGGTTAATTTCCTTTGTGTATGTCATTGGTCAGAATGTTCTGGTAGGATATTAAATGATTAAGAGTAATATGGTTATATGTTGAGTACTGATATTGCACTGTTATTGTAAGTTGAGTTCTGATTAGATACAATCTCTATTTATTAAAAGAAACTACATATTAAACTGTTACAACTTGAAACAGTAACTATTCCATAGAAAAAAATTCATGAACTTGCTGTCTTTTTTGATCGTTTTAGGTTATATCAATATAGCTAAATGCGCAATATAACAAGGGGGTACTTTATCATTTTTTTGGAATGTTGGTCTTTGGAGCTTGAATGAGTGCAAAATCTTCATTCATTCTGCAATCATAGTGTTTTCGTGACATAAGCACCATCCTGTCATTGTGCAAGTTTTAACTACTGTCATTTGATCAAACTTTACAGATGTTTGTTACAAAATTTATCACTTTTTTGTGTTGCTCAAGCTAACTGTTCTGCATTGCATTATCCCCTTAAGGACTATATTCCGCATACGGCGCTTTGTTTACATATCAATGTTTTTGTTTACAATTCATTGGTGAACAATCTGACGCCAGAGTGAGCGATGCACCGCCAAAGTGAAGTTACTTGCCAGTGGTAGTTGTGACTGGAACCATAAAGAATACGTCTATCGTCAGTTTGGGTTGATATTTGATATTGTTTCATGTTATTGATGGAAGAGAATGAAATACGTTATGTTAATGTATGAAAAGAATTTGTGTGTGAATATAAAGCTAAATAAAAGAAAGCATACTGGTGTTACGTTATAAGCCGGTGGGTGTTAGGGACATTAGCGGTTATTTAAAAAAAAAAATAAAGGTAAGTGCTCTTCTTTAACGAATCTGTGCAATGTTTAAGGTTTTTAATGTGAATTTTAAATTGACATTGGATGTGTTTGTTTTTGTAAGTGCTATTTACGTGCTATTCTATTCATAGACTTTATATGAGGTGTACAACTAGGTTGTTGAATTAAAATTTTTTATTTGGGAATACCTTATTCCCCCGTAAACGATATATATTTCGGTTACACATAAACACATAACCATCATCAGTTGTTTCTGGATCTCACACTAATGGCGTTACAAAGAGGAAAATTAAAGAGCGAAAAAACGAACATTTTCAAGACATTAACCTCCAGAAACAAAGTACCGCTCTGGCCCGTTTTGCTTTGGAAGAGCCCATTACCATTGATTTTAAAAATATTAGAAAAATAGCCAACTTTAAAAATAGTATATATGCCTACATTCGTGAGAGCTTGGAAATAGTGATGACAGATGGCAGCATCAACGATGCGATTCATACAATCGACCGATCATGGGATGACGTCATTCATCGAAAATTCCGGAAGAAGAGAGAAGAGATAGAAGAGGAAGCCGCCATTAGTGTGAGATCCAGAAACGACTGATGATGGTTATGTGTTTATGTGTAACCGAAATATATATCGTTTACGGGGGAATAAGGTATTCCCAAATAAAAAAATTTAACTGATTAATCCGCCGTATTAAATAATGTTTTATAAGTTTTTATTAGGTTGTTGAATTTACTGAGGTTTTTTTAGTTAACGGTCCACTGGTTGCTTAGTTTACATAGCTGTACAACTAGGTTGCTGAATCCACTGAGGTTTTTTTAGTTAAAAATGGTCCACTGGTTGCATAGTTTACATAGCTGTACAACTAGGTTGCTTAATCCACTGTATTTTTTTTAGTTAAAAACGGTCCACTGTTTGTTCATTTTAAATTGCCTGTTACTGAATTTGCAGATGTTCTTTTGGTTAAATATGGACGTTGTATTTTGTTTTAATGTTTTTGTAAGTGGAATATATGTGCAATTTTAATGTGTTAAAATACTTTGACTTTGCTGATCGTGCAAAATGGTTGGCGACAGTTGCTGGAGCTTGGCGGTTGCCAAACTCCAGCGACTGTTGCCGTGTTTACATGAGTTGCGCACCGGCTTGTATGATTTTACCGGTTTAAGCTTTAACCTGTAAGCAGGCGGGCTGGGGTAAATCTCACCCCAGCGACATTTTTTCTTCGTAAAATGGGAGAAATTTTTTGAGAACAAGTTTGCCCTGTCTTCTACCTTTCAAAGTCAAGGTCCAGTTGTGGTGGGTGAAGGAATTTCGTTTCTTTGTTATCCGGAAGGGAAGAAAATTCCACTTTGGGATTAAATACTCCCGCGCGACTAACAACGTTTCATTACGTTAACGTAAACTAGGTATAAATAAATGTAAATTAACTATAAATTGACGTTAGACTACTGGTATGGATTGACGAAAGGCTAATAAATGAAATTAATATCATATTAATAAAGTAATTAGTGTTTTTAGGTATAAAGCATATCATATGAAATTTTCTTCTCAGAAAGCATGATATTTAAAGGAACTGCTAGAAAATCTCTTAATAAATATGAAAAGCACAATTTCTTCCCATGAAACGTAGTAGAACTGATGTATTTTACGTTATAAGTCCACAAGTTTGTTTTTCAAACATTTTTAATCAAAAATATAAAGAAGACAAAATGGAGTAAGATTTACCCCATGCGAGTGCTTAAGTTATAAAAGTAGGCGCGCCTGCTTTCGGGTTATTAAGGGCACAAAGTTTGAAAATATGTTGTACATAATTGTAAGTAAGTGCTAATTATTTTAATTTGAAAAACATTGTGTACATTTAAAATTTAATAATCAATTTTTTTTTAAATACAAATTTAATCTCTGATTTATGTATGTGACCATTTTCATTTTAATGAAACATTAACATTTTTTGAAGACTGCTTGCTTTAGAATAAATGAAAAATGTGTCTGTTTTTATAGTGTGATCAATATTGTTTAGATTAGTAACATATAATAAGTGTGATCAATATTAAATAAATCTATACATAAAGTTGACTACAAATAACTTATAATTTTCAGGAATGATAGAATTTGCTTATAGTGAATATTTTACCACTCCCCCCTCCCCCAAAGCAACTTAGAAAATTTACCAGGGATTCCAAATATTCAGTTACATGAGTTTTGAGACAGAAAATCTAGGAAGTCAGCATGACCTCTGATTTCATTGAAATTACTGCCATTTATATTTAACTACCGTTAGAAGTGATTTTTTTATTAATTGTGTATTTTTTTTTCAGCTTATCTGTGTGAAACTAATGGCATCTATCAACAGATTGGTCATCTCATTCTTAGTTATGATTTAATAAGTTACACATCTAGTTAACTCTTTGAAAGGAATGAAAATTTGGCATGTTTCATGATGGTAATTCTGATATGGCCTGTAAGGTTCCGTACTACTACAGTGAATTAAAGAAAGGTGTACCAGTTGAAACAGAAAAAAATAATCTGAATAAAGTAGAAAATCCTTACGAGAAAGGACATGGATTTGATAATCCATTATTAGCAATTGAGCCAGATGTTAGTACATGTGACATTCCAGAAAAGGCCTCGACTTTTCAAAAGAAAAAGAAGAAGAAAAAATCATTTGCCACTCCAGTATATCGCCGTTCAAATTCTTTGATTACAAATGGTCTACGAATGTCTCCACGAACAAATTATGCTCGAAAAGAAGTTGTGTCTGCTGGGGAAGGGTCAACAAGTGTCCCACGTAAAAATCCAGAACAGTGTCACAAAAGACGTAGCTCGGAGCCTAATATATACGAAGAAATTCCTGAACAGTGTCATGAGGATTCATGCTATTCAGGAAGTGTTAAGGGTTTTTCAGTGATTCCTCGTTGGTCTCAAGGTACCAGGTCTCGAGATGCTGATAGATCGTCTGCATACTCATCTAAAGTTGTTTTAGATGAGGTGGAGAAGGTTCAACAGCGACATGCTCAGATACTAGAAAATCTAAACTTGGATGTTGAAGCCATGTTGATGCCTGAGGATACTACTTGCTCTGATGATTTGCGAGCTGAATCAAATAAACCCTCTGAACATAGTGCTGCTCTTGAAGCTAAAGCTTCTCATGTTTTAAGTCCTGGTACACCCCCTTTATATTTTGCATCTTCGAGATGGCAGGGTGGTTCTGGCAATAGTGGTGAAAGAGGAGGTGGTGGTACACTTCCAAAACCAGCAACTGCTAGTCTTGGGCGACGTGTTATGAATGAATATATTTTGCAGCAGTCAGATTTTTGTCCTGGTTCTAAAACTGCTGGAGGACGAGGACAGAAAAGTAAGTGTTATTTTTTGCAATGTACACTATTGAAATTTCATTAAAGCATTTTACGATGTTCTTAGTACTGAGCATTTTGTCAAGTAAATGATATGTATTTTGTCCTGTTAGCAGGACACCAATGGTCTTCTAGCAGAAATTTAGTGCTATTTTGTTATCAAAAATCAATGAAACATTTTCATATATAATGGTAGGAAAATTAATAAAGGTTGAGGGAATTACTAAAGCTTGGCAGGCTTATTTCCAGGACTCGATAACAGAAATAGTAAAAATTTTGCAATTTTAATTTAAAGATGAAAATCTTATTTAATAAATAAAAGGATATTTCAAAGTGTCAAGAAGGTAGCAAATATTTTATGGTGTGATAGTATCTGTTTTTTTTTTTTTTTTTTTTTTTTTTTTTAAACTGAAGCTTTTCAGTACTTTGTACTTGAATCTAACTAATGGTGGTTGGTCTACATTGTATATCTGCCTGAAGCAGACCCTAAATTAACTTATTAATTGTAGACAAAACTAGGACTTGCAATCTAAATATTTTGAAAAATTTAGAACCTCTCTTTTGTTATGCTACACAGCAAGATATCTCCGTATGTTCCAATGCAATACAAAAAACATTCAGCATTAAAATGGTAAATATTTATCAAGCAGTTTTTCAGCTATGATACTAATGGATTTTAATCTTCAGTACATTCATGTGTAAGATAAGTAAAAACTAACCCTCAACTTTTTGCTATAGAGTGTCAAACTTTTCCACGATTGAAAGAATCCTGTCTTTAGTGAAATATTTTTTGGTCCTAGTAATTAACTGAAATATTTTAAATACCGTTAATTAAACAGAATCAATTAAATTCAAATTTTTTGTTCTGTTTTCCATTGATTAAAAAAAAAAAATTGAAATAAATTCTTCATGTAAACAATTCACAAATAGAAATATGATTTAATAAATTTTTATTCACAATGTCTATCAAAAATTTAATGGCAAACAACTTGATGGTTTTATTAAAAAAAAAAAAAAGTGCAGACTTCATTAAAATGTTATGAAAGATTTACAGATTATTGGCTAGTAAAAGTTCAGGATCAACATATAGTATTTATGCCATTACTTTTTTTGTTTGTTTGTTTGTTTGTGTGGTATGAGTATTATATACTTTAAAAGTATCTGTTCCTGATACATATGTCAATTTTTACTGATACATGTTTAATTTTTCAATAAAACTCTTGTGTCTGATGTCGACAAATTTAATCCATTGGTTTTTAATTTAATTCCTACCTGGTGACTTTCTTTTTAATTGCAGACTATTTTGAAGATAGTTTGCATTTATTTCCCAGAAAAACATAATTTAATTACTCAGGTTTGTTTAAGTGGCAGCCACTGAAAGTAAAACTGCATGAAGTTATCCAGTCCATTTTATTTCAAACTGTTTTTCAGTTTATTTTATAAGTTATTTTCTTTAATATTTCCATTTTATTTTTCCCATAGATAATGATTTTTAAAGAATATTATTAACGTACACGATTGGCCAAGGGGGTGGTGTTTAAAATTGCCACTCCTTCCTCTTAAGAAGTTTAAGAATCTGCACAAAGTTTTGTATTCAACAAAGGTAATTGCAGGGGTGGGAAGTAACCCATTACAAGTTGTGAAACTACAGTAGTCGCTACTTTTTTCAGTAGTTTGTAGTGTAGCACGCTACCTTTTTAAGAGCAGTTTAACATGCAGTGTGATACAAAAAATCTGTAGTTTGTAGCGCTTTTTGGAAACTCCTTTTAATGTTACTCAATTGCTGCATCATCACTTCATGCATTTGATCCCTTGGTCCTATTGTTCTTTCTTCTGAGCATAGAACTAGAGTTGATACTTGAAAGAACACACACACAAATTATTTTAATTTGCATATATTCCCCCCATATGCTGATACCTGGTGGAAATATCCTTGTTTCGATATTGTCCTCAAACTTTCACAGATGCCGCTGTATATCATTCTTGTGTAAAAGAAAAAGTAGCAGGGTATAATACTGTAAGCAGGTACTGGTTGAGTTGGAGCCTTCTTTTTTTTTTTTTCCCCCGCCAACGCCTAACCTTGGCGACTTTTTTTTTTTTTCTCGCCAAAACATAAACACACGTAGACACATAAAGAACAGAATAAACCCAAAACTACAATACACTTATCTAAACACATTAAAACATTTGTAGACACATTTCAAATGTAATTATAAACAAAATGTACATACACAAAGCACTAGCTATGGGCACGTTAAAAAATAAATAAAATATTAACTTTAAAAGATGCAAAATGTTAAAACATGTTTCTGCACAAAATTATACAGCAAAATTTCCTTTAAAATTAATAAAAAAAACACTGAAATAAACAAACTACCTCCCCCCCCCCCAGAATAAAATCAAAACTAAGCACAAACAACACAAAAATCCTTATATTATTACCTAAATAGTGCACGTGGTTTTTGCAAATCCATGTAAGTAAACCCATACATCAAACAAAATTTTCATCTGCATAATTCCATAACATAAATATCCATTTTTTCATTACAATTCACAAGCACTTACTCGTGGCTATACATATATTAAAAAAATTCTTGAAAAGATGCAAAATACTAAAATATATGACTGAAGCGAAATATACTGCAAAAATTTTCATAAAATATTAAAAACTTAAAAGTAACAGAAAACCACTACAATAAACCTCCTCCCCCCCACGTGATTTTTGCAATTTAATACCTTCAAAACACACAAAATTTACACTAGTAAATCAGAATAGAATCAAATCTGATCACAAACAACTCAAAAATCCTTACATATTTAGTCATATTAAACCTAAAAATTGTTCTGGAATTCCGTAAATCTGGAGCAAATCCTTATAACGAATAAAATTAGCCATCCTTCTTAAAACCTTAAAAATTTTCATTTTTTCTTCCCAATTCACAAAAAATAACACAACATACTAAAAACCTTACATAATTATGAAAACATAGACCATAAATATTCTTAACTATACATTGGTGTACCATAAAGCAATGAATAAACATTTTAATAAATAAAAGCACCATATCCCTCAAATTTTATTCATTAACAATGTGCAATTATCACAAAATAAATCCACCACAAACATTCAATTAAGCACAATAACTGTAGCTCAACACACGCTCTATACATATTCTTCACAACTCGCAACAAACATTTTAAAATTTTTGCCGAAATACTCTTGATAAAGATTTAAGAAATAACTCATCATAAAATGAGGTGATTTCATTACAGCTCTACACAAATTACCTACATTTAACTTAAAAACAACCAGAAATTTCACTTCTCAAAAATAACCAATATAAAAAATAAAATTTCAGCCACCGTAAATACAAGAAAAATAAACACAACACACACGACACGACTTTGATGCGTGGCGAATTCAAGTTCAGTTAGTTTGCCAGTTAAATTCCTTGAAAGTCGTTCAACCAATCACACAATTCCTTCAAACAGCATAGTTTCTCATGACATCATAAACACAATTCTGTAGAAGGGTTATCGAATAGCTAATCTCGATTGGCAATGCTGCCATGCCGGTTTACTAGATATGGTAAGCTTTGGCGACGTATCTCGCTTGGCAACCGGCACCTGCTTATGGTATTATTCCCAAGTAGCAGCATTTAGCTTCATATTAAGGCAGAACCAATTAACGGATCCAGGGGGGCATGTCCCCCCGAAATGAGTCAAGTTTAGATCTTAAAAATTAACTTTTGTTTCATAGAGTTATAACTTAATTAGTTCTAACAATACTTCAATAATTCGCTCTAGCTGTTCATTAGAGTAATAGTTTTCCCTCATTAGCATATCAAGATCATAAAATCTGAATATAATTTGAAACTTTTAGCAAAACTTGTAACCTAAAGGTAGTGAAAAAATAGCACAGTAGTGACTGGGTCATTTTCAAAATTGGGTGCCATTTTGAAATTTAAGAAGCAAAAATATTAAAAAAAATAAGTAGTTTTTTCCATAATATAAAACATACCTTGTTTCCGAACATTATTTGAGTATTATTCATGCATTTCTTCTTTTTAATTTTTTTGCATTTTTCCATTATCAGACTTGATGAAATTTGCCATGTCTGTTACTGGACATTTTCTTTGAAATTTGTACACTTATGTTTAGCACAAAATAATGCAAAGTGATATATTACGTAAGTATAGAGTCCTTTTGTCCATATAATATAGCCTTTTCCATTTAAAAAATATTCATTTTTTTTGCAAGTTTTTGTTCTCGTTTGTTACCAAATATGTCATGTCTGTTACTTACAGTAAGAGACATGGCATTTCAAAGAACAAAAATTTATTAGTCTAAATAATTCCACAAGAACATGAAAAGAGACATTAATTTAGACTAAACAATTAATGATCTAAATGAATCAATTGAATTAACAAATAAATAAATATATTTTACACTATTAATTAAGGTAACAGACATGGCATGCTATAAATTACTTATCACAAATAGGCTTTTGCCTTTTCAGTCAAATTCTAAAAACTCAAGATGAACTTATATTTCTTTCTTGACCACATTCTAATGGTAAACAGGGGCTCTATTCTGCCACGTTCGTATAAGCAAACGTTCGAATATGTGACATCAAAATGACGTTTTATGCATCCTGCTAATGCATGTTGGTATTCTGCAAGCTACGGTAGAGCTTTAGGTAAAGATACTCCCTACCGAATGTTTACATTAGCATACGTTTCAAAATACATCACAAATCCGAACGTGGCAGAATAGACCCCCAGGTGTTGCTATTCTCCAAGTTCAATTTTGTTGTTTAAAAAAGTTGAAAATAATGTATGGTAACACACGACATCAATGTGCGGACAGCTATATTTAATTATCAAAAGTCATGTATTTTTTTTAAACCTTAAAAAAAAAAGCTTTTCATAATGTAATTTAAACTCCATTTCACAATGTTAAAGCATGGCAGGGCAGAAATTTTAGTTTTGGGGCAGTAATTCTGCATAACACATTTTATGTTCTATGATATGGACAGCCATATTTCAGTATCTTCTCTACTCATTTCTTAAAAAAAAAAAAAAAATTATTAAGTAGTTTGTTTTTTAATCTATTGTTTCTGTACGGGAAACTGTCTGTTAAAAACTATAATAAAAAGAAAAATCATTTAAATTTTTTAATAACTTGTAAAAAGTATTTTATACACGAAGACAGCAAATGGCACCACCGAATTTTGAAAATGACTCGACTACATTTCAAAAGTTGTTGTATTTGTAGTTAACTACATTTTTTGAAAAGTAGTTGTAGTTAACTGCAAAAATAGTAGTTTTTCCTACCATTAGATCTATTTGGGAGGAATTTTTCCTGAAGATGTGACGGGAGGGGATAGGCACGATTTGACTCTAGTACACTTATACTTACTGTGAAATACACTAACAAAATATACTGTACTGAATTATCCTGCAAAGTCT
The DNA here is from genome assembly GCA_038373885.1 of Cheiracanthium punctorium. Lineage (NCBI taxonomy): Eukaryota > Metazoa > Arthropoda > Arachnida > Araneae > Cheiracanthiidae > Cheiracanthium > Cheiracanthium punctorium. Next base: position 429,623 of record JAWZYV010017682.1, on the reverse strand, counting down.
GATTGTTGCTGGTCGAGCAATATTTTAGTAGAGAAGAAAGGTAATAAATTCAGTAGAATCATTTTACTGTTGCTTGTTTTTAATGTTATTTCTGTGGGCACAAATTTTTATTTAGGGCTATGCACCTTATCGTTTATTTCAACAAAAGAATGGAAAGGCCATTCTGGCCCATAATAGCTGCTTGGAATGAACTGTTCTGGAGCTGTATTTAGGGCTCGGAATTAGTGGTCGCTAGTTGTATTTTGCAACTGTAAATTTCATTTTGATGACCAAGATTTCAGAGCACAGTCATCTTTTTTGACGACTAATTTATTTCCCGATATTGCACTATTATCCACAAAGCTGTGCAAAGCACTTGGTGGCAGCCTTTTTCTTGTGACTTGCCGTTTGACATTTTTATTCTTATTTGTCAACAATCATCATTTTTTTTTTCTCCTATAAGGATAAATGCAGACCATTTTTAGCCAGTTTTGCAGCCCATCACAAAGATAAAATTTATTAAAATGGGCCCCTTCACCAAAATACCATTGATTTGAAGAGCTTCTTGATAAAAATATGATCGTACTCCATAAAACAATGTGAAAGAAATTGAACCTTTCAAATAAATGTATTTGATTAAAATGTCTTTAAGAATATATTAACACCTGTTTGTAATTCATGCACATAAGCAAAACAAAGTTTTTTTTGAAATTGCACCATGCGGAACAATTTGGCAACTGAAAAATAGTTAGGTGCCATTGATGCCTTGACTTTTCTTCCCAATTTCTAACCCAGGTTGTATTGCCACTAAGATGTGTGAAGTCAGTATTGGTTAAGTATCTGTATTGACAAATTTAAAATCAGTGGCTATCTTTAAACATGAAATTATTTATAACATATCTCTGTTGATCTCCAGTAATAGTTAAACAAAATTTAAATTCCTGCTTTTATACACGAGTTTGAGAATGGTGTTGGCTGAATTAAACTGACACACATTGATATAGTTTAAATAGACAATTCAACTAGCTTTAAGAATAAGCTGTTGAAGACAATACATCAGCGTAACCTTCTTGATTATTCTGAGAGTATAAATTATTTTTCTTAAAGAGAAAAGAATATATCAAAGCCATGTATGTTGTACCATGGTATTTTACTTTTTTAAAATAAAATATTTATGGTATCCCACATTTAAAAAAGTTTTAGGAATAGGAATTCATAGTACAGTAAAAGCTCGATTATCCGGCATCCAAGTAACCGGAAAATTTTCAGCTTCCCTCTTTTTCTTTTTTGTGTCTTCTCAAAAGATTGATTAGTACGGTGACCCCTCCTCTCCAGCTGTCCAAACAGTACGGTGGCAACAGGTGCAAATTTCCAATTACCAGAGAATACTAATATTTCCATAAATTACAATGGTGTGTTTAAAAATACGAAAGAAAAACAGCCTAAATGATTACAAAATACAAAAACACAACATTTCACTGTTGCGTCTGCAAGCACAGAAGGGACGACAAGGAGATAAAACAGTGATCATACTGTTCATTACTATAGCAATATGTTTACATTATTTTCAAAAAGTTCGTTTATTGTTTTTTTAATGATTAACTCAGAACTATGATATGTTTCATCTTTTGCACTAAGATATACACATAGCAGAAATGCTGATTGCAGATTATTTAAATGTAGTGATTCGTGACCTACTTTCTGGCTTAGGCATTCCAATGATTTGACTATGTTATCTCTGAAGAGGAAGGAGGGGGGGGGGCAGGAAATAACACTCGATTTATTATTATTTTATCACTCTCTTAGTGTAAAGCTTTTAAACTTTGAAAATCGGCAGGTGTTATTACTTTAATTTATTATTAATCTTCCCAAGGATGCAAAGACATATTATAATAAAAGTCTTGTAATGTCTTTAAACTCTGCAATATAAACATGCATTAGCATAAATTCAATAAAAAATTTGTTACAAAACTGCATAAATAAAAATTGAGCAGTATGTACACGCATAATGCCCCTCTGGTTTTGCTGGCGAATGTTTCTTTTTTTTTTTTTTACAAGCTCAACTATCCGGAATTTTCACTTATCCGGCATTCGACGCTTCCCGTGCTTTCTGGATAGTCGAGCTTTTACTGTATTTATAAGATTTTTCTGCACAGTAGATACTTTAGATTCAGGAGTTTGAGAATTTTTTTTACCCCCACTTTTTTTTGCTATTGTATATTGTGTGCTTTAATAACACAGATGAATTATATGCTTTATTTTCTATGACACCGTTATCTTTTTCTCTATTTGTTTAGCAAAGCCAGTCCTACAGTTTGATATGCTGCAAAGTTATATAGTTATATTGCTGTTCAAGCTGCAACGTTTCATTTTGACTAGTATATTGAATGCAGCTGAATTTTTTATTTGCCTTACACACATAACTTTATCCATTCAGAACTATCACATAAACTTTCTTCATTCCTTATTTTTTACTTCATATAATTTGGCATGCAATATATTTCACTTTATGCTTCCTGCCATGAAGAGAAATATATATTGTATATATATATATATAACCAATACTAAATAAAATTTCTTAGTAGTTTATGAATTTTAGTCTTTTCGTAAAGTTATTTTGCTGTTTAACCAAATTGTTGAAATTATTCATTTGGCTACATTTTTTCATCATCATTATTATTTTGTTGACAAAAGCATTCCTGCTGGTAGCCTCGTTTCAGTCGATGTTTTTAATTCTAGCAGCCCAGAGGTTGAATGAACCTACATATGCAGGAAAATCAAATGAAGAACCTTTATACATGCTTTATGACGACACCCATAGACAACAGTGTTCTTCTCGAGGTTGGTGGTGGAAGCTATCTTTCATGCTTTCTGTTTAATCTTAACACCTAATGTGCATGCTTTAACATTTCATTGTTCTATTGCGATGTTTTCATTCTTATAATTCTGTGCTTGTTTTTTTGCATGTATCTTATGAACTATTTCAGCTTTCTAACTCATCACACATAAAGATCTCTCCCCGTCCTGAAATTTTAATAATATTAAGTATAGATTTTGAGTTGAAAACATTTCATGCACCATGTCATAAATTTGCATTAGAAACAATGTTGTCAGATATATACTTTTGTACTTTATGATAAATAATTTCTTAAAGTAATGCTTTATATTTTAATCACACATTGATTCTTTACAAAAAGAAAAGTAAAAGATGATATTGTTTGTGTAGTGCTTTCGTTGTTCGATTTTATGAATATTAGTTTTGATTTTTTACATTTTTTTCATCTTTACTTTTGCAGTTTAATCATTAATTTACAGTGTTCTTGAATAAACGTGCTTGAAAATCAATTATTTATTTATTTTACATTTAAGTAGCGTTTCTTTGTATTTAAAAAAAGTGGTGCTCTCACTTTAACTAAATGAAAATTGACATTCTCTGTTAAATTCCTATTAACTCTAAAAGTTATCAAGTGTTCATTGTACTGTGATATCCCCCCCACCTTGCACACACACACTTACATACACAGGTAAAAAAGTTTTATAATTCAAAATCTGCTTATGCCCAGCTGATTTTCCATCTGCTGGTGCACACCCCACCAAAACTTAATGATATTTTTTTTTCAAAGTAGCATTCGACCGGCCCTCAGGATCATCACGAACTATCTTGCATGATCAACGAAGCAAACTATTATAACTTTTAACAAACAAACTAAAACTGTGCATAAATTATGCTAATACAAACAGAAAAAATGCCAATCTCATTACATTACAGAGCTAAAAAATCTTCAACCGGTGGCTCATTTTTCATCTAAAAAAACTGATGTGTCTGACAACTTGCTCTATAGCCACTCAGAAATCTTCATCCAGTGATCCATTTTTAATTTGAAAAAACTTCAGTGGATCTAAAGCTATCTGCATAGCCACTTAAAAATGCTCGAACAATGGTCTGTTCACAAAATTAACTAGGCAAAAATTAACTAGGCAAAAATTAAAAAAAATCATTTACCTAAACTTTAATGTTTCATCTTGTATCTTTGCGAATAGCCTTGATGTCATTCTTATTAGGTGTACCAAAAAGAAATATTTTTTTTAAATAGTAAATTTAAACAACGACAAAAAAAAAAAAAAAAAAAAAAAATTAACAAGTTTTTAATAATAAGACGAGAAATCTGGAATAAGCAGGGGCAGGCCTACTTGGCAACATTTTTTTTTGGTGTGCTAGTCATAACTTTTAATGAACTTCTGCTGTTATTTGGTGACTTTCATCAAAGTGCTTACCCTTACCCTCAATCTTCCATGATGAAATACTAATACATTTAACAAATTAAAATTGCATATAAAGTAGACTAACAACAACTGTAATAGCTAGGGAGGCAGATATAAAATAAAAATTAACATTTTTTAATAAATCCAACCTTATCCTGATTAAAATGTTAGTAAATAAAATCTTATTAACAAGTTAAAAGTATCTTAAATTCCTTTTAAAATAGCACTTTTGGTGGCCAATTTACCACCATCATCACTTTTGCTGTTGTGCACTGATCTTCTTTGGTTTAGAATCTCTTTCTATCCCACACCTATTAGAGCAGTGCTTCCCAACCAGTGGGGTGCCACCCCTTGGGGGGGGGGGGGGAAGAAAAAACAAGCAATTGCTTAAAAAAAAAAAAAAAAAAAACTTTTACTTAAAAACATGTATTTTCGTTTAAAATGTTCATTGTTGAAGAATAAAAATTTGAATGTATGCTGAAAAATATGAGCGTGGGAGCACCACAGTAAGTTAGCCTTTATTGGGGGGGGGGGGGTTTGACATTATAAGGTTAAGAACTGCTGTATTAGGGCATGCGCAGTATTATTAATGTCGTCATCTGCTGTTATGATTTGAAGAGCTTCCATTTTCAGAGCGTAATCCCTGGTTTCGGTAGTTGGATAATTTTTTCTATTTTTTCAAAAATTAATATGGGTCTATTTTGTGTGATATTTGGAAATGTTGTACTTATTATATTTGATATTGGCAATATTTTCTTTCTTTTATTTTCCATTTTGTTACACCTATATAAAAGCCTGGTTCTTTAGAATCTTCAATTTATTTGATAATTTCTTGAAGTTTCTCCTTTTTGTATTTGATCTTTGTCGTTATGGATGTGCTTCAAAATATTTTTGTTAGGTTCGATTGGTATTTTGATAGCTGCTTTGTTAGATATTTTAAAAGCTGCTCCCTTGCAGTAAGGTGTAGCTTTGGTATATTTCTGTTTTGTTTTCTGCCCATCATCAATGTGTTCAAGTGTTCCTGTGCAATCCTATTGTACTGCATTTGGTTATTATGTATTTATGGTACAGATGTTAGCACTGAGCAATGGCTGTTTGGTAACACTCTATTTCTATATTGTTAAATTTGAAGTGAATTCAGGTATCACGAACTGAAGCAATTTAAGTGTTTCGAGGTAGAATTTTCGAAGCTTGCGGAGTTCTGTTTGTCCTGTGATGTTGGTGGCAATTTGATTCATGTAATGAATGATTTTTTAATTGCGTTTATGAAGGTATTTTAATTAAAGCTGATTTTAAGAAGTAAGTTAGTTCGCCCTGAGTTGGCGATAGTATTTTTAATGTTTGTGTCGTTCAATAAATAAGTTCCAGAAAAAATGTGACATATCTTCTTGTGTTCAAGCAACATAAGAAATTGAAGGCACTCGGTGAGATCTGGATTTGTGAAAGATAAGTGCTTTGGTTTTCATATTGGGATTACATTGTTTTAAAGTTATTTTATTTTATTTGTTCTGCAATGGAAGAAGAAGTTTCAAAAATACAAATGGAAAAGGGTTGTCTTAAGGCCTCTCTTACAAGATTCGAAAATAATTTCGATAGGATAAGTGATAAACAGAAAATCACGAGTTCGAATTTCGACAGTGCCTCCACTTTCTTATGTTCCTTGAACACAAGAAGATATGTCACATTTTTTTCTGGAACTTATTTATTAGATGACACAAACATCATATGCAGAATGATTAAACATTAAAAATACTATCGCCAACTCAGAGCGAACAACTAACTTCTTAAAATCAGCTTTAATTAAAATACCTTCATAAAAGAAATTAAAAAATCATTCATTACATGAATCAAATTGCCGCCAACATCACAGGGCAAACAGAACTCAGCAAGTCTTGAAAAACTTAATTCGCTTCAGTTTGTAATATCCGAATTCACTTCAAATCTAACAATATAGAAATAGTGCTACTTAACAGCCATTGCTTAGAGCCCAGCTAACATCTGTCTCTGCTAACATCTGTACCATAAATACATAACCAAATGCAGTACAATAGGATTGCACAGGAACATGAAGTTTCTTAATTCAATTTTTATATAATTTCTTAACTAGGTTATTAGGGTATCCTGGGTTTTCACATTGTTTTTTAATAAAATTTATTTCTTCATGGAGGAGGGTTTCATTAGTATAAGTGATTTCTTCAATTTAAGATGAATATCACAGCCTATGTTTAATAAGATTTTCTTTATGCTTTTATCAATATATTAGCTGGTACTGGGCTCTAAAGATATTCATCTTGAATTGAAGAAATTGCTTTTGACTAACAAAACCTGCCTCCATGAAGAAATAAATTCTATTAAAAAGCAATGTAAAAATGCAGGATAAACCTAGTTAAACTATATAAAAATAGACTTCAGAGAAACTTGAATACATTGATGATGGACAGAAAACAAAACAGAAATATACCAAAGCCATACCTTACTGAAAGAGAACAGCTATTAAAATATCTAACAAAGCAGCTAAAAAAGATCATGGAGAACAACAGTTCTATGGTTGACGCAGCCTACACCAACGAACCAGATGTCAACAAACTGCGATATACTATATATAAAGACAGTTTTTGGGTTTTTGTGTTGTCCAAGTGTTTTCTTGAAATCTGCTGTAACGATTTTTTAAAACTTAATATATGATTTTTATCGGTCCTTAAATTGGATAGTAACATCGCCAATTTCTTAAGGAAAATTCTTTTTATTTAATCCAGTTTAAAGAAGGAACTATTCAAACTCCTGCGTATTAATACTGAAACAGCTTCAGTCGGATGTTGACTATGCACAGCCAACCAGCAGAAGAGTTATACGTCCCACTCATGTTAGCAGCCGCACGTATCGTTAGTTTGCAAAAGTCACTCAGTTTCTTTTCTACCTAGAGCATGCGCATTGCCGATCTCGTGGACATATGAAAATTCTTTCGAATTTGGAGAAAAAGGACGGTATATTCAATTACAAGTGCTTTCTTCTGATACGGGTCTGTTTTTTTTTTTTTTTTTTTTTTTTTTTCCGGGGGTGCAGTGGGGGTGGGGGTGAACCTTTACTAAATTAGTTTATTTTGGTTTCTGCTCAAGGGATGTGAAGTAGTGCTGCTGATAGCACATGGTTTATTTGTATGCACAGTAATACTAAAAAAAAAATTGCACATAGTTGCCTGCAGACATTTATTTTTACACCTCCATGAGCTATGCTATGCTCACTCCTTCACACACACTGTCTGATACATAAGTTTGTTTTCCTCACTGTACTAGCACTGGCTACAACAGCACTCTCTTTACACACTGGCCAGGCGTACATCTCAACATACTGCCCACCTTGATAAATTTTCTTAAAAATTTTCAATACACTGATACAAAACAACAAATAAATCACAATATAAACATATAGATATACATATCATAATTCAGTTAGATTCAAAGGGTAATTTAACAATTTTATTTACAGGTTTGTTATAGATACCTTTACTCGTTTTTAATGTCACCACTCTATTATCCTCTTCTGGTTGAATTTCAATTATTTTGGCAAGATTCCAGTTCAGTAGTTTAGAATTATCTTCGCGTTAAATTTCTTTTATCCTTTATACCATTTAGGTCATGGTTAAAGACGATTTAAATAGTCGGTAGACCATTTAGTCCAAAATGTTTGAGTTAATTTTTGTACTAATTCCCACCTACTGAGCCTATTCATTGAAATCTCCTTAAACTCTGGTTCAGGCAGGGATGTTAATGAAGAGCCTATTAAAAAATGGGCTGGAGTTAGAGCTAAATAATCGTTGGGATCTTCAGGAGGAGGGCAAAGATGTCAGAAGTTCAATACAGCCTCTATTTGGGTAACTAGTGTAAAAAATTCTTCATGAGTAAGAATTGTATTTCCCACAACATTTTTGAGGTGACCTTTCAATGATTTAACTTCAGCTTCCCACAAACCTCCAAAATGAGAAGTGGCAGGGGGATTAAAATTCCACTTTATGCCCTCGGAAGCCAGGAACTCCTCAAAATTTTCTGAATTTTCTTTTTTAAATAATCTCGTTAAAATTTTACAAAACTCGTTATTAGCACCTACAAAATTTGTACTGTTATCACTAAAAATAACACTAGGCCTACTTCTGCGAGAAATAAATCTTTTTAGAGCCACAGTAAATGCTTCCATACTTAAATTACTCACAATTTCTAAATGTATAGCTCTAACTACAAAACATACAAAAATACAAATGTAACATTTATACACTTTTTTTCACTCTTTCTGGGCTTAACTCTTTGGATCCCATAATAGCTGAAATCATCAGAGTGCCTTCGTTCCCGTATTAGCTGAGTGTAGCTGGCGAGGTATTCACTCCCCCCTTACAGTTGTGTCCGGTTAACAAGCGTGAAGAATGAGGAGGGATGATTTTTGGTGAATTGGGTTTAATCGCTGGGGGAATTTCCGGTCAAGCGGGAGAAAAGCGTAAAGTTACTTTAAAATTGCCATTGCTCAGTGTGCAATCTGTTCTCAAAAGCAGTTACAATAGACCTTCTTCTGGTTATCTCAGGAAGGAAGGTTCTAAATTGTCAAAAATCATTGATAAAAGAGCTCGCTTTTGTTAGATGGGGGAAGGCATTTTCGGCTATTTCCCTGGGAATCAACTGCTATAAGATTATCTTGGAGCTGGGAACTAAAGAGTTAACTTGATGTTAAATGGACCTCAAAAATCTTGTCCTACCTTTGTGAATACTCTTGCTATGTTGACTCTAGTACTAGGCAAATCTGCCATTCTTTGATATTTTCCCTTGGCACTTACCTTAAGGCAGGATACACATTTTTTAATTACATTTTTAACAGTTGATCTACCTTTAACAATCCAAAATTGGGAGCGAATGTTAACTAAAGTAGAATCAGTACCTGTGTTGAAAAAAAAAAAAAAAAAAAAATGGTAATAGTTAATGATTAATTCACAAATTGGATTGCCATTAGGAATCAAAATGCGATGTTTTTGTCCAGTAGGTAAATTTGAATATCTTAATCTACCACCAACACGAAGTATATTGTTCTGATCTAAAATTGGACATAAATTTAATAAGTTGCTGGAATTAGGAAGCTGTTGTCCTTTCTCGATACACTGAATTTCTTTTGCAAAGTGCGCTGATTGCACATTTTTTACTAAATATAACAAAGAGGCAGATAATTCAGATGCAGTTAACCTGCCAGAAGTTGGATGCAATGGGTTTCTAGCATTTTGCATAAACCGTAAACACCATGCAATGATTCTTTTCTGTTTCGTGGATGACGAACAGTTGTAGATGATAGGAAGTATCTCAGTATCATTACTCTTCCTTATCCTTTAACTCTTTTTCGTATAATTCACTATTCGGTTGGTCATTGAAAACATTACGGAAGTTCACAATGTGCTCTTGAAGAAAGGATGGCCTGAACCACCACAGGTCACTTTCTTGAATTTTCTCTAGATCTAGTCCTATAGAAATTATGTCTGCAAGATTTTGTTGTGATGGAACATGGTACCATTGACCGATCTCCGAAAGCTCTTGAATAATTACCACATGATTGGAGACAAATGTTTTTAAGTCTCTTGGTTCCTTTCTCATCCACACTAAGACTATGATAGAGTTCGTCCAATAGAATATTCGTTTAAGTCCATTTTTAAGACATTTTGTACTTTGTGCATTAATTTGGCAAGAAACACAGCACTACACAGTTCTAAGCCAGGTATTGTTACTTGCTTAATCGGCGACACTCGAGATTTACTTGTGACTAGCTTCACTTTCACTTCACCATTCGGAGTGACTGATCTTGCATGTATCCCAGCACCGTATGCATTCTCGGAGGCATCCGCGAAACTGTGGAGTTCAGTCACTGCAACGTTTTCTATCACTATACATCGTTCAATGTTGATATTATTTATATTCATTAAGGATTTCAAAAATTCTTTCCATTTGCCAGTTTCTTTTTCAGGAAGGTTTTCACTCCAATCAATTTTTTTCATCCACAATTGTTGCATGAAAATTTTTGCTTTTGCAATAGCTGATCAAGTAATCCAAGAGGATCAAAAAGTCGGGCGATGATGGATAATACTGATCTTTTGATTGGCTGATCATTTTCCCCCCACTTCTACCTTAAAGGTAAAACAATCGGTTTTGGGTTTCCAGGCAACGCCTAACATTTTAATTTTGTTCGAACATGAAATATCATACTTATTTTCTATGGTTGGGATAAGCTCGGATGTACTCCCACACCACTTATGTAATGTCACGTGTGCAGTTTTAAGAATCTCAATTAGTTGGTGTTGCAAAATTTTAGCTGACACTAATGTGTTTTCTCCACTTAAAACATCATCCATATAGAAGTCATTACACAGTACTTGTGCCACAATAGTTTTTTCCCTGGTCTATGGAAATTTGTTTGAAAGTTTGTATTGCCAAATAGGGTGCCGAAACTGTTCCATAAGTTACGGTATTGAGTTGATACACCTTAATGGGCTCATTGACATCCTCTTTCCACAAAATTCTTTGGAGATGTCTTTGACTTTCGTCTATATTAATAATTCGGTACATTTGACGAATATCTGCTGTAAAGCCAGATATATTTGCAGAATCTCACTAACAAACTAAACAAGTCGTCTTGTTTGACTCCACCATTATATTGAATGGAATTTAGTGATTTTCCAGTAGATGTTAAGGTCGAAGCGTTAAAAACTGTTCGCAGTTTAGTTGTACTTTTATGAGGCCTATATATGCCATGGTGAGGCATATAATATGTCACCTCAGGTTCCACAGTCTCTCTAACTTCAGTCATGTGCCCCAAGTCGTTGTATTCTTTTAAGAATTCGCGATACAATTTTAGGTACTCCTGGTCTCTAGACAATTGGGTCCACAGTAGTTCAAGTCGCTTAAGAGCCATGTCTCTCGAGTTCCCTAAACATGACCAATCCTCTTTAAATGGCATAGAAACTGTATATTTTCCTGTTTTATCTCTCTTAGGAGTTTGCACATAATGTTCCTCACATATTGAATTTTCTTTATTTTTAAGTATTTCGTTTCCTATCTCAATTTCCCAAAATTTTCGCAAATTCGAATTTAACTCCTCTGTTTCACTCTTTAACTACAATAATTAGGTTTTAATTTACCTGAAGTCGGAATGCTACCTCCTACAATATAATCAAACACAAAATCCTGTAACATTAAGTTGGCATTTTTTGACTTTAATTTTCCCAGTTTTATTATGTTGTAAAAGTACTCTCCAGAAATTAAAACATGAATCTTTCCCAGAACATTAAAATTAGTATCTGCAAGTTTAATTGACTCTGGAAATTGAAAACGCACTTCAAACTTTTGATTTGGAATCAAATCAGTTATTTATTTTTTTTTACAACTAACATCGACATATTTCTTTCAAAACTTTTATTTTTACTCGCAAGAGTTGCGGTAACTCTACGATTAATTATCAATGATGCATCATTAACACATGAAATAGATTGATTTATTTTTTCACTTTTTAGTTGCAATCGTTGTAAACACTCACTACTTATGAGACACACGTGGCTGCCTACATCTAATATACAACAAATTTCCCTCCATTTCGAATATTTACCTTTTATCAAGCACTGCACATACCTGCCAACTTGTACGGTTTGGCCGTACAATGTACGGATTTTAGCTAGTTGTACGGTTATACGGCCGCAAGGCAAAATTGTACGATTTTTTGGCAAAGTTTAGGCTAATGTGATTTTATTTACTATGTTTCAAAATTTAGTGGTTTTGTGGAGTATTTTAAAATTTAAATCACCAATTGATGTTACGTCGAACGTAAAAACACTAGATCGTTTTATTTCCCATATATACGCTAACTCCCCCCTCCCCTACCTTTTCTGCTTCTTCCACTGATACGCTGTGTTGCTGTTAACCCGAGAGGGAAAATAGGAATTCCCTCCGATCTCCGATGCTGCGAAAGCTATGATTGGCTCACAGATTTTTTTTCTCCCTCCCACCCGCGGCTTGGCTTGTGACGTGTTAGGAGAAGTGGGATGGGAGCGTTCGTAATCGATATGCTGAGTGTCCATGCTTTGGCAAAGTTTGTTGCTGCGCATGCACGAAGGTGGATGCGCATTCGTTTAGAAATATCTCCCTCCCAATACCGCTTGGCTCCCATCCGTAAGCGCAAGCGCAAGAACAACTTTCAATCACAAACACGTGTTGATGAAATTGTCCAGTGTAGTTTCAAGTTGTGAAATATTAATTTGAAATGTCGAAAATTAAACATAAACAATATAATAAAGTTTTCCTTGATTCTTTTACAAAGGAATATCCTTGTATCTTCAAATCGCGAAGGGGATGCAATTTTGCTTTTTGCTCAGTGTATAGGACCGACATCAAAATTTCGTATCAAACATGAATAATCTTGCTAAGTATCAAACATAAATAATCTTGCAGACAAATAATTTTCAGTTGTTGTTGTTGTGTGATTATGGCAACGCTACACTAGGGCGATCAGCCAGGGGGGGTGCCTTGGTTGGAGGACTTTCTAAGGGGTTCTAACGCGTATTCACTTTACATCTGGAGAAAACCTACCAAAATTCCGGATCGACAGCCGAGCGATGGGAACCGAACCCGGGACCTTCACACTTCAGCCATCTACCATTTTCAGTGGCAGAACCACTTGTGCCATGGTGAGGCCAAATCATTTTCAGATATAGTTTATTTTTTAAATTTATTTCCAAATATGTACTCGCATGAAGTATGTGGAAATGATGTTTGCAAGCCAGTAGATGGAATCAGGGATGAGCTTCAATCTCAATTTTGCAAATTGATAATTTGGCCCGAGGAAGTTCAATCAGAAGAAAGAATGGACAAAAAATGGGCTAAAAATTGAGATTGAGAAAATTAACAGCTGCTAGTGGGAAATTTAAATATGATCGAATGTTATGCTAAGCATATTGACTATACCACACAGTAATGCTGCTTGTGAACGTTTGTTTAGCAGTGTTAAGAAAAATAGAACACTATTTCATAGTTTTTTGTCTAATGAAACTTTGGAAGACATTTTAATTGCAAAAACTAAACTCAAAGGCCATTGCTATGAGGAAGACTTTGATAAGGATTTTTTAAAAGCAGCCAAATCAGCTACTTATGCACATTTGTACTCTAAAGATACCAAATAAATGCCCCTCCTTTCCTATATGTGCATATGTATTAAAAATAGTGTACTAAATCTAAATAGTAATTTTAAAAATTGTGTTATTACATAGGCATATTTATTGCGTTACTGCGTGACACCGTGGTATTGTAAGATTTTCAAAAATTGCATGTTGGCAGGTATGACTGCACTGTGGACTACATTACGCTTTTATTTTCAAGTATGGTAGTCACCACTACAGGAGCAGTATCAAACACATATTCTTCGTTCCTTCCCCCCTGCGGTGATTTATTTATGACTTCAGCAGCGCCTGATCTGTTTGTAGTTTCATTCATCGACGACGGTCCTTTTTTCAGTCCTCTTGGAAAATGAATTTGTGGTGAGCTTCACCACAGAAACAATTTTTTAAGAACATTTTTGAACACTGCAACCCAAAGTTAAACATTTGAAACAAACATTTTTATGCTTGACAACTTCAACTCGCTCTTGAACCGAAAGTCTCTTAATTTGGGGGCAAAGGTACAGAGGGTGATATTGCTGTCAGCATAAAACACGTTTTAATTTTCTCCTCATTGAGAAATATTTTAGAAGCGGTTTTTGCGACTTTAAATTTGTTATAATTTTGTTCTCTCTTTGTCTCATTTATAGGCAGTGTTGTAGTGTGCTAAAATATTTTTCCCCGGAACGCATGACTCTGCGTGGGGGGGGGGTGGCTAAGTTTATAACAACTCATCATAAAAACCCGCTTTTTATGCCAGTAACCAATATATGAGACTATGGATAATTTTGAAGAAATCCTAATTGACCCAAACAAAGTGAACAGTTAAGTAAAATTTTAGTGTAAAAAAATGTAAAATTTTTTGGAAATAGGGATAGAGGATAATTTATTAAAAAAAGTTCATTTTACCTATCCAAGGTGTCTAATAAAGCAGAATGTTACCCTTTAACAATCGCTTGGGGAGGCTGAAGCTTCTTAGTCCTTACCCTGGATCCGCCACTGGCTAGTCAGGTGGACAGTCACAAATTTCATTGCTTGCCGTGCTACCACCACGTTTAACATCTGCGTTCCTTTTGTTATCGACATTGATTCTGAGAATCTAGTGGTTGTATGTATTTTCTTATTTGCATCCATCATGTGGTTATGTTTATTTTCTTCAGACTCAGAGAGACCAGAAAAGGCAGGGCCGTTTTTAACCTCCCCGGCACTCTAGGCACTTCAAATTGTTACGCACCCCTTCCTACCAGTTTTGGTTTGGGAGAGATTTTCCCTTAACTCTTAAGGGAAAATCTCTCCATTAGAAAGGACCTGGACCCCTTAGAAATATCTCTCCCTTTCTAAGGGAGAATATAAGGAAAGATCTAAGGGAGAATCTAAGAATCTCCCTTTCTAAGAAAAATCTCTCCCGATAGAGGGAAAATCTCTCCTTTAGAAAAGACCCTCACCCCTAGATCCCTCGTGTAGATAATTGGCTGTAATCCTGCAACACATCCATTATCTACCACCTATGGATCCACTGTGTATCGGACTAGCAACCGGCAGGCATAAGGATAGGACAGTAATTCGTTATAATTTTAATTTTTTCTCTTTTTACGCCCTACAATTTTTTGAGCCCTAGGTATGTGCCTAGCTTGCCTATGCGGAAAAGCGGCCCTGCAGAAAGGGCAGGGGATTGAATTTCTAATCGACTAGACTCAGTTATCAGTTCATTGGGATTATTTCAACTATAAAGGTATTCATAGAATTGGAACAGGAATATTGTTAGTGGGAGCAGGCTGTAAAAGAATTTCTCTTTCTTTTTAAGATCCACAACAATGAAATAATTATCTTATTTGGGTTCCGGAATGCTGTTTCGGCTCACAAAAAAGTATTGGAACGTCGTTCCGGTGCATTCCGGCCCCACTACATCCCTGTTTATAGGCTTGACTCTAGAAGTAAAATATAAGTCGCATTGTTTGGCTAGCTGTAACGGTTGGAACCAATTTCCTGCTTGCCTTACATTAATAAAAGCTGCTGTCTCTTTGTCTAGTGATTGAAACAATTTATCCAAGACAATTAACTGTTTTAAAGATTCAAAATCTGTAACTCCTCTCAATTTTAAATAATAATTGAAATTTGTAGTTAAACGTGAAGCGAATTGTACATGAGTTTCATTTTCTCTAGAAGCCTTTCTAAAATTCTTTAATACAGCTTGTGCTGTTAGTTCGAATTCTCTCAAAACAATTGATTTAATTTCCTCATAATTATTTAGATCTTTCTTGTCAATATAAGTTAAAATGTTAGACTCCTTCTCTCCTAGTAAGTTCAACAATAGCTCTGCTTAAGTTTATCAGGAACATTCTTTGTACTGAATGCTCTTTCTAATGAATTAAAAAAGAACCCCCATCCTTCCGATTTAATTGGTACTCTAATTGTTAATGTTCTAACACTTTTGATCAAAACATCAATCGGCTCAGTTGTCTCTTTTTCACTTTTGTGATCGCTAAGTTTCTCTGTATTTTTCATGTCCGTTCTTAATTGTGCTAATTCTAATTCTGCTTTAAGTCGCTCTAGCTCAATTTGACTAGCCTGCTCTGATTTTAGATTTTTCTTCTCCTCTAATATTTGATCTATGATGCCTTTCACTAATTCATTTTCATTTTTGAACACATCTCTCTCCTCAATTAACCGTTTTAAATCTATTATTTTTGCCCCTTCTGGCACAGATAATCCGATCTCCTTAGCCACTAGTTTTAATTCATCTTTAATTAATTTTGTTATTCCTGACATTTTTCAAAACGAAAGTACACTCATTAATGAAAACAATTTTTACACACAAACTTTCGCTCTAAATTCATTAAACACGAAATTACTCTCAAATCTAATACTTAATTACTAAATTAAACTCGAGGACAATTGCTCTTACCTCTATTTTGGGACTGATGTCACTTAAGACCAGGAACCCATTTCTCAATTACTCGACACTCCTAAACACTATACTTCGCCCCGCCTCAATGGATCCTGTTGTGGCCCCGCCGATAGCACATGCTTTATTTGTATGCACTTTAATACTAAAAAAAAATTGCACAAATTGACTGTAGACATTTATTTTTACACCTCCGTGAGCTATGCTCACTCCTTCACACAACTCTCTGATACAAAAGTTTGTTTTCATCGCTACACTTGCGCTGGCTACAACAGCACCCTCTTTACACACTGACCAGGCGTACATCTCAACAAGTAGGTTTCTATTTTTAGACAGACAGCCTTAAGGAAATTTTATTTTAAACTTTTTTTTCTTTCAGGTGGGTTCGAGAGTAAATCTATTTTAACTCATATTACAAACCTTTTTAAAAAATAATTTTTTTTTTCAAATTTCTTAAACTAGTAGTTTATTTAATGTACAAATTTCATTAAAAAATGAATTTATCAACAGATAAAACTTAACCTAGTAGTAAGTTAATTTTATAAAAAGAGGCATAATACTGACTATAATCAATAATTTTGTGAGTAATTTTATATCTTATTAATGATTATAATCATTCATTTATTTAGATGAATACTAATTTAGTTAAAAACTTAACTTACAGATAGCTTTAAATTGAAAGCAATTTAATAGATTATATTGCATTAAACAATAGAAGTAATTAGATTGTTATTGATTAAGAGCATGATTATTTAATTAACAATTTTAACGAAACAACTTATGGTTAGCATTAAACTGAATGCAAATTAATGAAATAAAATCGAAGATGGCAGCTGGGATACTAATCTGCACTCATCCCAAACTATAAATAGGAAATTACTCAAAAAATTGTTGATTATAATTGGTATTTTGCCTCTTTTTATAAAACTTAACTTCATACTAGGTTTTTAAATTTTTTTTAATCAGTTGATAAATTCATTTTTTTCAGGAAATTAGTTTGTTTATGAACTACTGATTTAAAAATTTGCTCAAAAAAATTATTTATTAAAAACAAAGTTTTGTAGTATGAATTAAAATAGAATCACTATTGAATCCCAACCCCCCCCCCCCTCCAAATAGAATTATTACAGTGCGCACCGGTTATAACGGACCTGGGATATAACATACTATCGGTTATAACGTACCTAGAAGCTAGGTCCGGATTGAAGTCCTATATTTATAATGTTATTTAACTTCGGTTAAAACATACTTAACAAAAGTACGTACTTCGGCTATAATGTACTTTTTATACCAAATCCAAAAATAAAATTTTGCTTTTCTTAAGAATTTTATTTCCTTTTTCTCCGAAATTTCAGTACCTTCAAAAATACTCGTTGTCAGTTTTCAGATTCTCGAGCGAGATCAATTGTGTATGAATGAAGGGAGCGATCTTTTATCTTTTTTGCCTGCTAGGTAAGGCTAAAAACAAGACCATGTTTTTTATTTGTCATTCATCAGTGTAAATGCCTCCTGGAAAGCCCTATCTATAATGATTCTGATGATTGTGAAGAAACAGAGGAGTCTATACCAAGCATACCCGATGCATTAAATGCTGCAAAAACATTATCACGATTTCTTGAATGCCGCAGTGATGATGCAAAGATTTTACAAAAGTTTATTATGGATATCCAAAACGGCATTTTTAAAATTGCACCTGCCCATTTAAAACCAAAGAAAATTACAGATTATTTATCTCAATAAAAATTGTAAGTAATAAAGAATTTTCTTTATTTAATTTTTTTTTAAATGAGACTTTAAAATTGTAAGTAATAAAGAATTTTCTTTGTTTAATTTAATTTTTTTAAAAATGAGACCTGTTTAAACAGGGATCACTCTAGAGTGTTTCAGGGGGGCGGCCCACCCTGGTGCCCTTTTTCCGGTAAAATTCCGCCCTCCTTGCCCTTTTTCTTGATAAAATTCCGCCCTCTTTTTCCCAATCAAAATGCCGCTCTCCTTTTCTCCACTCCTCCTTGTTTCCCCTTTTCTTTGATTCTCGTTACCATTGCTGGCACTCGGCTAGACCGCGGCCACGTGGTCCTGGCTAGAACCCAAGAAAGGGAATAATACCGTAAGCGGGTGTCGGTTGAGTTGGCGACTTTTTTTTGTCGCCAACATCTAACCTTGGCGACTTTTTGTTCGCGCCAATTAAAACATAAACATACGTTGACACATAAGTAACAAAATGAACCCAAAACTACAATACACTTATCTAAACACATAAAAACATTTTTAGACATATTTCAAATGAAATTATGAACAAAATTCACATAGACAAAGCACTAGCTCTGGACTATAGGTACGTTAAAAAATAAATAAGCCGTAACCTTCAAATTATGAAAAATATGTTTCTGCACATAATTATACAACAAAATTTTCCTTAAAACGTTAAAATCACAGTTTAAAATTAATAGACAAACACTCAAATAAACCGACTACTTCCCCCCCCCCCACACACACACAATCCCACACAAACAACTAAAAAATACTTATATTTAAATTGAATACTTCGTGTGATTTCAAGATAAATATACTGCAAATATTTTAACAAAATGCTAAAAACACTCTTTATAAAATAACAGAAAACCAATATAATAAACCGGCTACCTCCTTCCCCCCCCAGTGATATTTGCAATTTAATACCTTCAAAACACACAAAATTTACACTATTAATCAGAATCGAATGAAAACTGATCACAAACAATTCAAAAACCATTGCATATTGATTCAAATTAAACCTAAAAATTGTACAAGAATTCTGCAAATCAGAGGCAAAACCATATAACAATTAAAATTAAACATCCCTCTTAAAACCTTAAAAATTTTACTTTTTCATCCCAATTCACAAAAAATAACACAACATACTAAAAACCTTACATAAATATGAAACATAAGATCATAAATATACTCAACTGTACACACGTGTACCGTAAAGCAAGGAATAAACATTTAAATAAATAAAAGATCCACATACCTCAAATTTTATTCATAAACAACGTAGCATTATTCCAAAATGAATCCACCTTGAACATTCAAATATGCATATTAACTGTAGATCAACACACGCTATATATATTCTTCACATCTCCCAACAAACATTTTGAAACTTTTTATCGAATTTCACTTTACAAAGAATTAATAAACAACGCCCCGGAACAACTACACAAATACGAAAGCATAACTAATAAAAATGACGCAGTAAGTCAAAAACCGAAACTTCGGTTCCCGGTTAAAAGTTACATTCCTTAAACCAATCAAATAATTCCTCAAAATACATTCGGTTACGGTTAAAAAAATCAACCAATCAGAATTTTCTTTCTACACAGCAAGATACAACAACTCAACTTCTCCACCAGGTTGCTAGAGAATTCCAAAACAATCGCTACATTTACCGTCCTGTTTACTAAGTTCCAAGTTGGCGACGCATCTTGCTTGGCGATGGTCACCCGCTTACGGTATTATCCCCCAAAAAAGCCTCTCTCCAACAACAACAACAAGGAAGTTGATTTGTTTATTCTCTTATCAATGATGTGTGGGGAGGAGGGGGGGGGGGCATCTGCTCAGTCGCCGCTCTTCTCCCTCCGGACCTGAGGAGAGGGTTAAAACCGTTCGCTGTAGCTTCAGGTCATAAAATATCTCATTAGAGAAACAATCTGTCATCCAGAAGAGTAGTCATAACAATAAATTATTTCCTACTGTAAATGGCGATTACCGTATTTTATAAATGCTGTAAGTAATTAATAAACGCCACTTGGTTATGGTTTATTTTTTCAGATTTTCAAAACACATTCATCCAAACTTAAGGCTGGCTGCACGGAAATTTCAAGACGAGCAATTCCGGAAGTGTGGGGTGACCCCCCCCCCCTACACACACTCCTCCCCATCGATGTACTAAAAAGAATAGGAAAAAATTGATTCATTGACAGGGTGTGCAGCAGTCAGGAACTACTACTTGAAAATATCAAATTTCGGGTAGGCATTGCGGCCAAATTGATGACCAATTGATGATTATTCTATAGGGCTATTTTAGGCGGAGATAGGGATGGGAACTGTCAGTACAAAATTTTTACAAAATGCGTCTATTTTGCAGCCCCTCCAAAAAAATGAAATCGTCGATGATTGCGAGAATGCAACTCTCGTCGACTGCACGGGCACGCGCCCCTGGGATGTTCATTTTTACTGTACTACGCGCTCAGCAAAAGCCCAATGGACAGTGCGAAAATGCGCAGAGGGGAGAGCCATTGAGACTATTTTGAATTCATCGATTGGGAAATTAAAAATTTGTGCAAGAGGGTCAAATTCTTTCAGATTCCTGAAGGGCTGGGGTTATTTTATAATTATGTAATTACGAATAATTACACAACAATAATTAAGACTTCTTGCCTGTTTAGAAAATCCTTTGCTGCTGCCCACGAATGAAATACTATCGTTCCCCCTCTCTTTTTTTTTATTATGTAGCGCACTTGCAATTTATTTCTTCCTTGGACACGTCTTAGCTAAATTGGCGTTCTTATTACAGAATATTTCCAAATGTTATGGATATAATGCTGCAACTAGAGGTTAAGTCGCCCGGGACAAACCTTTGTTTTGTCACTCCCTTCTTTCCATTTCAATTTTGATGTAACAGCACTATGTCTGGGGCAAGTGTCCAGTTTCCCCTCCACTAGTTGCAGACTAGCATATATACAGAGAGAAAAGTTGCAGTGACGCTGACTACGATAAAATTTGAATCTAAAACGGAATGTTTTCAGTCATTTTCGGGTCCGAAAATTGGCATAATTATTAAAAAGTTGTCGGCAAAACCAGATTCCTGTTATTTTACGATTACAAAATTTAATTTTTTTATGCTTTTTTTGTTTTGTTGTTGTTGCTGAAATAAAGCATAATGGCCGCCTTACACAATTTTTGTAAAAGTGTAGATTTCATTGAGTGAAAAAATTTGGTTTCAAAATTTGTTTAATCATTTGCTTAAAAAATTGCTATTAAGAAAACACATTTTCGGACATAAAAGTATGTTTATAAAAGCTACCCTTATGTGTTTGTAGACAATAATTACAAAAGTTGCCCTCTTTTTGTGTGATATGATATGTCCTTTTCCCAAACACTGCCCTTTTTGTGTGATGTGCACCCTGCCCTTTTTCATTTCTTGAGTGATCCCTGGTTTAAAACACATATTACGATGAATTTATGAGCCCACTTTCTTTTTTTTTTTTAATATTGAATCTTACCGGCGATACTACTTATAACGTACTTCGGCTATAACTTACAACTTTTTTAGGTCCCGTGAGAATACGTTATAACCGGTGTCTACTGTATTTTACATAGTAATTCTATTGTAAAATAGAATTACTATTATAAAATAACTATACGAATTCTGCAGCATATCAGATTTCTCACGAATAATTGTTTCATCTGTTCAGTCTGTAGTTTGCAGAAGAGAATGTTGAGTGCCATCTGTTCTTATGCAAAAAATTTCATCTGGGAATTGTCCCAGAGTAGCTCAGTGGTGGTAGAGCACCCGCTCATTATGCTGTAACAGAGACGGCCCGAGGGGCTTGCAGGGCCCCAGGCAAAGCGCAAGTGTGGGGCCTCTTCTCTATCATGTCTTATGAGATAGCAATAAAATGGCCCAGGAGCGGGGCCTTAGGCGATCGCCTACATTCGCACCCCCCTTGGGCTGACCCTGGCTGTAAGCCTGGGTTCAATCCCCATCTCTGATATTTTCCACATCATTGCTAAATTAATCAGCCTAAACACTCCAACTTACCTAATTTTCTTTTGCACATTTTCAACAAGTTTGATTAAATGACAAAAGATTTCTAATCCTTTTGCAGTATATTTCTATCTGTACAAACAGCAAAAGGGAAAAGAAAACAATAATTGAAAAGCAGATGTAAATGCATACTGAAAATAAACTTGAAGTGAAAGAAAACTTCTTAAGCAGGAAAGAATTTGGTATGAGACTTTTTAAACGGGTTATTGTAATATTGTACGAATAGGAAAAAAATGGGATCTGAAAATATCAACTTCTTAAATGAGAAAATTTCTTAAGCAATAACCTCTTAAATGGGTTTTACTGTATAATATAAAGGTCTTTATGAGAAGACGTTGGCAGATATGTTTCAACATATTGAACAAAATCATAATTTACAACCATAGCCCTTTCTGATTTGAGAGCCCTTTTATGTTTGCCAGTTTTTTCAGATAACTTGGGTGATGATTAAGTTTCTTATATAAGTATAATGAAATATTGATAACTTTTCTGTAAAATATTACTTGCATTGAAGAAAACTGTGCATGATTCTGTCATCCTTTATAATTTTCTACAAATCTCATTATAATCTGTTAAATAGCCATAAGAAAACTGACTAATTTTTCTATATTTATCTTCAGTAATTTGCAAGTATAAATGTTACAAGTTGGTGGCTAGATTATCCAGCTACTGCATGTTATGGGGTTATAAGAGAAAAATTAATTAAAAGTAGTTTAAATGTTTTCTTTGCATTTTATTATTCAAATGTGTATGATTAACTGTTTTTGATGTTCCCTGAATGGATTCTTGAAAAAAGAAAATACAGTGGTCGTTGCTTATTCTGGTCACATTGGGATGGATTGAAATTGACCGGAATAATCGAAATCCGAAATAAACGGCAGTATCAAAAGTAAAAGTAAGAAAATTTAAGAAGAAAATCAATAAATTAAATCATAAATATGAACTATATTAGTCAATAGTTTAATGTATGCACATATTTATTATAGAATAAAGAAATGAACAGGTGAAAAAATACATATGTACATTTATTTTTAAAAAATATTACTTGTTGGAGGAAAACTTCAAAATTAGAAGCTGTTTTAGGGGCATAGCAAAAATTGAATCTCACTTAATGTTGTAAATGATTGCATCACTTCTTTTCATGGTTCTCCTCAAATGCTTACGTAAATAGTCTATAGCGTTCAGCAAATTTACTCTTGTGGGAAAAGTTATTTTTTTGTCATTGATTTTCATTTTACACGTAACTGGTTCGGGTGCACATTGTCGTCATCATCATCAGGTGTCTCATGGTTGCAGGTGTAGGATTGATCATTATTTTTATTGAAATTCTGTTAAGTATATTAAGAATTATTTTGATTGAATCACTAACACCTCTATACAAATATGAGTCATCTATGACTGGCTTCCACTCTACCCTAAAAGCTAATTACGTCGAAATTTTTATAATCTCCAAAGATTATCTGACCGGATAAAGCGACACTCGCTACCGACGTAACTAATGGAAAACCAGTTCAATTAGACTATTTTGTACTGTTCATGAAGATTTTCACTGGAATACAGTAGCTCACCAGATAAACCACTGACCGAAATAAGCAGCAACCTCTTTACCTTAGAATAAATGGGGTAACATTTTAGTGAGCTCACATTTAACCACTGTTAATTCTACCATGTGCTAGTAGATTATTAGAAAATTCAAATTTTATTGACTGTAAAGTTTCAGGAAAAGAAATTGTATAAGAGTGATGTGTGTGTGAGGATGAGGTAGTCAAATATTAATTTATTCTACTGTACTTTATATTATAATCTTACATTTAGCATCACATTTTCATCTGTAGGGCCCTATGTATCTACAATATTTTAACTATTGTTACAATTTTATGTTTAAAAAATTTATTTTAGAGAATCTTAATTCATGTGATTCTTACAAAGAAAACAAAAATCAATGTTATTACAGTTTCTAAAACTAGCAGAATGAAGTATAATTATTTCTTTTTGTTTTGTATGAATCTGTTTTCTTTTATCTAACAAGTATGTTAAAGTTCACAAATTTTTATTTTTAAAGAAATATTGGGACCTGAGCTGCTTATGTAAAATTTATTTTAATGTTTTTTCGCTTCTTTCCAAAATATATTTAGTTTATTTTCTACACAAAAATGAATAATTGAGATTTATTGAACTTATCATTAAAAAAAAATGAAAGTTTGTAATTTGATTTAAAAATTTCATAAAAGACTGTGTTGTTTGTATCTAAATTATTTCCCATAACTCATGCATTACTTTTATAAATGTTATAGAAGAAAACTTTGTTTATGTACTGCCTTTTTGTAGCATTACAAGCTTCAGAGGATAACATATATGAGGAAGTAGATTTACAGCAAATTAATCAAGCTGATGATGATTTTGGTGATAATGTGAGTTGGGTTGAATCTGAAGTTGGTCTTGATCAGTCTGCAAGTTCTGCTAGTGAGGAAATAGAGGAAGAAACTGGTGCATCAAAACTTGCTGCCCGTTTCATTGGGAAAAAGAAGAAAAGCTCAAAGAAAGGAAAAGAGAATGAGGTTGTTGAACTTAAAAAAATTAAATACTCTTTGATAAATATTTTCTTGCAAAACTGGTTTGTGATAATGTTCCTTTAATTTTTAATTGAAGTTAGCCTGGAATGAGTTTCATTTTATTTACAAATTTAATAAAAGTTTTGGTAGTAGTTTTACTGTCATGTGTGCATTAATTTCCCCAGTAATTTCCAATGAGCTGGTATAGACCCCATGTAAACATGACAACAGTAACTGGGGCTTCAACTGCTGAACCATTTTGCATGATGAACGAAGCAAAGCCAAATAATTTTAACAAATTAAAACTGCACTTAAATTACACTAACAAAAACAGATAAAAACACCGAACTTACTACAAAATAATTAGAAAATCTTCACTGGTCCATTTTTAACCTAAAAAGACTTTGGCAAATCATTTTAAATTAGTTATTCAGCAAATCGTTAATAAACTAATTTAAAATTGGCAAACAGTGGACTGTTTTTAACCTAAAAAACTGATGGATTAAGCAGCCTAGTTATACAGCTAATGTAAACTGGATAAACACAGGCCATTTTTAACTCAGAAAAGACCTTCGGTGGATTTAGAAACCTACCTATACACCTAATCTAAAGACACCATGATTAGAATAGCACATAAATAACAAAAACATAAAAAATCTAATGTCATTTTAAAAATGATAAAAATTCTAAAGATTTCAAAGATTCATTTAAAAAAAAGCACTTAGCATTATTTTTTAATTCAATCACTCAATTCACTGTCTAGAAATGTCCTTTACATCATCTTTGCTCTCTGACTTCATTATTACCCCATTCTTTCCCCTTCCTCTTCTCCCACCTGCTTAACGTATTGGTATAACTTCCTCTTTCACCAACAGCCAACATACTTTTATTTAGTTTCATATTCACACCACATTTCTAATAAACATACACACTTCCTTTTCATACATTAGTCAGTAACATATTTCATTCTTTTCCATTTATAACATGAAAAAATTTCAAATTCCAAACATCCATTCTATTAACAAACCGAAAGACAGCTCACTAACTGATGATAAGAGTCCCTAAAACAAAATAAACGTTTCTTCATAGTTAACAGAACATCAAACCATGCATCAACAGCATTCTTCACTGCTTCCATCCATCATCTGAGGATTCCACCAAAGAAAGCCAGAAAGATAAACAATGAAAATGTAATCAGTATACCGGCATTTGCGATTAGACCATTCCCCCCCCCCTCTTTCCCCCCAAAAAAATATAATTTACTATTAAAATCTGGGTGGTCACTGTGACCTGGAATTATCAGGGAATTTGCAGTTTCTGGAAATATCAGAAAAATCAGGGAATTTAGTGAGAAACAGTAAAAAACTGGAACTGAACGAATGACATTTTAAATTGTTATTGTAAAAGAGGACTTTTGTACACCTTGATATGAGTAATATATATATATGTATATATATGTTTTCTTTAACACTGGTATTTCATTAGCTTACTTTTCTTTTTGTTATATTTTGAGATATTTTTCTTATTTTAAAATCTAGCACCGTTTCCTAATA
Organism: Cheiracanthium punctorium; assembly: GCA_038373885.1. Classification (NCBI taxonomy): domain Eukaryota; kingdom Metazoa; phylum Arthropoda; class Arachnida; order Araneae; family Cheiracanthiidae; genus Cheiracanthium; species Cheiracanthium punctorium. The sequence goes on along the minus strand of JAWZYV010017682.1, from coordinate 403,399 downwards.
TTTACATTTTTTCTTCATAATTTTATTTTCAATTATTACATCTTATTTTATTATTAATTATCAATACTGGACTTCCAGCTGCTGTGCATTTTGTAAAGTTTCTCTGAAAAAATGTTGTTTTGCACTGGATTTTCTGGCTCAGTCTCTAAACAAGTACTTTTAAATTTTAATATCTGCAGCAAACCATAATTTGAAAAAAAAGAAAAATGTGTAAAATCAGTAATTCCATTGACTTTAATAGAATTTTGTGTCTTGAGGAAAATCAAATCATATCTATTAATTAGATATAAATGTGTGTGTAAACATAGTCATTGGCAATAATTGCTAAATACTTTTAAATCATATAATACGGTGAATACTACTTTTGACACATCTTCAGCTTTTTTGTGAAAGACTTTTTAAAAGATGAAGTTAGTTTTTCTCACTAAACTTTATTGTACACAGGGTAATCCTAAAAAGTTTTATTTCTATTCCTTTTTTAAAGTATGTGTCTTTACAAAATTTATGGCTCAAACGATGTCATTAGTAAATTTTCTAATTGAAAGTATAGTGCTAAAGTCAGTTTAAAAAATGCCCACATGACAAGCAGTTTTAGCAAATAGAGCTTTTTTAAAAAAGTTTTATTTAAAAAAGAAGCTTTCTAAAAATATTCATTCTGAAATTACACTGTAACTTTGATTCAAGTTTGCTAATTATTATAGTGTCAACAGGTTTGCGCAGTAAATCTTTAATACACACACACACAAAAATGAATACATCTTTTTTTAAATTTTTTGTTCCTTTAAGAAAAGAAAAGGAACTAGTTATGCGTCTTCAAAAATCCTTTAGACATGATGACCTTTAGACATGACTTATTTCATTATGAAAATGTAAATGTTTTATTGAACATTTAATTACCAGGTATAACTTAAGTGTAAAAATTTTATTTGATCACAGGATTTTATTTAAAGTGTTTTTTGCATAATGTTCACTAAAATTTAAAAATGTTATGTCTGTCATTTTAGGGTATAACTGGTGGTTTTACTAGATGGTTTTCTACACGAAAAAAGGAATATGAGCTAGAAAAATGTGTAAATAAAATTAACAGACATTCACAAGGTAACTTTTTCTTTATGTTTTGAATTCTTATTGATCTTTTATTAAACAATACTTGTTAAAAAAAAGTAGTAGTATGAAGCAATTTTTATTCAATATATACTTAATTCGTTTGTGTCACTTGTTTGATATATCCCATTATATATATAATCAGGGTTGTAAAAACAAAGATTTGTAAAAGCCACCAATTTTGAATGTGTATTTCAATCTGCCACTAAGTATAACTATCCATCTATATTTCTAAAAAAGATATGAATTATTGTTGGCTTTATCACAGGATTCTATTATTCCAGGAAACACTTCCATACAATGGGACTTTTTCAACAATGCAGGAAATGCCATAAGCATGAAGAATTGGCACATCACATCATTTATGAGTGTGATGCCATTGCCTCCATATGATTTACTACTTTAGGAATCAATAATACTAACGAGCTACACCTTAGTTTCCAGACCTGCCAAGTCTCATGATTTTTGCTCCCCCCCCTTTTCCAGTGAATGCTGTGTAGAATTAATTAATATTAAATCTGAATGAGAAAAACTTGAAATTTTAACAAACATACGAGGGTTAGTCAAATGAAAGTGAGCCAATGCGAATATATGACAAACAAGAGTACTTTATTTAAAAGTAGTCTCCATGAACATTGAGACATTTGTCCCGTTGACAAACGAGCCGCATGATTCCCGTCTCATAAAACTTTCCCGAAAATGTGAAAGTCGCATGGCGACAAATCTGGGCTGTATGGCTTTGTCGAATCAGCTCATCAACCTGTCCAATTTTGTCGGGGGTGATTGCGAGGTGGCTTTGGCCCAGTCTTGGATCTTCTTTGCAACTTTCATGTCCTTCTCTGAACCGTTTGCTCCAACGCTTCACAGTGGCCAATGAGATGCTATGTTCACCATACACGGCAGTCATACAACAACTAATTTCTTGTTGGGAAACCCCTTCAGCTCTCAAAAACCTGACCACACCATGCTGTTCCTCTTTTGGAGTGTCCATTATGTCATGCTACCATCTTCAACTCAATGTATGAGTGCCTTAAAGAACTTTTACCTCACACTTTCGCATCACTTTCATAAATGAGGGATGTCTCTGTGCTATGTGTGCGTCGCAGATGATGGACTGAACCATTCTTGTGCAGGGGGGGTTGACTCAATTTCATTTGACTCGCCCTTGTACATATGTAATCATCACCTTTTGAATTATAACTTAAAATCAAATTTAAAAATACTAAATATTTAAAAAAATTAATTCATTCTGTAAAATACATATTACTTCATTTAGAGCATTAAGTATTTTATTTTTTTCTCAGAAATCTATGCATAGAAATTGAGTTTGATCTCAAGATTTAAACTCTGTCATAGTGTATCATCATAGAAAAAAAAGATAATGCTACTACTATTAATATGGTCATAAAATGTAAAACTGCAAGTGCCCAAAATACATGTATGTTTGCTTCTTAATCCCTCTAATCCCCTGTAATTTTTTGGGGCAGAATGTGCTTTCATTAGCGATAAATGACAGTTACTCCGTGACAGCTGGATGCAACCAGCAAAAGGAGCTCTGGAAACACCCACTTGAAGGAAATCTATCCTGTCTCCCTTAACATTCAAACCCCAGATCCTTGCATACAGAATACCCATATGCATTTCCCTTCTACCCATGCATAAATTCTATGTTCCAGATTACATACACAGTGTTCATACTCTTTCACGGAAACCTGAAAAACAGGGAAAACTTGAGGAATTCAAAGCTCTTCAAAGGGAAACCTCATGAAAAAATGAATTTTTCTTTTTAAAACCTGGAAAATCAAAGTTGCTCCACCATTTTCTTGTATTTTCTGTTTTTATTCAGTGTGATTAAGTATTCCTGGGCCATAAAAAAAGAAAATATTTTAATATTAGCATTATGCTGTTAATTATAACTACATTAAAAAATTTCTATTAAAAAAATACATAGGAAATTCCTGATGGATGGTTGTTTTGCCTGAATTAAATAATATCATTATGATAAAAATCCCTCAAGAACTGCTGTTAATAAGAAATAAAATGTGATAATCTATTGTAAAAATTAAATAACATTATTCTTTCCTCTTCAGGAGGAAAATATGAACCAAAGTGCATCTTTTATCGTGTTTTAATCAAGTTATCATTCATCTATTTAACCTTTTCAGAATCAATTTAATGTATTGTGTATGTGATGGAAAGGGATGAACATAGTTTCAGTATAATTTCAATCTGTTTTCATATTACATTTTTACTGACTGGTATTATTAATAAGTTCAGATAGAGAACATAAAAATGTAAAATTTTTACTCGGCAAGTGTTTCCAATATATGTTTTTGATAACTTGGCTATTCGTGAAAAACGGCCTGAATCACCTGGAAAACTCGGGGGAAAAATTATTTCATAAAATGAGTATGAACCCTAGAAGTGCAAAGCCGAACTTAATTTTTTTTTTTTTTTTTTTTTTTTTTTTTTTTTAATGTGTTAAGTGTCAGATATGAATATTGTCTACTTGAAATAGGCTTAATCTTTAAATTATTATAAAGCATACTTTTTGTAGTGTTGCCAAATAAAGTTTTAAAAAAAAATGTATTAATCATCTGGTGCTTTAAGAAGAAGGTAAAATGTATAAGTTCAGGGTTTCTACAGACCTGGAAAATCGAGGAAATGGGAAATAGTCAGGGAAAACGAGGAAAACTCAGGGAGGTAGAAGAAAAATCAGATTTCATGGGGAAATTCAACAACTTATTAGTCACAGTTTGGACCAAAAAGTAACTTGTCTTAAGAATCTTTATTTAAAAAAAAAAAAAAAAAAGTTTGCTTCATTTTCTGGTCCAGCTCTTTCATTTAAATTAAAACTTGAAGCAGAATCCTTGGATACTGAAATTAACATTAAAATGCAAGAACTGCAAAAATCTTAAATGTACCTTTACCTAGATTTTCTGAGTTGCCTGGAGAGAAAAACCACCTTTAAAATTATTTCATCAAGTTTATTATTTTACCAGTTTTTTTAATTTAAATTTAAGTAGAGATTTTAAAATGTAGTATTTTAAGGAAAGATGTAATTTCTGTTTGATTATTGCTGCTTAGTTAGAAAATCAAAGGAAATGAACAAAAATTTTTTTTATTTACCATATATTTTTTAAACAAACTATTTCTTGAAATCTAAACTTTATGCACTGTTATATTACTCAGTTTATTTCAAAACTTAAAAAAGTTTTTGTGAGAATTTCTACTACACAATTTAAATGTAAGTCCATTTTTGTTTCATAAAATTGTTTCTTATTGTGTATAGATGTTTCTGTAAAAGCGTATTTCTTTATATGATCTTAAAATACTGTTATTTTGATAAATTGTAGAAATTATTTTATTTTCGTTTTCTTTTCTAAACTTAGAAATAATTTTAAAATGTGTTGTGTCATATGAACATATCTTGTCTAATTGAAATATGCTTAATCTTTAAATTATTATAAGGCATACTTTTTGTAGTGTTGTCAAATTATTATTTTTAAAAATATATTTCTCATTGGGTGTTAAAAAGAAAATAAAATTATAAGTTTTAAAAGAAACAAAATTACACTGCAAATAATGGAATTGAAGTCCACAAAAGCATGTGAGACAAAAAATCAGGGAAAAATATGGTAGTAGTCACGGAAAGTCTGGGAAACAGAAGCTTTGAAATCTGTAGAAACCCTGAAGTTTAAGTAACCCTGAAAATAGGTGGAATATGAAGTCCCACAAAAATCATGCGCTATTAAAAGTCAGGAGAAAGTGTGGTAGAAGTCGGGGAAACAGAAGTTCTGAAATCTATAAAAACACTGATTTAGTATATTGTGTTATGATGTAAACAAAAGTGCATCACAAAGCAAAATTGGGACTCAGATTGTTAAAAAGACCTTTTTGGAGAAAAAAATAGGTAAAATATGAGCTATAGGACATCACATTGCAAATCCTGAACGTTACTATAATTTATGCATTGCTCTAATTGTATTATAAATATGTGAAAAAATATGCATATGATTATTTTATTCTACACTAGCTGCGTGCCCGTTCTTCGCACGGTAGGAAACGAAAAATTTCCTCACGTGCAATTCGAATTAATTCCAGTGATGTGGAATCTAGAAAAAGCAAAATTATTTCACTCTTGACTTAAAATTTGCGTCATATATGTAATAAACCTGAGATCATTGCAATATAATGACACACACACACACAAAAAAAAAAACTATGTCAGCGTCATTCGGTATCAAAAAAGTGAAAATGGACTGTTTGCAGTGAACTTCTCACTTTCAAAATGTCTTATTTCCTCAGACATGCTGTCTTTTAGGTTCACGTTTTAGCGTTAAATACCTCAGACACTACATGAAATGGACATTTTTTTTAATTTTAAAAATACGTCACCCTCTCTTGCAACCCTTTACAAAAAGAAAAGAGATACAAAATAAGACTGCGCTATTTATAAGGGCTTTAAAATTGTTTTTCTAGATTATGCCGTTTAATTTTCTTCTCACAAATAAATCCAGTATTTATAAAAGGAAATCGAGCCAAGCAAAGAAATCGTCTGCTAGCGGGACCCGTTTTTATTTATTTTTTTCAACTGGCAATTTTAATCATTGTTACTGTATCCAGGACAACCAAACCGCAAGATATCAAGCCGAAATGTAAGCAGCTGCTACTGAAATGAAAATCCTTCTTTACTTAAAAATTTATAAAAATTCTCCTAATTTATACTTTTCCTCCGTTCTTCTTTTAAAAGTAGGCGAATTGTGTGCTCTGTCTTTTGCCGAAATATAAAAAAGTTATGAATGATAGAATTCAAGATGCAGCAGTTTTAAAAATATTTTACGAAAGTCAGCGTCAAATTTAATTTTATTTGAAAAATTCCCAAAAATCTGCAAATTATGTTACACAGTCCGAACAGTTTTTGAAAGAAAATTTTCTCCTCTATACGATGATGTAAATTTCGTTTTCTTGCGAGTGCAATTACCGGCGTTATTATATATTACGCAAGAAAAATCGCTAAAAATCGGACAAAACATAAAATAAAACATTTTCTAATTCGAATTTCGAAAAAATCGCTTCGAGGTGTGTCGAGACCCGTCTTGGAGAATTTCCGTACAAAATTTGGTAGGTCTACGATCACCCGTTTCGGAGCTACGCGAGACACAGACAGACAGACAAACGGACAGTTTACACTCTGTTTTATTTATATAGATTATAGATTTTCCAGGGTTTTTTTAAATGAAAACTGGTCGGTTAATTACCTAATATGTTTTACAGGTTTCCCACTGGTCAGGAGAACAGGGAAAGCCTGGAAAAGTCAGGGAATTTCAATTTGGCAAAAAAAGTCAGGGAGAAGTCAGGGAAAATTGCAAATTTTGGCCCAAAACCTGGAAAGTCATATAATTTGGACTGGAAAATCAGCATTTGTGAAACAACAACGTTTGACCTTACTTTGGGGAGGCTAAAAATATTAAAGAACACATGCAAAGTTGATGTCATAAGCATAAAAAATAGTCTGGATTTTTTTTATCACTTGATGGTCTGGAAAACCTGGAAAAGTCAGGGAATTTTTTTTCAGAAATTGAGTGGGAACCCTGTTTTAGACTTACTCAACGTACTTTTAGTTGTATATATGTTCTTACACTGTCAGTATTGTAAATTGATTATCAACAGTGCTCTATGCAGATGAAGATGGCTATGTTGATGTGAAAATACCAAAAAAGCAGCGTCCTCCTCTGTCGTTGCCACCTATGCCACCTGGTCTCAGTCCCGAAAAAGTAAAGTTACAATATTTTTATATTTGAAAATGCTTTTAGTGAAATTTAACATAATATTGAAACTTGTTCTGCATGTTTTTGCTAATATTCAAATTTGCATTTTTAGATGAAAAGAAGATACATTGTGGGAAGCATTGTTGATAGTGAAAATTCCTACCTGAATTCATTACAAAGACTAATCAGGGTACATACTACTATTATTTTTAAAACTGCTTACTTTTGTACTATTGATGAGGGATATATTTTATGCATTTGTTTGCTTTGTATTAGTAAAAGAAAACTGGGGGGGGGGGGGTTCAACAAATGTGCTGCAATAACGTTAGATTATAACATTATGCAAACACAATTATTTAGTATTTTCATTTTAATATGTCATTCATTATGTTTAAAATAGCAGATTTTAAATGTTTATGGAACTTTGTTCCTATTCCATCAGAAGCTACATGCAAAAAGCTATATTATTCATAGCCACTTTCAAAAATCTAATTAATTCAAATGACTTTTTAAAGTGCAACATGAGCCAGTCACTGTATTCTTTTAATTATAAATTTCTTCTTTCAAAAAATCATTAATGTTGGTGAACTAAATCAAATTCAAAATATATAGCCGAAAAACTTAAAAATTTTTTTACTGCTGTACTGAAACAGCAAAAGTATATGCGTATGGAGAAATTGCAGACTTAATTTATATTTGTGTTCAAATTTTCATATAAGAAAATTTTAAAATTCTGTCTATTTAAGTGTTGATATTATGACCTATATTTTAATAGTTCACAGTACATTAGTAGCTATAGTATGGTTTGCGAGCCTAGTCGAGTTCTCGTAGATAAATAGCGCGGCTCTTATCCTATTTCACACAGGTTTTATTTCCATAAACTAAAACTATTCACTATCCAAAAGCTATTTATGTTAAGAAACATAACAATATTACTCAAAAACATTTTAATAAAACCTGTACTGATTTTATTAAACAAATTTTATATAAGTTAAAGGTTAAATCTTTAAAGGTTAGATTTGTATGTGTGTTCTTTACAAAGTTTGCTCATATTAGCCATTAATTAACTAAAGTTTGGTAAATGACTGACAAAAATTTTCTCAAGCAGAAATAAATGTTGATCAATTAAAATTGACCAATGTCTAATGCAAATTTTTAATAAATTTAATTGTGGAATACAAAGTGTCACAAAAATTCCAAGTATAAAAAATTGATATTAGTCATCAGCACACCCTTTTTGCGATTTGGGGATATTTGTGTTCCAGGACAGCTTTCTAAAATTTGGTAAAACAATAATCTTGCCTTACCTATTTCAACAATCTTGCCTTACCTATTTCAACAATCTTGCCTTACCTATTTCCATGATATTGTAATCCCGCTTTTGCGGGATTACAATATCATGGCTATAATTTTCCTGTTTATGTAAGGTATTGTTTTAATTATGAATTAAGATAAAGTATTGAACCTGATAGTGCTTATAAACTTACTTTTTCCTACTTTTCTCTATTAAAATTACTTTTTATTTGAATGAAATATTAATCCCGCACAGCGGGATCCCGCAGTACGGGATTGACATTTCATTCAAATAAAAAGTAATTTTAATAAAAAAAAGAGGGGAAAAGTAAGTTTATAAGAACTATCAGGTTCAATACTTTATCTTAATTCATAATTAAAACAATACCTTACATAAACAGGAAAATTATAGCCATGATATTGTAATCCCGCAAAAGCGGGATTGCATTCCCTACTTGCTAGCTACTAAAATTGTAAGTGTTCATAAAATTGAGCACTGACTATAAATCTGGTGGAAAAAACACTCAAATTACTGGTGTTAAACGATAAAGTAAATAAAAAACTTTGTAAAAAACACACACAAGATGTTATAGGTAAGAAGATACGTACGTTTCGGCTAAAAAATTGTTTTGGCCTTCCTCAGTCCAAGCCCTTCGTCACAAGGAGCACAGGGAACTGAGAGATAAACAAGCAAGCATGTTGCCACAAGGGGCAAAGAAAAGTCGAACAAAACCATGGAGAGGGGGAATAAAAAGGAAAGGAAAGAAGCACAAAAATACAAAAAGAAAAAAAAATTAATAAAAAAAAAGAACACACGTATACAAACACACCCACAAAAAAGAGAACTAAAAGAGAACAGAACAAACAAAATAACAAAAAACAAATAAAACATAAATAACACTTTTTTTTTTTTTTTTGCTGGGTCTTGCTATGGGTAATTCTCTCTCACCTCTCTTATGTGATATTTATATGCATTATTTTGATGAGAAGCTCTTCAAGGTCTTTAATTTTCCGTGCTGGGTCAGATATGTTCACGATACTTTCGTTCTAGTGGATTCCAATTGTGATATTTCTAATTTACTTTTCATTGTTAATTCTGTTGATCCGTGTATCCAATTTACTCTAGAAGAGGAGTGCAACAATTCTTTACCTTTTTTGGATGTTCTTGTTTCTAGGAATCCTGACGGTTTCTCTACTTCTGTTTTCCGCAAACCCTTTTCTATATCTTTACCTCCTCCTGCCCTATCTAATCATCCTTACCAGCAAAAACTTTCTGCTTTTTACACTTATGTGTTTCGTGCTATCAAAATTTGCTCTGATTCTTCATCTCTTAATAATGAGATTAGTTACTTAAAATCCTTAGCTGTTTCTCGTGGTTTTAGCCCCTCTATTATTAATAAAGCTGTTTCTAAATTTAATAAGCCTAATACTTCTACTAATACTATTAATTTTCACAATGAATTAATTGTACTACCTTTCTTTTCACCTTTATGCTACAAAATTTCTAAACTTCTCAAAAATTTCGGTTTCAAAGTCATTTTTAAACCTGTTAATAAACTTAAATTTTCTTCCCTTAAAGATCCTATTCCTACTGAGAATCGTTGGGGTGTTTATTATATTCCTTGTGGATCTTGTGATTTGGGCTATATTGGTCAGACCAGAAGAGCTCTCAAATTTAGGCTCAAAGAGCATGAGAGATATGTTTCTAAGCACAAACTTTCCAAATCTTCTATTGCCTCACATTGTTGGAATTCTAATCATCGTTTTCAGTTTTCTAAGGCTAAGATTTTGTGCAGTCCTCAGTCTTTGTCCCATCTTGATATTTTGGAAGGTTTTTCCATTACCCAGCACTTAGATCGTCTTGTGAACGATGGTTCTTCCGTTCCTTTTGTTCATTCTGCTTGGAAGCTGCTGTTGTAAGGTTCTATTCACTTTCTTCCTCAACTCCCCCCTTCCCCTTTTTTCTTTTTCTTTCGTTCCCTTTCCCCCTCTATTCTTTTATTTTGTTTGCCCCCCCCCCCCTTTATTTTTATTTAAAAAAAATGTGTTATTTATGTTTTATTTGTTATTTTGTTTGTTCTGTTCTCTTTTTTGTGGGTGTGTTTGTATTCGTGTGTTCCTTTTTTTTATTTATTAATTTTTTTTTTCTTTTTGTATTTTTGTGCTTCTTTCCTTTCCTTTTTTTTTTCCCTCTCCGTGGTTTTGTTCCACTTTTCTTTGCCCCTTGTGGCAACATGCTTGCTTGTTTATCTCTTTTCAGTTCCCTGTGTTCCTTGTGACGAAGGGCTTGGACTGAGGAAGGCCAAAACAATTTTTTAGCCGAAACGTACGTATCTTCTTACCTATAACATCTTGTGTGTGTTTTTTACAAAGTTTTTTATTTACTTCATAATTCTGGTGCTTTAATAAATTGAGTGAATATAAAAAGCCACTAGAACACGCTATACCTTCAATTGTTAGGGGCAAAAAGGAAGATTATACTTGAAATGCTTATTTATGTGCAATAGTCATTATGAATTTGAGAAGTAATTTTTGTCTAATTGTATATACAAACTATGTATTAAGTATTATGCATATGCTTCACAGAAAAATGTATCTTTATTACAGGATTATAAACACCCACTAGAAGATTCTACACCTCCCATTGTTAGTGCTAATAAAATAAGCATTATGTTTCACAGAGTAGAGCAAATCTTGCAATGCCATAATATATTTGGAATAGCTCTTACACAGTGTGTTCGTCAGTGGGATCAAGAAGAAAAGATTGGTGATGTATTTGTTGCATCTGTAAGTTTAGTTTGATATTTTATAAATTGTAAAATAAAATTTTCTTTTATCAACAAAAAGCAATGCTTTTTTAATGCTTATTATTATGTGGATTTAAATTTTTCCTGTAAGTAGTTTACTTGTATTAGTAAACATCAATTTGATTTTAAATTAAGAGCATATTTATGGAGCTAATCCATAGTGCAATAATCACACATACCCAGAGATGCCAACTACTATGGATTCTATGTAGTGTATGAAATTTTTTTTTGGAAAATTTGATTTACTATGGACTATAGAAAAGCATATATTTTTACAGAAACTTAAATATAAATTGATTTATTCTATAGTGCTTATAAACTACCTTCTTAAAAAAAAACAAAAAAAAAAAAACCAGGCACAACACTCAAAGCCTAAAACAAACAATTATGAAATTCAGTCAGTGCCGAATTCATTTGTAATCAGTGCCAGCTGAAGAGAAAAAGTCTCGAGTCCTAAAGACTCTTTTCTTTCCTCCCCCTCTTTCTCATGCTTTATGCTTTTCTCTCTGTTTCAGTTTTCAGGCCACACTAAACTGCAAAGTCTCAGTGGGTAGATTCTATCCTTATGGAACAATGAAGTGTTTTTGTCTGAGCGTATTTTTATGTTCTCAACAGAGGCGTATTCAAGGAGGAGACAGGGCCCTCCTCCAAAAATCAGGCATCAAAGTTTTCAGTCTTTTTCAACATCATTGATGCATTTGAGATTTATTATTTAAATTGGTTTAATGAATTTAGTTATTCTGAATACAGTGATATAATGAATATTAGTTAATTTAATAATGAATACATATAAAAGAATTACAGGTAATCTGTTAAATGCATAATAATTTATTTGTTTTGTACAATCTGCAGCAAAGTTCAGTCTTTTTAGCTGTTTTGTGCTTTCATGCCTGAAAAATGTAAATTAGTTATTTAAAAATAACTATTTTAAAGCATTTGTATTAATTCTAGTAATGAAAACGTTTAAAATACCTGATTATCTCTCTCTCTCTCTCTCTCTCTCTCTCTCTCTCTCTCTCTCTCGCTCTCCTCCCCCTCCTCCCAGAATGGAAACCTATGTACGCTACTGGTTCTTAATAGATTGTTACTATCACGCTTTCCTGAAAATTTGATTGTGAGCAAATTTTCATTGCTGTAGTGTTGTGTAGTTAGCTATTATTTTTTTTTATAATTATTTTAATATGTTTATATAAAATTTGATGAATATCCACCCCATCATGAGTTGCAATTTGTCTTCCCAAAATGTTTTGAATAAGGTATAATTAAGGCAAGTTTTTATTTATTTTTAATTCAGATCAGTTTTAATAGGGTATGCTATTAGAAAAAAAAAATAATAAAAAATGAAAATTTGCCTATACGACTGACTATTGACAGACATAAAAAACTACTGAAAATATTCATTAACGGTTGGCATCTCTGCATACCAATTAAACCAAGTCCAAGCATTTTCAAAAGAATTCACTCAGAATAAGACTACATTAATCCCCAGGGAACAGTAGGAATAAGCAAAATAGATTTAACCTTAAATAAAACAGGCAAAAAGGAAGTTCCATAGAAACAGTGGTGGCTCGTGATCCGAAAAAATTGTGCAACTTCAAATTGGAAAAAAATATGTACTTATAGAGCACCCTAACACTTGTCCATGCAGTATTTAACATTTTTCAAACAGCAAATGATCATCAAAATTACTATAAAACTTTTTGCTGGTTTTTACACCTAATTATGTTAATATTAAAAACTTGAATATATTAATATTATATTGAAAGGTTTGTTCTATGACTAATCAAAAAGACATTTTCTCTAATACGTTTAATTTTTCTTTAGTAGGGGTCGATCCAGGAATTTTTTCAAGGTTCCATTTTTGTGAAAACTATTTGTCTTTGTGAATTTCAATATATGTTTTTGTGAATTCTCATTGTTATGAATTTGAAAAATGATAAACCCCCTTCTTTTATTGAGATAATATAGAAAATGAATTTCAATATAAGATAAAACTAGCTGGAACCCGTCGAATTCGACGGTCACTTTATTGACTGTAATATTCAAAAATAAATGGGAACGATCAAGAATGTCACCAAGGTCTAGAACAAAACTAACAGGAAAAATCAAAGAGCGACGCGGACGGAACATGACTTGTGACAGAAAGTAAACAAAAGGTTTCACGCCAGTTCTTAGCAACTGTACAATGACGATGAAATGATTGAAATCTTTAAAATTTGTTTTTAACTATCTTTATTAAGTAAAAAAAAAGAAGAGTAGATATTAAATGACGAATGAGCAAATACAGTTACAAATTCTAATTGAGCATTTCGTTGAAGACGATATTTTGGGTAAAGTCATCGACCACGAAACGTCCAGGTGAATTCTCTTAAATGATCTTGACTGCCGATTGCATTCTTTGATCTAACAGTAACATACAACATTCCATGAGAAAATACGGGCGCAGAAAGGTAAACGCCAAAAGTATGAAGTGAAAATAGTGAAAAAGTTCGAAATTCTGCAAGAGACAAAAAAATGTAATCCGCCAAATGGCGATCGCACGCTCCCTGCTTTATTTGCCTTTTCTCAAGCTACCCTCAGTGGTAAAGATCCAGTATCAGACAGAAAACTGAAAAATTAAAGAGTAAAAGATAAATTGCTAACTAAAGAAGGAGTTTATAACTACCGTCAGTGTCGTTAACAAACCACAATGTATTTGTATGGACAAAAGTTTGAAAAAAATCTGAAACACTTTCATATTTTAATACTCACTAAAATGCTGTATATTAAAAGCGTATCATAATCCATGTGCCGTCCCTATTTTTCTTCCTTGTTTCATTAAATTAAAAAGCGTATCATTATTCATAGCCGTGCCGTATTTTTCTTCCTTGTTGCACAAAACATTTCTTTGGAATCGAAATCTATAGCTGCTAAAACTGTTTTACAATCTTCGCCAAGCGTATTCCAACTATACTTCACCATTTTATATACTGTTCGGAATGAGCATCATAATCTATGAGTGTGCTATATTTGTCTTTCTCGTTGGTTGAAAATTTTTTGACAGTCTAACTTAAATTAAAAAAAAAAAAAAAAAAAAAGTAAACATTGCTGTGCCTTTTTTTCAGTATGTGCAGTATGTTTTGACTAAAAATTGTATTATTTAGTCTTTTTTTTTTCCAATGAAAATTATTTTTGTGGCACTTTCTAAATTTGAATATTGGGATTCTTCAAGCATATTTTGAATCTAGGAATTTTAGTAATTGCTCCAATTTTTTAATTTTAAAAAATTTGATCCTTTTTATAAGATTAAAGTATTATTACATTTTTCGTCTTTAGAAGTTAGGGCCTTTTCTTTCATTAAATAAATGAGTTAAGAAGATTGTTGATTAATGTTGTGTTTATAATAATAAATGCATTCTCGCTTAATTTGATAATTACTTTGATTGTTACTCTCCTTAGCACAAGAAATTTGATTCCTTATTGCTTGCATTAGATGGCATGATGATTGAAACATGAGTACAATATAAATAGTAAATATGTCTTGTAAAACTAGATTCGGATAGCTTAGTCAAAAATAATTAAAATAGTACTTTATTGGAAAATTATAGCTCTCCTTTTTCTAAAATTATTGCTTATTATAAAAGCAAATGAATTAGATATTAGGCTTCCTGTATTTTTAATACAAAATTCATCAACCATGATTAAAGTATCTAAAAGTGCACTTTGATCTCTGTGATTTATAAATTGTAAATATATAGACAAATTTGCTAATGATTTGATTACAGTGGTGAAAATTCAAGTCATGAAACCCTCTAGTTTTTTTTTTTTTCTTCATTAAATTTTGTTGCATTTATCTTTTTCAGTTTTCTAAAACAATGGTACTAGATATATATAGTGATTTCATCAACAATTTCTCCCTGGCTATGGAAACTGCAAAACAGGCATCTAAAAATAAATCTGCTTTTGCTGATTTTCTGAAGGTAAAATAAAAATTGTATTTTGTGATAATTTCTAGCAAGGTGAGAACCTCAGAAATTCATTTCAGGACTAAACTCCACATAATAATAGTACTCCTTTAGGGTGTTCACCCTTTAATATATTAGCATCCAATGGGGGGGGGGGGGGTCAGTTCCGATAAGAAAACCTTTTAAAATTCATACTCAAATAAGTACGCAAATTTGTCTGTGACCAGATAGCTCAGTCGGTAAGGCATTCGGTTTTTTTATGTGGGCGTTGAAGGTTTGAGTCTTGTGCTTGTCTTTTCTCCCATTTTTCTTTAATTTGTTTAGTTATTTTTTATAATTATATAAATCTATTATTTGCAAACATCGAACATTTTATTTTGTTTAGAAAAAGGGCCTATTAAATATTAAATAATGTTTTAAGTATAATTAAAAAAAGTATAATAACAATACTTATAAATAGTATTTATAAATACTTCTATTGTTAAAATCTAATTAGCATTTTTAGCAAGTGATTCCATCAACCTTTCATGTTATTGGGCAAGTTCAGCCTATACACTCCAACTTGCCCAATCTAATTAGCAGTTTTAAATTAATCTATATAAATGATCACAAAGAGCAACTGATTCTCTTTTGCAAACAAAGAATGCTCCCTAGGTGTAAGGAACCAAGGATAACAAATTTTGATTACTGTACTACTTTATAAAATTTTTCAGCATTTTTATTACTGTTATTTAAGTATAACCTCTGGGTCACCCTTCTGTTTCTCTGGATTTTGCAGAGTTTGTAGTTTCTGACTTTCTTCAAGATTGTTAAAAACCTAACGAGGGGAAAAGAAAATTTTCTTATTCTTATTGGCTCTTAGAATAGTTAAACAAAACCTGAAATTTATGATGAAAAGTTTCCAGGATGACAATGTAGAATTAAACTTATTTCTCCAAAATGTACTTTCATTGTTAAACCTTGTGGGGTTTATTTTTTATTGACAGGTAAACAGTATAATTCAGCAATCGTACAAAATTCAATATATTTAATCAAACGGAATAAATTCATGAGAAGTGTGTATTCAATTCAATTCAATTCAATTCAATTGAATACACACTTCTCATTCAGTGTGTCATCATCAATTGTCGTTGTTGTCATCAACGTTTATCATCAATTGTCATTGGGGAATTTTCATAAAATAATACGATATGCTTGGTATATTTCTAAATTTTCTGAAAATACTGAAATCTTCTTGAATGTAAATGATGTTTGTTTTCCAACATAAAGACCAGTGCTTTAACAATTATTTTTTTATTAACTGTGCTAGATGTAAAAAAAAATTCAATCTTTTAAATGTTTTCCTGACAACTATCATTCAGGTTCTTTTTTTGTAATCAAAACTGTATGTAAAATTAAATGGAATAACAATGCAATTTGATGTTTTACATGTTACAACACTTTATAGTAGTATTATCATAGCTATTAGTTATTCCTTTTTTAAAAATAGTTACTATAGTGATTATCGTTTGATATTTAATAAGGTTTTCTTTTATACAAAATATAATGTTTGACGTTTGTAAATAAAAGATGTATGTAATTATAAAAATTAATTAAAGAAATTGGAGTAAAGAACAGAAAAGATAAACAAGACTCCAACCCTGAACTCCCACATTGGAAGCGTCCTTTGCCAACTGAGCTACCTGGCTATGGTCAAGATTTGTACTTATTAGTATGTAAGTTGAGTATGAACTTTCAAAGGCGTTTTTCTCTGAACTGATCCCCCATTGGACACTAATATATTAAAGGAGGAACACCCTAAAGGTGTGCTATTGTATGGAGTTTAGTCTCTAAAGGAATTTCCAAGGTCGTACACTGCCCTTGTAAGACAAATAGAGGCATCAGGAAGCATGCTTAATTTTTCTGTTTTGTGTAAATGTTATGTAGGAAAAAGTAGATTAAATACTGTTGAAAAATGATGTATCAAATTATTTATAAATATTATGTACATAATATGCTATTAACATGTTATGTTAATGAATTTGTGAGCATAAATGTTATTTATACCATTCAAATTTAGAAGCCATTTCTATTAATAGAAATTGTTATTGTCAGAAATATGTTAAATAACATTGGTAAACAGTTGTATTACAAAAAAAGAGGGGAGTTTATTTCAGAAATTACTTTCAGCATTCTTGTCAGCAGTCTTTCATATTTTGACCTTTATGGGTTTTTTTTTAATAGTTAATATAAGAAATACTTAGTTCCAAAATGTTCTAACTGTAGGTGAAGAGGAAATAAGGCAGTTTTTTGGATTGTTGCTGTTTAGTGGTGACCATTGAGTGTCTGGAGAGGATTTATACTGGAGTATGCTGTTGTTTCTACAGTAATGCCTAGAAATAAAATCAGAAAGCTAAAGAAATTGTTTCATATAGATTTTTCTGTTTTTGGAACACATTCATTATAAATCATTACATAATTTTTAATGCTTTTGTTAGGATTTGGAAAAAAGTCTGGGAAATTCAAAGAAATTAAAGGTCAGGGAATGCAAGAAAAATTTGATTTTGCAGCAAAATCAACAAAATACTTACTGTTTGAAACTAATTGTAGAAATTGTGTTATCTTCATTTTCTTATTTAACTTTATAAATAATTTTAAAATTTGTCCTTTGTAAACATATCTTATCTAGCTGAAATATACTTAATCATCCTAAATTATTATCAAACATGGCTTTTTTTAGAATCCAGTGATGTCAAATAAAATTTTTGTATTTGATTATTATTATTATTTGCAGAAAAAAGGGCAAAATATATAAATGTTGTAAAAGAAAGTAATATTAAAAATAAGAACGCAAAGTTTGTGAAAGCATGCTAGATTAAAAATCAGGGAAGAGCGTGATAGATGTCAGGGGAGCAAAAGCTGTGAAATCTTTAGGAACCCTGTAGTAGGTCTTATGTTTGAGTTTTAATGCTATTTTTATCAAAAAACACTTAGTGCTAGATTTCAATTATAGTTTGGCGTGTAAAAGCTTAATTTTAGTTGTAATGTTTTTTTATTCCATGATTTGCAGCCTTGAGGACTTCTGAAATGGTGGGTCCCATAGGCTAAAGCCTATCTAGCTTAATGTTTGTCTGGCCCTGATTATTAGGTTGCAATAAAACTTTGTTATATTTTTATCTTAGTATGCACATTCTGTTTGGATGTCAATATTTAATTTCTGCTGGCATTGATTTTAATTCTTTCTTCCAGGTAAAACAGATAAACAGTGCTGACAGATTATCATTCTTCGGATTGATGGTGAAGCCTGTTCAGCGATTTCCTCAGTTTATTTTAATGCTTCAGGTTTGTTGTAATTGTAAACATAACTTGTTTGTAACAGAAGTTATTCATTATTCATGCTGTGTGTAAACTTCAGCAAGCTAAGGCAAATAAAATGAGATAGCATGATGGCATAATATAAAATGGATAAAGAAAACTAGATGAATGTTTGGAAACTAAATTAGTCTAAGCATGATTACTGATAAAATAAAGTTTTTTTTCATTTACATAATTTAATTTTTCATATTTTGAATTAGATTAAATGAAAGTAGTATCATGTCAATAGCCCGTTTGTGTAATCATTAGCAATGCTGCCATGCTGTAGGTAATCCTTGTCCAGGGCAAGGTTGTGTGTGACTCAGCCTTTCACCCATTTAGTGAGGGAATAAAATGAGAATCAAGCTTGCTTGGGGAACTAAACTGAGAGCTCCATGTTAGGCTGATTAACTGGCCCGGTTATATGCTTCTGCACTCCCAGGATGTATGGTTGCAAAGGCATGGCTGTTCAATGCAAGCCTTAGCCCTCATTTGGACTGTTGCTCCAAATGAGTTTAGTCTAGTTAATAGAATAAGTGCTCCCAAACCGTTGAGAAAGTAATGATGGGCTGGGCTCTTGCTGGCTTTTAAATTCTTGTTTGAGCATCATGAAATATTTTAATGGAAATCTTGTGAGAAAATAATTGCCACCAAGCTTCCTCAGCCTATTAGACTAGGTTTGAGTCACAAGTTGGGGTGAAAGCATGCTGTATCTAGATAGAACAGTCAATAATCAAAACTGTCAAGTATGGGCTTCTATAAAATTAAATAAAAACTTTACATAATAACACATGGAATAGTACCTGTCAACAAAAGGGTCATTTGGGCAGTACAAAAGGTCTGCTCTTCCTTAGTTGAAAGTAGTTTTGAATTTTTTTACAGCTGAGGAAGAGCAGACTTTTTGTACTGACCAAAATGATCATTTTGTTGATAAGTACCATATTTTATGTGCATTATTGTTCAGAACTTTCATTAATTTTATATTTTAAAACAAACTTTTGTTGAGTGTTCTTGCTTTGGGCTTGCATAGCTTTTCAAATGTTTTTCTTAAAAAGGAACCACATTTTGCTAATAAGATTGTATTGTCCAAATCTTAGCAAATAATTTTCTTTGTATATATTTGTTAAAAAGTTACTCCTCAAGATCATGAAAACTGTTTAATTGTACATTTGAATTATTGTCAAATCTTCATCTGCTTACATATCTGATTTACATAATTAGTCTTTCACGACTGCAGTCTTGTATGATAGAGTATAACCTCATTCAGTAAAGTCATGCTATAACGATATTCGATGCAATGATAAATCCCTCTACAACAATAAAATTTTGCTGTCCCACAGAATTTCCCTGCAATATAATCACTCCTCGATATAACGATACATCCCTCTAAAAAGATAAATTTTTTTTTTTTGTCCCTTAAGTATCGTTGTATCGAGGTTTTACTGTATTAGGATTCCATTGTACAGGGATGAGATTCTTCAGCTTTCTGTGAATTAAGAGGAATTCACTTTTTTGTGTTTTTTCTCTGATAATTCCACCTTTTCTGTCAATTCCTGATAGTAATTATTAATTAATTGTGTAATATTTTATCTTGTAGTATGTTCTGATGTTTTATTTCTTAAAACTTCTTTCACTTGCATATTATACACAAATATCTCGTGTACAAATTTTTTGCTCCTGTATGATTTCAGTTTTTTTGCTTTTTTGTCAATCTCATCCCTGATAGTACTTTCATCTTAGATGTTATGACATGTCATTCTGTAGACCTTAATCTGGTTAAAGGTATATAAGATTCTGTACAAAGACAAGTGAAGGCCTTTGCCAGGGTAAAAAACACCAATGTGCAGAAATATCTTCAAAATTTCTTAAACTCAGGCAGGCAGAAGACATTTGCAATTTTAATGGACAGAATGAAAGAAATGCTGTGGCAGAATACCAATTTCTGTGTTTGGACATTTTTTTTAACCTTAAAGCATCACTCACGCATCCCCCCCCCCCCAGTTCAATTAAAGTTGTTTATAATGATCTTTGAGGGAGTTAGTTTTATATGTTCGTAATAAGAGTACAATAATTTTTCTGTGATGCATTAGTGCTTGCTTTGCAAGTGAAGTGAACTGTTTCCATTAAATGTTATTGATACCCTAGAGTGTCTAGTACAGCGATAGCACAAATAAATGTTCAGATTTTAAAAACATGTTTTCAGAACTATTGAAAATTTCAAAAATTGTGTTGTTAAGAGATTTACTGAAAGTGAATGCTTTTGTGGTATATCACAAAATTATAATAGCAGGGTTTCTACAGACCTGGAAAGTCAGGGAAATGAGTTTTGGTCAGGGAAAGTCAGGGATTTGGGAAAAAGTCAGGGGAAATTAGCAGAAATTGAAGGAAGGTCAGGGAAATGGAAGAAAAATTGAATTTTGTGGTAAAATCAAGAAAATATTTGCTGTTTGAACCTAAGTATTGAAATTGTTTTATTTTCATTTTCTCATTTAACCTTATAAATAATTTTAAAATGTGTTCTTATGAGCATATCTTGTGCAGTTGAAATATGCTCAATTTTATCCTAAATTATTAACAAACATGGTTTTTGTTAGAGTCCAGTGATGTCAAATAAGATTCTTGTATGTATTAAT
Source organism: Cheiracanthium punctorium (assembly GCA_038373885.1). Classification (NCBI taxonomy): domain Eukaryota; kingdom Metazoa; phylum Arthropoda; class Arachnida; order Araneae; family Cheiracanthiidae; genus Cheiracanthium; species Cheiracanthium punctorium. The sequence goes on along the minus strand of JAWZYV010017682.1, from coordinate 382,514 downwards.
TTTATTATTATTATTATTTGTAAAAAAGGGGACAAAATAAATAAAAAGTTATTAATTAAAGGATGTAATGTTTAAAATAGAAGCTCAAAATTCAGGAAAGCACGCTTGAGAAAGTCAGGGCAGAGCATGATAGATGTCAGGGAAGCAAAGCTGTGAAATCTGTAGAAACCCTGAATAGCTGTTTTTCTTCTCTGTGAAATTGGTAAAAGGTACAATCATCGAGACATATTGTAAATTTCTACTACTGCATGAAGACAGCACAGATATTATGTATCAATAGGATGGGGCCCAAGCACTTTGGTCTTTGCAAGTAAGTGTGAACAATTCCACATTAATGGATTGGTTGTGCAGATGACCATGATTTACATTTAATCACATAATCACCACTATTCCTGTAATGTGATTTCTTTTTATGGGGTCACATCAAAGACATTGTATGAACCACCAATGCTAAAAACACGGCAAGAACTTGAACCCATTCATGCAATATTATGAACCATTGACAGTGTGACAGCTACAAAATTTGTGGAACAAACTTAGTAACTAAGTCATGTATCATTTAAAAAAAAGTCACACATCAAACATTTGTCACTAAAAAATAACTTGGTATATTTTTCTTAATTTCATGTATCATTTATTTTGGAATGTGTAATAGTTTCAGAAATATGAATATTTAAAATCTGGTCATTCATTTGTGCTACCCTGTATTTTATATTGCATTAAGTATCATGTTTATTAGGAGATAAATCTTGAAAATATTTTATTGATGTAACTAGAGTTATGATTGTTGTGCTAATTTATGCAAATATAGAATAAATGTATGGTAAATATAATTTTTCCATTTTGTAGATTCTGAAATTGATTGTATTTTTATGCGTTTAAAATGATATTTTTCTTTTAATTAGTTTTCAATTTTTCAGTTAAAAAAAATATCATTATTTATAGGATTTACTAAAAGATACTCCCCCAGGTCATCATGACAGAATGTCATTGCAGTTAGCTTTGACTCAGTTAGAGTCTTTGGCTGAGACTTTAAATGAAAGAAAACGAGAAGCTGAACAACATCATGCAGTTAGAGAAGTACTAAAACATCTTGGAAAGTTTTCCTTCAAATCTTCTGCTGATAGAGATCATTATTTATTAAGACAAGATGATGTCGTCCAGCTTGTAAGTGCATTTCATGTTAAAAAGTTAATTTAATGCTTTATATCTATGCTTATGTTATCTCCCTGAAAAAATTTGTTAAACCTTTCAGAGGCACATTTTTCTACTAGATTCTATAAGAATAAACAAAGGTTTAAAATACTGGATTCTCCCCTGGCTGTTTTGAAAAAATGCACAATCATGCACCGTGCCCTGCAAATATAGAAAAAGAATATCTATGTTTCAGAGATGTTAACAGTTAAAGATTGCTGTAATCACAATAGATATGGGATGTAGGATATGTGATTCAGTATTACTGAGCATTAAAAAAATATAGGAACACATTTGGAACCCCTGAAAATTTTTTAATGCATATTTCAGCACAACTTGGGACCATTTCCTGTGATGAATTATTCATTCGTTATGAATGCAATTATTCATCAAGCTTGACAGAAGACTCCTTTTGAGTGTATGTCAGTGAGGAGGTAGAGAGGTGGTTTGTTTTAGTTTTGATTTTGTTATGACCAGTCTTTAGTTAGATGCAGATGGATTTGTGCATTTTGTGTAGTGCTTTATCTGGGAAAGTTAATTTGCTTGGACTGAGCTTTCAGTTCACTAATGCATCTGTGAGGGGGGGGGGGAATTGGTTTTATCAAAACTTATGCTTTCAGTACTTACTAATCCTCTATAGTAAAGTGTGTACTGAAAGAGAATTTAACAAGTTTTCCCAAGAACAAATAATATTTGCATGATTATCTACTGGCTCAATAGAGAAGCAGGGAAAAGTCAAATAGAAAATTTATAACACAGTACTTTCTCTGAAATCCGTATACCTTGAGACTAAGGGGTTTATGGATTATAGATCATTTTTCTGTTTACTTATTCCATACTTTGATTAAAGTAATATTATTAATGAATAAATTAAAGGTAAAAATTAACTATACTCTCATATTTTAATTAAAAATACATGAAAAACAAAATTATTTAATTTAGGTATTTTCCAACTTTTCCAATTTTGCAAACACAGAATCAATTGCTGTTTATTTTAGGGCTTTTGATTAGAGTTTAAATATTTTATCTTGGAGTGTATTGTCATTACTTCCTGTCATGATCTAATAAATGATTATGGAGGAAATCTATATATTTTAAACTTTAAGATAAACCTTCCTCGAAATTTTTGTTGTTGTTTTCTGAATTTGATTCAGCTTCATAGTTGACAATGCGTTTATATTTACAAATACTTCAGATTATTTCTTCATAAACTTATGTGGGGTTTTCATTACGATAAAAAATAGGTGATAATTTCTGGTCCTTTCCCCAAAACTGAGTGATATTTAAAAAAAAAGGGGGGAGAATTTTTTACTATATATTTAGGTTGGGTAAATAACCAGTGGGCAAGGTATTTATAAATGGGTATTTATCCCTGCCTCTCTGGTAAACATAAAAAATCAGGGTACTTATGATTTTTAGTTATTTTTATTGCATGTAACTGGACCTACAAGTCTAAGTCAGGCCCAGTTACATGCAATAAAAGTAACCCAGTTGACCATGTTATCAGGACCCCCCCCCCCTCCTTTTTTCCCATAAACTTTAGAAGTCCTTGAGAATCCACTTTTACACTCTGTATTAAACTTACAACTGTTTTCATTATTTTCTAATTATTATTATTATTTGTTTGGTTTAGGAACCCATTTGTAGGGTGCGCGAATTTCTCATAGTAATAATTTTTTAATGTGAGAGAAAGAAAAAAGAGCGAGATTCTCGCATTCTAGTGAAAACACTGGCTTATGTGAGTTACAGGAATTCATCCTCGAAATAAGCTATTCTAAAACACCATTCTGTTTCTAAATGAAGTATGGTATTGAAGGCATCTTTCACAAACTTCTCAATTTTGATTTAACTAATGCTTTCTGTTTTTTTGCTGTTCCGTAATGCTGAAGATTCCCATTTTTCCCTAGTGGCCACTGACTCCTAAATAAATTTCATCTAGGAGCCAGTACTCACTGTAATCTTTGGCACATTGGCTATAATAAGTATGCTCATAGTTGGCATCTGTTTTATTTGCTTGTACTGAAGCTTTAGAGTATATATACTATATATAGAGAGAGATAGAGAGAGGAAGTGAGTGGTATTAGATAACATAGAGATAAGTAAATAAATTTTTAAAAGAAAATCGATTTTTAAGTGACTAAGCTGCAAGTTGATGATAATTAAGAAATATAAATGGTTGGGGATTTTATGCTTATGGCATAAAATATTCAATCATTTATATAGCATGTAAATTTATCTCCAAACACTAAAACTGAAAACAAACAAAATATTATTCATAGCATTTATTAACTAAATTACAGAAGAATGTGCCATTATTTTTTCCATCAAATTTGGTTGTCTTGGTAGGATGGTGTCGCCCCATCACAATTTTCTACTTTTTGCTGGTTAAAAAGTTTGTAATGTAAGACCTGAACATTATGCAAAGCCTGTTTTCAATAGTTTTTTTTTTTCCACTGATAGGGATTTCTCTCCTAAAGTTTTCTTTAATGCAGAAAAGACATGTTCTATAAAAGCGTTTGATGGAGAAACTACTAGCAAAATGGTCGCAACATCCCTAAGAGCATTGAAGCAGGTTAAGTTTTTAGATTACAACCTTCATAAGCAATTCGGTTAAGAACCAGAGATCCAGACTGGTTCTTAAGGATAATATCCTTAAGAACACCTTCCAGGGTTCACACACTCCTTAAAAACTCCTTAAAATTCATTTTACAGGATTTAGGGGCCTTAACTCCTTAAATTTACGTGGGACTCCTTAGAAACGTGGGAAACACGCTTAGAACCGTGAAAACGGCAGAATTTTTCACAAAAAGATTTCATCATTATTATTTTGCTAACAAAAACTGGAATTTCGGGGGGTGGGTGTCCAGACCCCCTGGACCACCCCCCTGGGTACGTCCTTGCCCTACAGGTTTTGTTAGTTTGCTAGTCATCATGCGTATATTTTTAATAAAAATCTTTTCATTAAAAAATGGAACAAAGCAAGAAAAAAATGAAATTAAGAATAGATTTTGATATAGGTCCTTGTGCAAAAATTACAAGGGAAAAAACCCTGCTTCTGTAGTCAGCAGTTTGAAGAATGTATAAACTGACCAGATTGACTTCCTACTTCTGCCTTTTATAGAAGAAAGGGGGTGGAGATTAAGGGGGATTACAATGTTAAAAGCAATAGCCATACACTTCAAAATATATATATACTAAATCTAGCAATAGCTCGGCTTTGTTTTGTACCTAAAAATAAATTTCTCCCCTTTAGTGTGTGCCTACGAAGGGTGGAGGAGAGGAAATGTAGAGAGTTACAAATATTTTTCAGAGTTTTATTGACAAGTTTGAAAGAGATTTCACGCATAAAAAAATACTGTAAAAATCTGATTATATCTCTCCCTCACTAGTGCAACTTCAAATTCAGTTATTTTGAGGAGGGGGTAGGTTATATTTGAGATCAATATTTTTTTCTATTAATGCTTCGTTCAGGGATCGTATTTATGCAGATTTTTTACATATGCTGTACAATCTCATGCAAAAAATATGCTCATAATAGTTTATGTATGTGCAAAAAAAAGCTGATTTTTTTTAATGTGTATTTTTGACGCACTTTGTAAATGGCACCCGTTCATCATCAAAGAGGGAAATGTTCTACCACGATTCTACACAATAATCCACTTTTTATTTTATTTATTTGTTTACTGTTTTGTTTTTACAATTGGTGAAATATGAAGGAAGTGTCTTCCGTATGACAATTGTCTGCACATCAGAAAGTCCGGTGTGCCGAAGTGTCTGGCAGACAGAGTTACCAATCCCTTCATTCCACCTGCTTCTATTCATGGGTTTTCATTTACCGTGCTTCCCTAGTCATCTCTGATTCTCGATCTCGGGGGGAGGTGTTTGGATACAAATAAGCCTGTGAGCGTGGTGAAAGTCTGCTTCATTGGTGAAGGATTTCCTCGAAGATGATTGTCCAGTGAATGGAAGAGGTGGTAATCTGATGCTGCAAGGTAAGGTGAGTAAGGACGATAGTACAGTCTCCCAACCAAGTCACTGTATGGTATTCTTGGCCACTCCCGTTGACATGCGCCCTTGTGTTATCGTGCAATAACAGTACACCTGTTGCGCTTCCCTGTGCTGTCTCTTTCTCTTCTAGTGCTTGTTGCACACATAGCAATTGCTGTGAGTACAGGTCCCCAGTGACCGTTTGGCCCCTTTGTGGTAGAAAATAGTGAACCACTTGACGACTAGTCCACCAGACACATAATCTTGACCTGAATTTTTAAAACCAATGCCTTGTCGTATGTTCATTCACAGCACTACCCCCAAACATTTCACACATTCAGCGACTTGATACAACTGCTGATAAGCTCGTTTTGAAGTTGTAAAGCAATAAAACCAAATCAGCTCCTTTGACACTTCCATTTCTCTTCGTTACTATATGAGTAACAATTGCTGAAAGTGCATGGTGGACCTGCATTTATAATGACTGACACAGGTAACCAATACTACCGAACAACATTACTCTCAATCGAACGGTTTCTCAACCATGTCATACACTAATTTGCATACCTAATTTCACTTCATTCATTTTTAAAGCAAAAATGGCAAGAACTCTATTGGTTACCTTGTATATTTTGTATATTAATTAATTTATTGTGTATGAGTATTCTTTTAGACGTGAAAATGTTCATCAATCTAAAGTGTTCATATTTTTTTATTTACTATAAATGTATTTTATGCAATTATATTTAGAGTGACTATGTAAGTATCTTTCAATTAAGTACATCTAGGACATTTTCTAAACTATTGATTTTATTGCTAGAATTTACTCAATATATTTCTGAAAAACATTGAAAATAACATGTTCTTACTGAAACCATATATAAGTTTTCTTCTCTGATTACCACTTCTCTGTTAGTAAGTCTCTCTCTCTCTCACACATACACATAAAAGAAAAAAAAAGTTGAAATTTTACTTTATGAAACCATAAGTGCACAAATGGTGAGAATTTCAATTTGAACTATCAGAACTTTCAGAACTATCCTTCCTATTTGCAAAATAAGGTGTGTTACCAGGGGCATAGCCAAGGGGGGGGGGTTAGGGGGGTCATAACCCCCCCCCCCCCATGAGGAATTTTTTGACATACAAAATGTATATTCTTCACTCCCTTATCACACACATGTATGCATATATGTGAGTTGCAGTAGTCGTAACCCCCCCCCCCCCCCCATGAAAATTTTCTGGCTACGCCCCTGTGTGTTACAATTATGAATAACTCATACTAAAGTAAAGGAATTTAAAGAAAAAATGTCAAATTTTAAAATTTTGCTCCTTGAAATTTGTTTTGAAGAAATGAGTAGTAGAGCCTTGTTTGAGAAAGGTGTGAACGTTGATATTACAAAAATACCATTTAAGCATTTATTTGGACTACCTGAGCTTTTTGAGGAATTAAAAAAGTTGTCTGATAAATTTTGAACTGGAGATTCACCTTGGAAGATCAGTCATAATGCTAGGTAGGTTTTGACAAATTTGATGCTGAAATATTAGTGTGCTACCAGTTATACATAAAATGAAGATGATGGTTGATTTTGGAATTCACCAGTTTTAACTAACTTTTGGCTATGTTTGATGACTGTTGGATCATGCACTTGTTTTGCCTAAGTAACAGATGATGAGTATGTTCTTGATTCAAACTAGGACAAAATTAAACATGCAAATTCTTGTTCATGGCAAGAGGGATTTGTAACAGTTGCAGATAGATACTTCTTCCAGTCAGTGTTGAAATTTATTTAGTTAGTATTATTATTGTAGCTAGATTTGGCCATATCTGTTCCAAATCCAAGAATTTCCTCAAATAAATCTGTACCCAAGGGTGTAAATTAATATTTTCAGTATTAAAAAGCATTGTCAATTTGTTGGGAAATAAAGTTGTCAGAAGTATTAATTCCTCTTTATTGAAACCATTATCATTAAGCAGAATAAAAATTAAAAAAGTTAATAAAATATAAAGTTACAATGAGAAGAGAAAATTTCTGTATTAATATAATCTTAGAATACTTAATATATGTGATGTTTCAATATAATAGTTTAATATCTAATTTAATCTTTTGTTTTTCTTCTTTTGAAGCAACTGGATCAGAATGGCCTTGTTGTTAAATCAAAAGAAAGAAGACTTTTCCTGTTGAATGATCTTCTTGTATCTGTAGCTGTCACACCTCGGTAAATTAAGTTTTAAATTAATGATTACAATGAATGAGGATTTTTATTTGTTAAAATGGAGGAGCAATTTACATAGGAATCAACAAAATGTTTGTCTTCAAGAAGTTAAACATTTTGAACATTTAAGCCATGTTTATTTCTTAATACAAAAATTTTTACCTAATGTCATTGGATATTCATTAATATTGGGTCCCTAAAATTTACTATTATATATATTTTTTTTAATGAAGTAGGTAAAGTGTTTTAAGGTAAATCATGATATACTTTATGATAGTATAATTCATCTGGGAAAATATTCTGATTAAGAATAAGTAATTATCAATTACACATGTTTCGATTTTGCTCAGAGATCCGCTTCTCTAAGCTTTTTAGCCTAAATTTAATGTTCCACATGTTAGTCAAACTTTTCTACATCTAAATTGATTAATTCAAACACTAATTATGGATCTTACAAATTATCTTCAGTTATCATTAGAATTAGGTGAATCTTATCAAGTATACATTAGATTTTTCAGTTTTGCGAAACTGTTTTTAGGGACAAATTTGGCATTGCTTCGCTAAAAGTCATCAAGTTTGGTTACCCTTTGGTGTGATGTTAGGCATGACCCCCCCCTCCCCCCCTTTTTTTAAACAAAAAGAGAGTGCTTGTCATTTACAGACATTGGCCTCAACAAAGGGCAGGTGTCTTGGTCATTTTACTATAGAGGCACCTAATAGGAGGACCACTTTTACCTCCTACAAAGGATGAAATATCACCCAAGCTCATGCCAGAAATCAAACTCAGATCCACGAAATGGTAGATAGGTTGTGCAGTGGCTAAAGAATCAATCTCGCTGCATGACCCTTGTATATTTAGGTTCTGTGATTAGCAGCATTATTGTACAATTATTAGAAGCATCTATCCAGTTGATTCAAATAAGAGTCATGAAAATATTTTAAGCAGGGCATCCTTCACCAAAAATAGGGCTTTTCACTCCTTGTGAAAGCAGTTTTAAAAACCAGAATTGTCTGTTGTCAGTGCCATAGTAACAGCATGCTTTGGGCTTTTGTGAAGTAATATAGTCAAGGCTACTTGTTCCAGTCTGTTCAATAGTTCTGTTCGCACAGTGTGCTGTATTGCATTTTGAGGAGTAGTGATAAATCCAGCACAAAACTTCATTGAGTGTAAAATGTAAATGTTTAAGAAGTTGTTAAGAAGTGTTGCAATAAACTTTTCTGATGTAATTTTCACCAGTCTTCTATCATACTGACTGTTCACTGCTTCCTCCTCTCGTGTTCCAACATTACTCTCTAACCCTTATCTACATATGAATGGGAATATCGTCCATGATGTCCTCTGCTGAGTATATTTCAAGTGCTTCTTACTTATCGGCATAATGTCAATTACTGTAGAGGGCTATTTTTTTATATTTTCAGAATCTGTTGTGTAGGTTGAAATTTGAGCATTTTCACAACTTACTCAAATTTCATCCTTGATGATGTGAATTGCACCCAAAAAGCTTTTAAAAAAAGTACATTTGTACTTTTTTTTAGCATTATTATTATGGATTAGCTCTGCAAATGGGAGTTTAATCTTAACTCCATTGATTATTTTTGTTGTATGCGACTTATAGTTTCCGAAGCTAATAGTTTTAGTGAAATGCTGCTTGTGAATTAAGCTCTGAAGGTTCTTGTATTTTTCTATAGGAAATAAATGTTATGTTCCTTTCTTAAAATTTGAGCTTGTCTCATTAATATCCTGAACACGTGATCTCGCCAATTTACACCTCTTGTACAACCCCCTCAGCTTGGTAAAATGTTGCAACAAATTTAGTGATAAGTATGATTTATAAACCTTATATGTAATATTGAAAATTAGAAAGAGTGAAGCTGCTTTTTATTGTAAAATGATTCCAAAAGTAGTGGAAAGAGTTTTCTGTGTTCAACTTATGAGCAGTTTCTAATAATCTAATAATATGAGTAGTTTCTAGTTAAATCTCTAAGGAGGGTCATTTCCTAACAAGGGGACCCTGTGGCTTTTGGAAAACAAAATTCAGTGATCACCAGCACAGTGGTAGTATACTACGTGTAAAATAGTAAGATGTAATACTCAACAGAAACAGGCTTAGTTTTACCAGCTCTTAATTTGTATGTATGTTATACAAATTCCTGCTCAATCTTGCCATGGCATGATTGTATGGCACCTGTGTTCCGTACTCTTGCATCCATGTGTTCAAATTTTTTTTTTAAACTTTTTTTTTTTTTTTTTTGTGCACCAATACTATTTCTGGTTAGATTATGTATGAGAAAAGTAAATAATTTGTCATTAAATTTTTATTGCTTATTGATTTTTAAAACTTTATTATTTATTAAGAAATGTATAATGGCTGCTAAACTTATTTGCACTCCTTAAAAACACAGTAATGTGTAATGTTGTGATTCAAAAGTCAAATTATTTAGGATCTAAAACGTAATAAAATCAGAATATCTGCCTCTTTTACTTTGCTGTAAGAGTCTCCTTTAGTGTGTTATATGAAAACGATCGCAATTTTTTCGCAGTGTTCTACAAATCCATGTTGTATCGACCCATGTTATTTGGAGAGGAGGGAGGGGGTCTACTCTATTTAGTTTTTAAATCAGCATTATAAAAGCAGAATTGTAAAAGACTTTGAATAGTAGAAATTAAAGTTAATTAAATAATAAAATAGTATGAAAACAACAAGAAAATAGGAAAAAAAAATATTTACATTCCTGATAAATAAAATATCAGTAGCATTGATGAAAAAAAGAAAAAGTTTGCTTTGCAAAAGAATTCAAACCTATGCATGCAAATGTATGAGTTGTTTGTGTTACTACTCATAACAGAGCTTGCTCAAGTAGGAATTTATATAATGTATACAGGATGTACTAAAAAGGTAGTAATGGGCTTTAATTCTTTATCTATTAGAGATAAGTGGGCAGTCTATATTGAAAAAATGTTCAAAATAAGGTCAGAAATAAAACTCTTTAAGAAAAAAAAATCTTCTCATGAATTTTCAAAAAGTTGCACACTTTCAATTTGTATACGACCCCTGTAAAAAAACATTCTCAATTAGTCAAATTCCCACCATAGGCTGAAGAGGTGATGTACCAATTTTGAGCCTTTCATCGTACAGTGTCTCAGAGCTATGTGTAAAGAAAGATGATTGGGGACAATACATTATTTTGAATATAAACATTTATTGCTAGAGTGGAAAGATTTTCTTCGGTAATTTCTGCACTACCCCTGAAATGTGATCAGTGACGTTTTTTCCCTTTAAGAGCAAATGAAAAGTGTTTTAAGTCAGCGCTATATTTATCTTGATATCTCTGACACTTTTTAAGGTATAGTCTCAAATTTTGTATGTCACCTCATTAGTGTATGGGACACATTTTACAAATTGGGAATTAATTGTTTTGTACTGGGGGTTGTACACAAATTTAAAATACGTAACTTTTTGAAAATGAGCAAGAGGAATTTTTTCTTAATGGTGTCTTATTTCTGACCTTATTTTGAACATTTTTTCAATTTTCACTGTCCACGTATCTAATAAAGAATTAAAGCACAATGCCAGCTTTTTTGGGATATCCTGTATAATTACTAAAAAAGAAAGAAAACCATACTACTTTTTTCTCTTCTGGGGTAGTTGCTTCTAATTCATGGTATAGCCCAATTTCATTTATGATATATAGTTAGTTTTGTTACCAGTCAGAGAATGTATTAAAAACCTTAAAATTTAATTTTAGCACAACAGGTTGGAACACCCTGTATGTAAAGTTCTGGGAAAACTTGGAGGGGGTCCATTTCTGTTGACTATATTTAAGTTTTTCATTGGACAGTATATTATATGTAGGGACCTTGAGTTTTTCATGAGGACAGTATATTATATGTAGTATATTGTCCGCCTCCGATAACTTGATGCTCACGCTTCGATGAATTCATTCCCGGTTTGGGACTGCAGGTTAAAGGTTATTATTTTCCCTATTTCCTTAGTGTACAATTGACTAATGACGTTTTAGCTAAAAGAGTGGAATTTTGTGGTCATTGAGTCCTTTTCAAAGAACTTATTCCTTTCCCTTTCTACTAGTGTGGGTCCCTCCACTAATGATGTAAAGGGACTCCTTCGTTCCACAGTATTTTCAACAATCGACACGTCCAAAGGCACGTGACCCGAGTGCCAAGTTATCGGAGGTGGACAATACTTATATGGTGTACTATTGCTATGCCAAAGATAATTTAAAATTGTTTTCCCTAGGTTGTAGGGTCTTCTTTTAAGACCAGTCACATTACATTTAAGCAGTTTGTTAAATTAGCTATAAGCAACAGTGATGACAGTAATTGGTCTGCCAGAGAAAAAGTGGCTAGAAATTACAAAAAATGACTTTGAGCTGAGAGAAAAATAAATTACTCATAACTGGCTTCAATTACAAAATGAAATTTTGTTTTTGCCTAATCTTTGTGGAACTTCTGTCCCAAAAAGGAATGAATTGTAACGTCAAGTGAAACTGCCCTACGGTATTCGACATCCGTGCAGTCCTTTGCGAAGTTTTATAAATTTCACTGCCACATATTGTCGATGTTTTTACAAAGACAACAATGGTGAAATTTTATGTTGTCAAGTTTCCACACATGCATTATAAAATAAATTTAAATAACTAATGACACAAATAGAAAACTGTAGATACGAGCAAGCGGAATGGACGGTATGATCAACGACGGTTGAAATGGCTAGAAATGGCCAGAAATTGCATGAAACAAAAAGAATATTGTTAGAAATGGCCAGAAATTGCTTGAAATGGAAAAAATATGGCTAAAACAGCTACTAGTACAGCTACCTTTTTCAAAAATTTTTAAGCTTATAGGGTATAACTTATCAGGGATACAGATAAGATACAAGGGCTAGGTCATTCCTTTGAAGAACCCTTTGCCGCTCTGAGTCTTTCGGTTTCTGCGTGTGACGTCATCGCGCTGACTGGAGAAAAATTGAGAAGAAATGGGTCGTACTTACCCAGGACTTCGATCGGAAGGAAATATTTTAGTGTTAATATGGAATGCCCTGTATTCTAGCGTTATTTTAAAATTGAGTGATTTTCATAGTTTATTTTCACTGCACAGAAATTAATATTAGTGGTTTTTTGTTCAGTTTTTTCGAAATGTCCGTGTGTGCAATAGCAATTTACTTGTAAGAATTCCCACAAAAACTCCAAAGGTAAAAACATTATTTTCCACGTGTTCCCTAAAGGAAATAACGAACTGTGTAAAGAATGGCTGCAAAAATGTCATCGAAATGATCCTGTAAACGTGAAAAACGCAAGAATTTGTAGCGAACATTTTCTTGAAGACGACATGAAAAACAGATTACGTGGACTGCCTATTGGAAAAACTTTGCTACGCCAAAAATTTAAAGTTCTGGAGCTTGTAATCTACAATTTAATTCTCCTCGTCAAGAAAGGCGGGAGAAGAGGGAAATAACTGTCAGTGCCTTAGAAACTTTAAAAAATCTTAGTCCGAAAAAATCAATCAAAAGAAAATACAACTATCTGCAATAACTGTTCTTTGCTGTATGCAAATCTGAAGTGCTTAGAAGAAAAATGAGAAAAATTTACAAAACAGCAATGCAAAAAAGTTAAACTAAAAAAAATATTTCTTCAAAGAATAAAGCAAATGTGCCGAAAAAAATTTTCGAAGAAAATTCGAGAGCAAAAAAATGAAATCTTGAAATTAAAGTCAGATTTAAGGAAAACAAACAAAATAGAGAACAAAATTAAAAAGATTTTCACGACAACTCAAATAAAAGCTTTAATGAATCATTTTCCAAACTTGAAGTGGAAGGCTGAAGATATTTCTTGTTGTATTGCTTTGAGGTCACTTTCAACGAAAGCATATGACTTTTGGAAATTCAAGATTGGTATTCCCTTGCCAAGTTCTTTGAAGCGCTGGTGCGCAAAATTATCATGCGAACGAAGATTACAAAAGGATATTTTAAATTGAATGAAAATAAGTTCGGAAAATTTGAATGGCCTTGAAAAAAACTGTGTGCTCAGCTTCGATGAGATGCATGTGGATTCTGATATTTGTTATGATGCTGGACTATGGTCCATGTAGAAAAGTTCAAGTTGTTTTTATTAGAGGTCTTTTTTCTAATTGGAAACAACCTGTTTTTTACGACTTTGAAGTTCAAATGGACCCAGTTCTTTTATTTAACATATTGAGGAATTTGAAAATAATTCAAATCATTGTGAAAGCCATAGTTTCCGACTTAATTTAATTAACTTAAAAATAAACATGGATTCAAATAATTTTCTAAACCTCATCAGATCATCTTCGAAGATTTTTGTTTTTGGCCCCATTATATTAAATTATTGCGAAATCACATTTTAGATTCAGGAATAACAGTTAACCTATTAAGTGCAAAAATAATAGAAGAGGTATTAAGCAAAGATAATGGAGCGATTAAACTTTGTCACAAGCTTAAACCTGCCTATTTTTTAATAAAAGGTAATGATCGGCAAAAGGTAACACCAGCTAAAGTTTTATTTTCAGCCACCACAGCCAAGGGAATCTTAAAATTTACAGGAGATAAGAAAGTTGATTTTTTTAAATTAATAGATGATTTTTTTTTTTTTTTTTTTTTTTTTTTTTTGACGTAATGAACAGCAAGACTTTGGAACCACCTGCTGGGAAAAATATGAAGGCTTCTTTTGGCCATCAAAATTATTTTCAGGAACAAACACGTGTTCTTAACGAAATGATGGACGTTGTAGAAAAAATGAGAGTAAATGGGGGAAAAGGGCTTTTACCCTTTCAAAAAGCAATAATAATTTCTATCAAATCGTTAATTTCTTTGTTGGAAGATTTGAAATATATGGGAGTAAAATACCTACTAACAACCAGATTGACTCAGAATGCTCTAGAGAGTCTCTTTAGTCAGATTAGAGATCTCGGTCGGTTTAATGATCACCCAAGTCCTTCAGAAGTTATAAAAAGATTTAAACACCTTTTGATGGCCAATAAACTTCCAAATCTTTCTTCAAAGATATGCACAGATCTGAAAAGCACAGAATTTAACTGTTACTTGACTGCCGAGCTTTTAGAGAAAGCCTTTGAAAGTGATTTTAGTAGTGTGATTCTATCAAATCATACTGAAGATGAAAATGCTGTAGTTATTAACGCAAATGAAACAGAGATCCAAGACGAAGATGAGAATATGAATGACATAATGAAGGTGTTTGATTCTATGCCTGTATCGTGGGACATAGATTTAAATTTAGGAAGATACGAAATCGATCCACAGGAAAAACAAGGCTTGAACTACATTGCAGGATTTGTTGCATTTAAATTGAGAAGCATCGATCCAAATTTAGCAACTCCTTCTTCCCAAGTTATGAACTTCCCTCAAAACACAGACTGGATAAACCCATTATCAAAAGGAGGTTTGATTGTGCCTTCAGAAGCATAACTTGAAGTGTGCTAAGAATTTGAAAAAAAAATTCGAAGTTTTCACGGAAATTTTTATAGAAAAACTAAAGGAGTAATTAAAGAACTCATTCAAGAGATAGAGAAACGATTTCCGAAAGTTAAAAAAAAAGCAATTCGTTTGTTTTGCCGCATAAGGACATTTCTAAGAATTCGTCATTTAAATAGAAATCGATCTGTGACATCAAAAAGAAAAGCCACACAAAAAATGCAAAAATGTATTGATTCAAAGAAAATGAAACTTGAAATTTAAGAGTACGTTTATATACTGTGTTTTCTCGCGTAATAGTTGCCCTCGCATAATAGTCGCACCCTCGTTTTGAAGCAGAAAATATAGCTTTAGAAATACAATGTTATGTAGTAGATTTTTCCCGCATAACGGTCGCACCTAGATTTTCACCATTTAAAATCGGCAAAAAAAGTGCGCCTATTACGCGAATAAACACGGTATTATTCATTCATTTGAAAGATTTACTATATATATATTATTTTCTAATGTTTATAAGCACCTTCATTCATTTAAGTACTTATATTTTGTAGCAAGCTAAATGAAACAGTATCTAAAAATTTTTATCTGTAAGTTTCTTAACTCATAAATATATTAAAAGCATATTAAAAAAATAATAACAATATTTTGCAATAATTGTACGTAATTGAATATGTATAAATCAGTTTATTTGCATTGGGAAATTAATATCCAAAGCGTTTTCCTTTTAAAAAGTATCATTCGAAGTGAAAAATCTCTTACATTTCTCGTAGAAATCTCTTCGCGGTCAGTGCCGTGACGTCATCGAGGGGGAAGCTCTGCTTCAGTAAAATATGGTGAATGAACCAGCCCTTCAATTTTCAGTAGTCCTGATAACTTATAGGTTCTAAAGTGGCCAGATCTAGCCACAAAGTGGCTAAGTTGGCAACCCTGATTATGGCCATATTTTAAACTATACAAATGCAGGCCTCGCAGTCGGTCCTATTTTTTAAAAATTCCTACCTTCATCAAAGTTTTATTTATATAGCCTAGTACTTTAATGGTTTGATAGGCGAAACCTTAGCATGTTAAAGAACATTTAGCAACTGTTGAAGCAGCAGAACATTTTACTCTATAATTTATAGAGGTAGGAATTTAAAAAAAATAGGACCGACTGCAAGGCTTGCAAATGTAACTATTGCTAAGAAGTTTCAATCTATCCACCCTAGGATACAGGACTTTATTGATCACCATTCTAACGTAGGTAAAAAAATACCAGGATTCAATTTATAACTTAATGAAATCTCTTCTTATCATAAGTAATTAATTGGATTATTTTATAATTTAATAATTTGTAATAAATTATAATTTAATAATTTTTATTTAATAATTTGTAATTCATTTAAAAAGCACTTCATCTGATATATATATACTCAGCGATTCATGCAGATGAGAATTGGGTGCATTTTGCAATCCCTTCACAAAATTACATTCAATTAAAATGGCCTCTTCACAAAAATGTAATCGATTAAAATGGCCCCCCCTTTGCAAAATTACAATCAATTAAAGTGGCACTTCATTGACATTTCACCCTACATTTAAATATCTTTTATCAGTTATTTTAACAAAAAATATGACTTATCAAAATTGATATGAAAATTCATCAAAATATGTGTTGAAATTCATAAAATTAAGTATAGGAATACACAAAAATGGGATCCTGAAAAAAATTCTTTGATCAACCTGTGATACTTATGTAAGAAAATTTATTCACACAACTGTTGAGCATTCCTAACTAATAGGATAACTGTATTTAGTACACAGTTAATAATAGAAAAATGTTTTAAATTTTATTTTAGGAGCTCAGATGGAATTTTGAATGGTGAAAGATTGAATTTAAAGTGGGCTGTACCACTTCAAGAAGTAGAAGTCCATGATGATACTGCATTTTCTACAAAGAATTTGATGATTTCATCAAGCCGCAATAAAAATTTTGGAAGTAGAAGTTTGGAACGTAATTCAGGTATGTAGTATTCTGTTTCCATTAAGAATTCAGAACTTAAATGTTCAAAGTTCAGTAGTTCTTTATAATGCAAACCTCAAAATGTGAGGTTTTGCATTATATAGAATTTTGTGTTTCATAGATCATTTCACATATATTATCAAATTTACCTAGGAAACATGGCAAAATATATCTGTAACATATCATTATAATGCTTTAAAATAAATTTTAAATACCAATTTCACTCCAAAACACAAAAATATGCAATTATTTATTATTTACAGAAAAAAAAAAATTGAAATGATTAACGAACAAGTTTCCTACTTTGCTCCCCTTTAAAATTTATCAGACCAATTTATAATATTGCAATTTTCTTTTTTACTTACTTTTATTCCAGTCGCAGGAATAATTTCTGCACTTGAATATGTTTTAGTCAATGCTAACTTCTCAAAACTTTCTTTTTTTTCTGAATTAAGATTTTTGGTCTTCCTTGATAATTCTCTGTAAATATGTCATTTTTTTACTGTAGTTCTTGAATATCTTATTAAAGAAAGGAGGGGGAAATGTGCATAGCTGTCTAATGACAAGTGAATCTTATCCTGCTTGACTCTTAAGAACTTGTAAAATGTTTTCGCACTTTACAGTTGCATAACTATATGTTGTTTGACATGAATGAAAGTCAACAGGAAAGTCAGTTTATGTTTTTATTTGAAATAAACATTCTCAAATTTTTGTCTGAAACTGCAAAAATTTTGGGTTCAAATGAGAATCAGTAACCAAGGATAATTTAAATTTAAAGAGAGGGGAGTTCTGCGGAACTTTAAAAAGGTTAAGCCACTTTTCTTGTGAAATTTTACCTGTTTACATTTGAGAATTTCTGATGTTTTATTTTTTACAGATGCATCTACTGACAGAACTTTGTATGATGAACTTAGGGATCTTGTTCATGATAAAGATATAATAAGCAGAATAGAATCATTGGTCTCTTCACTTCGAGGATCTTATAATGTATGTTTCTTTGTCATAATGTAACTGTTAATCACTTACTGTTATGAAATTTTTCTTATTAAATCTGCTAAAGAACGCTAAACATTATAAAACTACATAAATGTTTAATTTCAATTCAGGGTGTTTTCAAATTCGGCTGACAAATTCAGGTGGATAATAGACATCAAGTGGATGAAAACTTGCCATGGAACATGGCATTGTGAACCACGTTGAAAGGATGAAAATTGCGAAAAATGAGTGCAAGTTTGACATTATGCTATGATGACAAAGTACAATGCTAGATACAAAAAATTTGTTTGATTAATTATTACAAGAGCTGTTAGAATTGCCACCTGCTAACATCTTTGCTCTGTGTACAATGACATAAAAACAATTCCCAGATGTACTCAAAAGTGTCAGAAATGCTTTTGATATCTGTACAGCATTATGGATGTCTATATGGCATCTAGCTGACATCCACCTTTTATTTCCTCTGAATTTAGATCTTGCATTTTCCACGATTTTCATCCTTTCAATGCAATTTGCAGTCCTATGTTCTTTGGTAAGTTTTCATCTTCCTGATGCCTTCTGTCATTTCTGAATTCATTTGTCAAATTTGAGAACATCCTATATAACATTGTTTTGACACATTTAAGTACAGGATTGCCACATGCGTACAAAATGCTAAGAAATAGGATAAAAATGCATCTATTTCCAGAGTTGGGCAGTATCGCTAATACAAGTATTTTGAGAATGTATTTTGTATTTACACTCATAAAAAACAAAGTATTTTGAGAATGTATTTCGTATTTTTAAAATACAAAAATACATTTTGTATCCTGACATTAAATTAATCCTAACACCACAGATTGCTCAGATGTGCAAATGAAAATCATAAAATTGCTTATTTTTACTTTTCCCCTGTCTTGATGCAATTTATGAGCTGCAACAGAATTACACGTACTATTGTCACTTGAAGAAGTGTTAGGATCTCATGTAATCTTTAAATTTAGCTAAACAAGAAATGGTAAGAAAAGCCTTTCATACTCCTGTTTAAAACACAAACAGTATATTGTCTAGGTCTAGGAATGTTTCTAGATTCCCACTGTATATGAAACCAATAGCATAGCTCCCAACTCTTCCGTTTTTGCCGGAAGTTTTCTGTTTTTCAAGCTTATCTTCCGCCTTCCGATTTTTATCCAATATCTTCTGGTATTTCAAAAAAATCTCTATTATCTTCAGATTTTTAAAAAATATATATAAATTTTTTTCTTTGACCATCTTTTGGCACACATGCACGATCAAAAACTGTCCTAGCGTTGTCTCGGAAGTTCTTTTCTCCCTTTCTCCCCCCTCCTTCTCGGACATAGATATGGGAGGGGGGAGTGTTCTATTTTTAGCTCCAAGGTGGAATGCGGCGAGGAGCCATTGAGCTAAGAGTGGTTTTACTGGTAGTTAATCGAATTGCGAGTCCAAAGTAAATATTTTACAACTTAGCAAAAAAGTTTGACAACACAAGCTTAGAAAATGCTTACAGTTACTGGCGGAGTCTCCGGCATGTAAACACTTTGCGATTAAGTGTTCCGTTCTTATTGACACGTTAGTTTGAATTTATTGGTGTTAATTTAATAATGTCGAAGAAATCAAAGAATTATTACTATCAGCATTTTAAGGAAAAATATTCAGAAGATTATCCTTTCATTAAAAAGTCATCTAAAGGAAGCACGTTCGCTTTTTGCGTGGCATGCAGATCCGATTTCAGCATTGCGCACAAAGGTCGGAACGATATCACTGCACATTCAAATAGAACAAAACTTTGTGAAAACTGTGCTGTTCTCGGAAATAACAAGTCTCTTGACACTTTTTTTTCCAGCCATGCAGTTTCTATATCTTCCTTAACACTAGAAGCGCCGCACTTTCTTTCTACCTAGAAGCGCCAGCAGCAGAATTTTGTACATTTATTTAAATACAAAAAGTTTATGGTATTTTTAAAAGCTTTTTTAAAGAATAAAATGTTAATTCTTGTTAAAATACATGTTACAAAAAATATTTTTACTTACTTTTTAATAAAACTCATTTTAATGCTATTCACAATTTTTACATATTAAAATTTTTTCAATGCTGGAAGTGGATTTACCACATATAAAATGTGAACATTTCTGGCAAATATCACTTGTTTCGTTGCTCTTACAAAATCCAATTTGGCACTGCCGTCTCTTTTTTGGGAGTTTTTGTTAGTAGTGTTCGAAATTTCTGAGGGCAGTTGTGCACTTGTCTTTTTCTTAAAGTGACTCGCTCTCAATTCTTCTGCCAATTGAAAAAGAAAGTTATGTCTTGTATTGAAAAAGAAAGTTTTAGATTTACCACTCATTTCTCAGTAGATAATGCAGGCATTAGTTCCTGCCAAATCCAGCATATTATAGAAAATATGCACGGGCCATCTACGGGAAGCAGTCCGCACAGAATATTTACGTGTCATTTGGTCAATAATGTCGACTCCTCATTTGGTTTTGTTGTAGAATTCTGTTTTGTTTGAAGTTTTTTCACAGTTTGTGACTCTACATTTACATCTGTATGCAAGGTACTTATGGTTACTGTATGGTTTCCTGATCTCATACGGAATTTCTTTTCGATGTCTTCTTACTGTCCCCACAAAACTTGTATTCTTCATTTTAAGTTTTTTAGCTAATGAAAGCGAGGGGAAAAATAGTTGCCCACTGTCATATTTCTACCTGTATTCACATAAGTGCTCAGAAGGCGCATTACTATGTTTTCAGGAAGGCTTTCGTTTTCATTTCTTGCGTTATCCTTTCCAAGGTATGGAAAAGCATTGCACATAAACTTTGAGTCAACATCAACTAGCATCCAAAATTTTATACCAAATTTTTCTGGTTTATTCGGCATACATTGAATAAACTTGCACCTAACTTTTGATGGAAATAATTGTTCATCCAACACAAGATTTTCTCTTACCTTATAAGAAAGAGCACAGTTTTCTATAAATTTGTTCCAGATATCTGAAAACATAGCAAACTTATCAGTTTCTAAATGTTGACTCCTGTTTGACTTCAAATCAAATCTTAGATTTTCCATGGTATCTCGAAAACGATTACGGGACAATGTTCTTTTTTAAATGGAGGGGGGCTGGGGAAGGGGACAGAAAATGACAAGTATTTCATGGATTAGAGAAATAGTGAATGAAAGGAATATGTAGGGGAAATGTTTCTTCATGATAAGATTTTTTCTGTGTGATAGAGTACGATGAATAAACTCAATTTCACTAGCAGTCAATTTGACTGCTCGTGGCGCTTCTAGGTATACATAAAAATATTTCCATTAATTTTATTTTCATTCAATGCATATTTAGTGCCAATAATTTTCAAGGTTTTTTAGGAGAATTCAAAAAATTATGACTTCCTAAAGTAAAGGGTCTTTTAGGAATCCAAGATAAAATGGCAAAAACAGTCAAAATGACTGCTCTGGCACTTCTAGTGTTAAGAAATGGGAGGAAGAATTTCCATTTGAAAAGTGATCAAATTCCAAGCTAAAAATGCTTTGAATTATGTTTTTTACATTTAAATTTCTTGGATTTCTATGATTTGCATAGAAATATAACTGACCACTTCTACCTATATTTATACTATATACATATACAGCATAATTGAATAATTACTGAAAGAAAATACTGTGAAACCTCTCTGAGCGGCCACCCCACCGTATCGAGAATATTTGGCCGCTCAAAGGGGGCGGCTGCTCTCAAGGGTTTTATTTACTATTATAAGATATTTCCTATAATATAATATGTAACATAAAGAAGTCTGACACCTATTCCTTATTTAAAATGAAATTTAAAACTTATCTAAAGAGAAAATAGTACTTTATTTAGTGCTTTCTTAAATTTTTTGAAAAAGATACAATTTGTGTCTGTTTTAAGGTTTTACTTTTGTCTGAAACAACTATTTTTTCTAGTTCGTTTTTCACCTTAAAAAGCAGATCTCTAACTGATTAGTTTGTACCAGATCTCTATCCGATGAATTTGTAGAAGATCTCTACCTCTTCGGATTTTTCGATAATTTCATCGATTTTCCCCAAAGTCACTTGTGTTGAAAGTTTAGCTTGCTCGCCATTACAAACATCAGGAAATTCCTCGTCAGGGATGGAATTTCCCGATCAGTCACTGCTGACGAGGTCCCTGTCAGTGCCTGAAAGGGACAAAAATTTATTTGTAAAAAATTCATTTGTAGAACACCTTCAATGCCTGATTGTCCAAGGGATTCCCCAGCTTAAGGGTGTGGGAAGAATACAAAAGAGATAACAGATTCAATACCAGTTATTCCTGGGTCTTATATTCCACTGTAAACCTGATTTTGAGTTTTTTCACTCAAAATTAAAGCATGGAGTGAGTAGAATTTCCTGAAAAATGAGATTGGCAATCCCACTCGGTGACTGTTTAGAGGGGGTCGGGTGGCTTCTGATAGAGGTTATTTTAACATTAGGTCTATGGGCCAAAAAATCCATACCATAAAAAATTGGCCGTTTAGAGGGGTGACCGCTATACTGGGGTAGCCGCTCGGAGAGGTTTCACTGTATATACACTGGTGTAAGAAATTAAGAGAATTTGTAGAATTGGTTGATTATCTCTAAAACTACTGGACCAACTTAAATAAAATTTGATATGTACATGCATTGATACAATACAAAACAAATAACCATTCAATAATTGTGATGCACACGGGTGATCGTGCGTAGCGCATGTTGGAGTCGGAAGGTATGCAACAGCGGTTGCAGAATAAACAAAAAAATGGGTTAATAGGGGGCACGGTCTCCTCTTACAGATATACAGGTCTCGCAGCATGATTTCATACTTGAAATAAGGCAGTTTATCATTTCCTGTGGCAGTTGGTTCCACTCGTTTTGCAATGCTGTGTTCATTCCGAGGATGGTTCTCGGACGGGGTTGTGAGTTGCAGTTGCCCTCTCCAGAGCGTCCCAGACATGCTCTACAGGGTTAAGGTCTGGAGATCTGGCTGGACAATCCATCCGGTGAATATCCTCACTCTAGAAATTCGTCGACCAGAAGAGTTCTCTGTGGCCTCGCGTTATCTATTAAAATGAACTCGGGGCCAACTGCAGCCCTGAAAAGGCAAACATAGGGCTCCAAGGCCTCATCACTACACCTCACACCAGTCACAGTGCCTCTTTCAATGACATGGAGAGGTGTGCGGCCAGGCCCGGACTGGCCAAGGTGTCAGACTGTCTGCAGATGGGTGGGTCCCCAGCCTCGGCGGGCCCTCCCTGCTGAAGGCGAGCCCCCCAAACAGAAAAAAGAAGGAAAATACAAAAAAAGTGCTATACTGATAGCACTTGAATGAAGTTTGACACATACGAAATATTTTGCAACTGCAATTGTGCCCCAGAAGGCTTCAAAACACTTCATTTTAAATGTAATTCTCAAAATTTTTTGAGTGAGGGTTCCCGAATGAGCAAGGGATTAATTAATTTGATTGATGCCTATTAATTAATAGATCAGTATTTTATTAGTGCATTAATTATCAATCATAATTAATTAATAACAACACCATACCTCCCCCATACCCCAAAAATTAACACATCCTATTATTTTTCGATTACACAATAACCCGCCCCCCCTTTTCTTGAGATGGGCAGGCCCCTACCCTCCCAGTCCGGGCCTGTGTGCGGCCATCCAATATGATACCTACCAGACCATTAAACCTCCTCTTCCAGAATGGTCGTTTTTGCAGACATTGGAGGGTAGGTACGAGTCCCTGGTTCTCTCCATATGAAGGTATGCTGAGAATCGGTGTTTAGACTGAACAGAGACTCATCAGTGAAGAGAAGTCGCCCATTGATCCATACTCCAATCTCTGTGTTTTCTGCACCATGCTAAACGGATTCTCCTGTTCGTATAAGTGAGCAGGACGCAAACAGCAGGTCTGCTTGCAAACAACCCTCTCTCATGAAGTCTTTTGGAAACAGTCACCCGTTATACACGAGTTCCTGTGGTTGCATACAAATCATGAGAGAACTGAGAAGCTGTAGTACTTCTGTTACGCCTCGCTTAATGGATAAATGGTGATCATCTCTGGCTGTCGTGGCTCTTGCAATGGTCGCACTGTTGATCGCCAACGTCGCAAATTGCGAAAATGAAATTAGTTTGCCGAAAGAAAATACGTTTTGCCAAAAATATTGACAATTGCTTTTCTTAATGATGTCCGGAAAAATCTAATTTGGCGAAATGTTAAAAAGAGCCAGCGCAACCCCTGCTCTTGGATGACTTTGCTGAGAATTTCTCTTGATGAATCCGGTATCCTGGAACTGTTTTCCTAAGTTACACACAACGCTGGGCATTAAATTGAACTCTCTACAAATCTGGAATTGAGATTGGCCTGCTTCTAGTCTCCCTACTTTTCGCCACCTCATTCCATCATCTAAATGTTGGTGTTTGCTCATTTTTACTGTTTCAATTGGAAATTAACAGACTGCTGCAAAATAACACCAAAAAATTCGCTGAGGTGTGCTAGCAAATGAGATGCGTCTTAACTTACGAATGCTTTTAAAGCCTTTTTCTTTACTGGCTCTGCATACACACACGTGTACGCTTATGTATTTGATGTACTAGATTTGCATTTTTGTCTAGAAGCAATGGTTTTACATTCAGTTCAGTTCTTTTCATGAAATTTAATAAAATATGCAAATTCTCTTAATTTATTTCACCAGTGTACACTAAAAATGGAAAATTTATTGTAATATAATTACTTAAAACAAAATTTACTATAAAATTTATATTATAATATAATTAAATATACAGGGTGTCCCAAAAAGGTGGTAATGGGCTTTAATTTTTTATCTATTAGAGGTAAGCAAGCATGTTCAAAATAAGATCGGGAATAAGACTTTGTTAAGAAAAAATTTCTCTTGTTAATTTTCAAAAAGTTACTTTTTAAATTTGTGTATGACCTCCATACAAAACCGTTCTCAGTTAGTAAAATGTGTCCATACACTAATGAGGCGACATACAAAACTTGAGAATTATGCTTTAAAAAGTGTCAGAGATACGAAGATAAATTTAATGCCGACTTAAACCACTTTTTAATGGCTCTCAAAGGAAAAAAATTGGGGGTCGTACATAAATTACGGAAGAAAATTTTTTTTTCCTCTCTAGGAATAAACACTTATATTCAGTCATGTATAGTCCTCAATCATCTTTCTTTAACGATATCTCAGCGACATTGTGTGATGAAAAGCTCAAATTTGGTACATCAACTCATTAGTGTATGGGGCACATTTTACTAATTGGGAATATTTTTGTATGGGCAGTCGTATTCAAATTTTAAAAGTGTAACTTTTTGAAAATTAACAAGAGGAATTTTTTCTTAACTGACTTCATACCTGCCAACTTGTACGGTTTGGCCGTACAATGTACGGATTTTAGCTTAGTTGTACGGTTATACGGCCGCAAGGCAAAATTGTACGATTTTTTGGCAAAGTTTAGGCTAATGTGATTTTATTTACTATGTTTCAAAATTTAGTGGTTTCGTGGAGTATTTTAAAATTTAAATCCCCAATTGACGTTACGTCGAACGTAAAAACACTAGATCGTTTTATTTCCCATATTTACGCTAACTCCCCCCTCTCCTACTTTTTCTGCCTTTTATGCTTCTTCCACTGATACGCTGTGTTACTGTTAACCCGAGAGGGAAAATAGGAATTCCCTCCGATCTCCGATGCTGCGAAAGCTATGATTGGCTCACAGATTTTTTTTCTCCCTCCCACCCGCGGCTTGGCTTGTGACGTGTTAGGAGAAGTGGGATGGGAGCGTCCGTAATCGATATGCTGAGTGTCCATGCTTTGGCAAAGTTTGTTGCTGCGCATGCACGGAGGTGGATGCGCATTCGTTTAGAAATATCTCCGTCCCAACCCAATACCGCTTGGCTCCCATCGTAAACGCAAGCGCAAGAACAACTTTCAATCACAAACACGTGTTGATGAAATTGTCCAGTGTAGTTTGAAGTTGTGAAATATTAATTTGAAATGTCGAAAATTAAACATAAACAATATAATAAAGTTTTCCTTGATTCTTTTACAAAGGAATATCCTTGTATCGTCAAATTGCGAAGGGGATGCAATTTTGCTTTTTGCTCCGTGTATAGGACCGACATCAAAATTGCGTATCAAACATGAATAATCTTGCTAAGTATCAAACATAAATAATCTTGCAGACAAATAATTTTCAGTTGTTGTTGTTGTGTGTGATTATGGCAACGCTACACTAGGGCGATCAGCCAGGGGGGGTGCCTTGGTAGGAGGACTTTCTAAGGGGTTTTAACGCGTATTCACGTTACATCTGGAGAAAACCTACCAAAACTCCGGATTGACAGCCGCGCGATGCGACCCGAACCCGGGACCTTCACACTTCAGCCATCTACCATTTTCAGTGGCAGAACCACTTGTCATGGTGAGGCCAAATCATTTTCAGATATAGTTTATTTTTTAAATTTATTTCCAAATATGTACTCACATGAAGTATGTGGAAATGATGTTTGCAAGCCAGTAGATGAAATCAGGGATGAGCTTCAATCTCAATTTTGCAAATTGATAATTTGCCCGAGGAAGTTCAATCAGAAGAAAGAATGGACAAAAAATGGGCTAAAAATTGAGATTGAGAAAATTAACAGCTGCTAGTGGGAAATTTAAATATGATCGAATGTTATGCTAAGCATATTGACTATACCACACAGTAATGCTGCTTGTGAACGTTTGTTTAGCAGTGTTAAGAAAAATAGAACACTATTTCATAGTTTTTTGTCTAATGAAACTTTGGAAGACATTTTAATTGCAAAAAGTAAACTCAAAGGCCATTGCTATGAGGAAGACTTTGATAAGGATTTTTTAAAAGCAGCCAAATCAGCTACTTATGAACATTTGTACTCTAAAGATACCAAATAAATGCCCCTCCTTTCCTATATGTGCATATGTATTAAAAATAGTGTACTAATGTATTAAAAATCTGAAGTATTAAAAATACATATGTATTAAAAATCTGAATAGTAATTTAAAAAATTGTGTTTGATTACATTTTATCTTTAGTAGGCATATTTATTGCGTTACTGCGTGACACCGTGGTATTGTAAGATTTTCAAAAATTGAAGGTTGGCAGGTATGTGACTTATTTCTGACCTTATTTTGAACATTTTTTCAATTTTCACTGTCCACGTATCTCTAAAAAGAATTAAAGCACAATACCAGCTTTTTTGGGATATCCTGTATAATTACTAAAAAAGAAAATCATACTACTTTTTTATCTTCTAGGGTAGTTGCTTCTAATTCGTGGTATAGCCCAGTTTCATTTATGATATATAGTTACAGTTTTGTTACCAGTCAGAGAATGTATTGAAAACCTTAAAATTTAATTTTAGCAGTGAAAATAATGGAAAACTCAGGGAATATTACAAATGTTGCTTAAAAACCTGAAAATTTTCAATGTGCAGAAGTCCACATTTATAATTTTTCTTGTCATCAGTTTAGAATTCTCGGAATATGATTTGATGTAGGTATGATAAGGGTTCATGATCTGTATTGACGTAACAATTGTAAATTATTTGTAACATAGTCCAGAATTTTACTAAAAATGTTTGGAAAACCATGAAAAGTCAAGAAATTTTATTTGATGGACTGAGAGGCAACCTTGAGTTGCACTCTCATGTAAGCCTTTTAAAACATTATTTTCAGGGCTATATTATCCCAATGGTTAGGTTCTCAAATTCCCAATCAAATAAAGAGACTGTTTAGAAAGATTTTACTGTATTTTGTGTAGTATTTTTTGAGTACATCTTTTATTCACATTCAAAATTTAATTTTGTTTTTAAGTAATAATAAATATTGTATATCCCGGCATATAACATATCAATAAATTATTGTCGTAAGACGTTATGTCTTACGACAATAATTATCTTCTGTAATGTAATGCATATTTGTAATGTTTGTTTATAACTTTTTATATTAACCATTTTGTATTTGGTATATAACACCAGGGTTTCTATAGACCTGGAAAGTCAGGAAAATGAGTTTTGGTCAGGGATTTGGGAAAAAAGTCAGGGAAATTAGCAGAAATTGAAGAAAGGTCAGAAAAATGCAAGAAAAATTGAATTTTGCGGTAAAATCAAGAAAATATTTGCTGTTTGAACCTAAGTATAGAAATTGTTTTATTTTCATTTTCTCATTCAACCTTATAAATAATTTTAAAATGTTTTATTTTCATTTTCTCATTCAACCTTATAAATAATTTTAAAATGTTTTCTTTATGAGCATATCTTGTACAGTTGAAATATTCTTAATTTTATCCTAAATTATTATCAAACATGGTTTTGTTAGAATCCAGTGATGTCAAATAAGATTCTTGTATATATTAATTTTATTATTTGTAGAAAAGGGGCAAAAAAAAAAAAAAATATTGATTAAAGGATGTAATGTTAAAAATAGAAACACAAAATTCAGGAAAGCACTCTAGATAAAGTCAGGGAAAAGTGAGATAGATGTCAAGGAAAGTCAGGGAAGCAAAAGCTGTGAAATCTGTAGAAACCCTGAACACGTATACTGAAAAATTAAGTAATTTTTTTAATGTTGAAAGTGCATGTTATACTCAGAGATATATGGTAATTTCCATTGTGCAGCTGAAAACATTGAGTGAATGTATTGGCAGAAAAAAAAGTAATGTCTCCTTAACTTCAAAAGATTTTTCTTTTTTTTGGGGGGGGGGGGGCTTAATGTAAAATTTTATTGCTTTGAGCAATTACAATTTTTTCCCAAGATATTAAAATTAACAAATCATTCTTTTTTGTGTTTTTGATGCATTCATTCATTTTGCAAGTTTGATGTGGAAATGGATATTAAGTAATTTGTCTTTATACTTTTTTCTTTTTAAGGATTTGAATTTAGAGATTGTGCAGAATATGTCAGGCACAATTCAAGAATCTATTCGGCAAAAATGTGAAGAAATAAGTCTTTTAGACAGTTGCTGTTTGCAACTTGCAGTTCCTGTCAGGTCAAGGTATGACTTGATTTAATTGAATTAAACAATTAAGTTATTCAAGAAAGTAGGGATTACAATTTTGTATGGACTTTTGTCTGCTCATTGCATTAGCATAGTCATTAAAGAAAACAGTCACTGTTTTTCTATAGGTAATCACTTAGACCTTTCTCGAATGAAGGTACAAGTTTTCATTTCTTATCATTAAGTCATTTTAGCATGCTACACATTAGGCTAAAACTAATAGTCTAAGAGCTAGCGACCGCCAGACCTTTGTTATAGTATAAAAGCTGAAACTTTCTTTGCGCATAACCCCCAACAGAGGTAGGAACAATCGGCCACTATAAAGTTTGGATGACCGTGGATTTGGCTGGTAACAGGTGGCAAAGGTGTATAAAATTGCAGAATATTTTCGTCATTTCATAAAGCTTAATTTTTTTGTATGTTCTTTGCAGTACTAGAAATCACTTTATCCCTTGCCGGACACTTTTCCTTCGTGGCAAACCCGCCAGACAACCTCAAAGTCACGGTAAACATAATTCTATTTTCGTCATTTCATAAGGCATGATTTTTTATATGTTTTTTGGCGCAGTACTAGAAGTCATTTTATCCCTTGCCAGACACTTTTCCATCGTAGCAAACCCCCACCAGACAATCTCAAAGTCATGGGAAACGTAATTCTATTTTCGTCATTTCATAAAGCATGATTTTTTATATGTTCTTCAGCACAGTACTAGAAGTCACTTTATCCCTTGCCAGACACTTTTTCACCATGGAAAACCCCCGCCAGACAACCCCGAAGTCATTGAGTCAGATTTATCGGTTAATTTCTTTATATAGAATTATTTATGAGTTAAAAAATAATTTCCATCTTAATACCTTAATCAGAAATCTGATATGCACACCACATGACTTTCTTGTACGTCTGTTATATTATAAATATTTTTGGTGCATTTCATCAAAACTTATTTTGTTTGAAAGACATAAAATACTGCAGTAATAATAAGGTTTAGCGATTTCTAGCCAAATATTTCCAATATCTCCAAGCTGGATTCAATTTGAAAGATTTGTTTTTGACACTTCATTGGTTGATACTTCACCAAAAGCCGAAGACTTG
The DNA here is from genome assembly GCA_038373885.1 of Cheiracanthium punctorium. NCBI lineage: Eukaryota > Metazoa > Arthropoda > Arachnida > Araneae > Cheiracanthiidae > Cheiracanthium > Cheiracanthium punctorium. The sequence goes on along the minus strand of JAWZYV010017682.1, from coordinate 352,525 downwards.
AAATAGTTAGCGAGATTCTGGTCACAGCCGAAATGGTGATTGATCACGATGAATCGCTATTTCGGCTATGACTACAAATGTCAGTATCATTATAATGAATTTAAAGTGTCCATAGACTTTAATGTATTAGGTAACCCTGTAAAGAAATTACTCGGTTGATTGCAATCAAAAAAGAGATATGCAGTTAGCTGGTATAATAGTTCTAAATACAAAATTTCAACATTCTACGGTAAACAGTTTTAGAGTTCTGCAAAATACGTAGTAAATTTTGGCAATAAATTTGGTGACATTTCTGCTAAACATGTGAAGGTCGATGACAAATGGTAAGATTTTGGGCAAACAATGAAATGACGGAAATAGAATTATGTTTTCCATGACTTTGAGATTGTCTGGCGGGGGTTTGCCACGATGCTAAAGTGTCTGGCAAGGGATAAAGTGACTTCTAGTACTGCGCCGAAGTACGTATAAAAAAAATCACGCTTTATGAAATTGCCGTGTTGCAAAAAAAATTTAAGATGTATAAAAAAAAATCCAAAGATTGCGTTGTGTTCAAAAAGTAACGGCAAGGCACCAAGGCGAAAAACGAACCCCCAGGTTATGGTCAGAGGGGCCTCAGCTGAAAAGGAACTTGGTGTGGAAGAAACATGCGTACACAATGATGAGACATTTTTGCAAGAATAAATCACATTTATTTAAAACCTGGAAACATAGGATAAATGAACTCTATAAACAAATGGCACAGCTGCTGTATGGGAATTATCTATAAAACCATGATCGTGAGAACTAAAGTTACATTGTATTCGGCTGCAAATTTACTCTTATGGCTTACACATTTTAAATGAACTTAATATTTCTAGGTCTTAGACTACAAAAGGGTTGAACAAAAAAAGGTTAAGAGAACGCATCACATTTAAATTAGTTAATTTTGCTGCTTGAGCCAGTTTTCAATGTCAACATGTTACTCAAATACACTTTTAATCCAAACTATAAAATCGGGTGGATTGCTCATAATACATACAAATTTACAGCAGCAACGGTCTCAAGCACAAATACATCATTTTGCCCATTAATACACATATTACTTAACTGAGATACTGATCAGCATTTGCCAAAGTTTAAGATTTCAGAAGTGGTAGACTACAAGATGATACAAAATGCTGGGGGGGGGGGGGGGGCTGGCCACGATGGAAAAGTGTCTGGTAAGGGATAAAGTGACTTCTAGTTCTGCAAAGAAAAACATAAAAAAATTAAGCTTTATGAAATGACAAAAATTTTCGGCAATTTTATACACCTTTGCCACCTGTTACCTGCCAAAGCCACGATCATCCAAACTTTATAGTGGCCGATTGTTCCTACCTGTATTGGGGAATATGCGCAGAGAAAGTTTCAGCTTTTATACTATGACGAAGGTCTGACGGTCGCGGGCTCTTGCTCTATAACAATAGTAATTTAATTTATTAATTAAATAACTCTGGTCTTTGAAATGACTGATTTGTCTGTCTAGATTTAACAGATGTTCAAATCCTGATTTGATTGCAGATTTGACTACAAAATCAGTTATGTTTCACACATATCAACAATAAATAGAAAATATTTTAAGATGAATTGAGATTTAAATTAATTTTTATGTCAGTGAGGGTTATTTTTAATAAGTAATATTTTTATTCATAGTGAAATACATTTTTATGTATAGAATATTTTTTGAAAGCAATTTTATTTATTTGCTGAATGAAAATTGTTTCATCCAAAATGTAGGTCAAATAAAGAAAGTGTTTGCTTTCAAATGTCTAGCCCATCTGTTAAACGAGACTGGACAACTGATTTGAGGCTTGCTAAACTTGCTCTAGGTAAACTGATTTTTGATATTCATTTGCTTCCAGTATTGTCCATATAAAGTTTTTTTCATTGTTAACATTAATGCATCTATATTTTTAAATAGATCCTAATAATACTCCAGCATGGGATATTCCGGAGCAGGAAAAACGTCCAAGTAGCAAAATGCCTTTATTTGTCAAAACATTTCCTGTATTTCAAGCAGCTACCTCTGCAGAAGTATGTGTCAAAAGTGCATTTAATACCCTAAATTTTTTTGTGATTCGTATAATTTTATCAGTTTAGTGATTTTAAGTGTTAAGAAAGTATGCTATCAGAAACTATGATTATGTATATATTACACAGGGTTACTGTTAACATGATGTATTCCGTTTAAGACATGATAGGGAAGCCAAAATGCTATAAATTTTACCCCCATATGAATGTCCGAAAATCAATAGTTTTCCAGAAAAATGAATTTTAAACTTTTCTTGAATAACTCAAAATCTGACATTCAAGCGCAAATTTTAAAAAATCTACTTATTAAATGAATTTATTTTCTTATCTGAAATTCTAATTAAGCTAACATAATCGTAAAAAGTACAAAATTACTTTGAAATTTCAATTCACGAGCCATTACATGTATTTTTTTTAATTCACATGTTTCCTTTCAAAAGATCATATTTTTAAAAATAAATTAAATAGTAGTAAGCGTACAAATTATAAATAATTTCTCCCCTGAATCAGCTATCCAAAAATGTATTAATGTCCATCCAAAGCCATGTAATTCACGAAGGATGTTATTTTTAATTTGCGCAGATAAAAACAACAAAATATGCACTCTCGTTCATTCTGAAGGATAGTTGGCGAACTAATCAAGTTAAGTGTTTGAATTTTTTTTTTTCATAGCTGACACTATAATTAAGCTAACACAATCATGAAAATTTATAAAAATACTTCAGACTTTTAATTCAAGCGTTTTACATGTATTTTTTTTTCTTTAATTTTCCTTTCAAAAAATGCTGTTTATGTCAAAAAATACTATTGAAGTAAGCGTACAAATTAGAAATACAATTTGTCCTGCTAATCAGCTATCCAAAAACATATTAATGTCCATCTAAAGACATGTTATTCTTAAAAAAGTAAGTTTTACTTACCGCAGGTAAAAAGTCAAAGGATGCAAGCCTGTTCATTTTTTAGAATTGTTGGTGAACGTTGTTTAGATTTATTTTCATAGCTGACACTATAATAATAATGACGCTATATAATACATAGCTGAAGCTAATGTAATCATAAAAAAATACCTCAAAATTTTGATTCACATATTTTACATGTATTTTTTTCGATTTATTTATTTACATTTTCCTTTCAAAAATGTTGATTGTCTCAGAAAATACTATTGCAGTAAGCATACAACTTAGAAATAAAATTTCCCACTAATCAGCTCTCCAAATATGTATCTATGGCCATCTAAAAAGACATGTAGCTCATAAAGAAAAGTAAATTACTTAGCGCAGGTAAAAATGACTAAGGAGGTACCAACATTCATTATATAGGATGGTTAGTCAACGAATCAAGTTATCACTGTTTTTATGTACTTAAAATTTTAGCCACATCAGATTGTCAATCTCAAATGGATTTGTGCTCTGCTGGACCTATCCGTACCTGTGTATGGATAGGTTTTTTTTTTGTTTTTTTTTTTTTTACTTTTTTACTTTTTCATGATTATGCTAGCTTAGTTACAGTGTCAGCTGTGAAAATAAATCTCAAAAATAGTGATAACTTTAATGTTGATCAACCATCCTAAAGAATGAACGGGGCTGCATCCTTTGACGTCTTTACCTGCGGTAAGTAAAACTTGCCCTTCTCTACGAACTACATGTCTTTAGATGGACAGTAATACATTTTTGGATAGCAGATTAATGAGACAAATTGTATTTGTAGTTTGTATGCTTAACTTGTCAGTAATCAAAGGCAGTTTCCATAAAGTTTGCCTCAAATTGAAATTAAAAAAAAAAAAAATGAGGTAACACATCTAAAGTAGGAGCAAGAGGTTGACAAAATGTTGAATTAAAAGTCAGGGAAGGTCAAGGAAAATTTGAAATAAAAACTGATATCTGTAGAAACTTTGTTCTTGTAAACAGCTTTTAGTGTAAATGTCAAATGAATTAAATGTTACATGTTTGTTGAAACATTAAAACTTTCAGTTAGATTTCTTGATTAATTCTTTTATTATTTTTTTAATAGGTCAAGTGTGGTTGCCATTACATTGTTAATAGTTGTTCTGTTCCTCAGCAGTATTTGTGGTTATGTTCATCTGATGGTATTAATAGTCACTTAGTTGTTATGGCTGTTCATTTAACTCATTTGAGGCAAGTTGCTGTTTACCATCTAAGTGAAACAAGAATAATTGCTATAGAAGCTGTGCCTATAATGCAATATGCTAAAGGTTGTTCTGATCCTGATAGTTCTAATGTTGCTTTAAACCCAGTGCACTCAGTAGAGACTGTATGGATGGGAACTGACAGTCGGAAGTAAGTACATTACTAAGTATTATGCAGTTTACTTAGTTAATTTCTAGTGTCTCAGTGAAAGTCTAATATAGCAAGGTGTCTACATTTGCCAGAAAAGTCTAGAAAATGCAAAATGGGTTAAAAAAAAATTTAAAAAAGAATAAATTTTCCTCTGTAGAAAAATCATGGCAGGTTGTTTTTTTTTTTTTTTCTTCTTTCTTCTCCTCGGTGTACTTCAGAAAGTGAAAAATGCTGATAAAGATGATTTATGTTTAGATAAAATGAATGATTCAGAATGCTTATGGGTGTTATGTGATGCTCACAGCTATTCTACATTCTGTGGTGGCAGGGGCGTAGCCAGGGGGGAGGATATCGGGATATATCCCCCCCCTTCCCGAAAAATTTTCCTGGCTACGCGCCTGTGTGGTGGGGTGTGTTTTGTGACTGAAAAGGGTCAAAAAGCTATCTGTCTATGACAAGTGATAAAATATAGACATTTTTCTTTACTCTTACTTAATATTTCCACATTTGAAGTATAGTAGATCAAAAGGCAAAAATTAGTATTTATTTTGCAAGACCCTTTCGTATCTCGTCCTTACAGAACCAATAGTATGCCAAGTGGTTGGTCTGATTATTTTATACTTTTTAATCCCAGATCCTTTATTTTGACAAAGAAATATAATTGGGTTGTTACGAACACTATTGTGAAATAAATGGCCGAAAACATTTTTTTAAGTTTTAAGTATGAACATTTATTTAAACGTTAAAATACAAAATACATCAAAATTATTTACTAATAAAATTATTTGGATTTAATTATTTGAATCTTTAAAACTAAAATTAAAAATTTTGAATGTCGCTTAAGGTAGTAAATGTCGCACTCACCATATAAAATTCAGTTCTTCCTCATCACTATTCTGGGTAATCCTTTGAAATCTTTAAAATCCTTGAAAAATCTATGAAATGTTGTTTTCGTAAGCAAGAATTTTTTGAAATATCTGGAATCTGCAACTTTTATCTAAACTTCCTCACAAAAGCCACTGATCGCTGATACAAGAAGACACTGTGAACATTTACACATGGGTATACTTTCTTATTTCAAAACTCATAAAAATATCTGTGCGTCTCACCTGCTCAATATTTCAAGTTGGTTCCCTTTCGTTCCAAAACTATTCTTGTACTTTCTATGGACTAGAAAAATCTTTACTGCCCCCTTGAATACTGAAAAACGGGAAGTTAAATGAGCCTTATATGTGCGTCTTGCATTATTCCTAAGTTTGGATGTATGTACCTCAAAAGATATTTCTTTCACCTACCGTTTTGAATTTTCCAATGTTATATTTAGTGAGACAAATTTATGAATTTCAGGGTTCACACTAGGAAAAAAAAAGTGGGTGAGATTCTCCCACTCTAGCTTCAAAACTAAGTGGGATTTTAGAAATCTGAGTGAGAACTCGAGGATTTTGTTTATTTACCAAAGTTTATTTTTTCTTTCACATTTTATCAACAAAATTAACATACAAAAATACAATGCAACTAAGATTATACATATCAAAATTACTAATTTAATATACAAATGATTTTGGATAACAATACAATTTAATATCTGCGATTCTTCACCCCATTGAATATTTTTGCTGCTGCTTCAAAATCGAACAGCTCAGCATCTATATTTTCATCAGAGATGCGTATAAAGAAATAAGAAATCTACTGAACTGCAAAATAAGCAAAATGACACGTGTTCGCAAATTGAAAAAAAAATATATATTATCTGCGAATGCCTAAACGGCCCGGCAAATTGACGCCGCAATGACCGTTGTCGGCAATTTCCAGAAAAATTGCGCAAATTAGGGAAAAACATGTAAATACTGTAAAATATCAAAGTATGACGCAGCTGACTCAGGGGTAGGAGCCGGTCACTAAAAGTAACTTTTTTTCAGCAGAGTCACTAAGGTCCATATTTTTATGAAAAAGTCACTAATTTGTCACTATTTTGAGTAAAAAGTCACTTTTTCAAGAAAAAAGTTCGATAGTCGCGTATTATTCTGACGCGCATTTTTGGCGATGTGGAAAACGTTTAGGAAAAAGGAACTGTAAAGTATGCTTGAAACGAAACAAAGAGCTGGAAACGGTTGGCGTCTAAGCAAGTTGCCCTATTTCATTGGTTGTGCTGTGGTCAATCGTGAATGAAACACTATGACATTTATACATTCAAGGAAGTCTATCCTCTCCTGGAATGCACGTGGAAGAAAAAGACCTAAGTTTAATTTTTTTCCCCCAACATTTTATATGTACTATTTTAAAAATATTGAACAGGGATGAGAATCTTTCGCGTAATTGCATGTTTTAGTTATTTTCTCACATTTTATTTATTTAAGAATAATATGTGATGTGGAATCTCGTAATTGCAGCTGCCAATTTCAGTTCGTAAAAAAAAAGCACAGTATTACAGATATTTTTGAAGGCTCTTTCCCTGCCTTAGCGTTTGCAATAATGAGATTTTTTGTTTTATTTTAGCATTAAAAATGTTTCACAATCTAATATGGGTCCCCCATAAAAATAATTTTAAGGGCAAATGCACTTAAAGATCCGTTCTTGGAAGCAATACTGTTCATAGAACAGGAGTTTTTTTTTCGTTGCTTCTTTTCAGTGATGAATCCTCCGGTATCCAATGATTGCACAAAGCTAGTTCCCAGCAGAGCATTCGAATACTTGTCAGGGAAACACCACTGATCACAGGAGTAGTCTTCTTCGTTGCATCTTTTCAAGCGAACAGGGCCCGACCAGTGGCATAGTGCTTTGAACTGGGAGACGGAAGGTGCCTGGTTCAAAACCAGGTCGCGTCTGCCCACCTAACCGTTCGGAGTTTTCGTTGGTTTCCTCCGAATCTTAGCATAAGTACGGGTTAGACCCCTTTAAAAGACCCCCACGGAGGGCACCCCATCCGTAGGCCTAGATCCCTCGTGCAGATAATTGGCCTTAATCCCACAACAACATCAAGCGAACTGGTTAAGCAGTGTGCTAAACTTCCTTGACAATTCGCAGACTTTTAGATTTAAGTGTACTCTGAAAAGGGTGACCGCACCTTTCACCTTTGAATGAGCAATGGCATGTGTGCTCTCCCTAAATAACATTTAATTGATGTTGAGGTGCCTTTGTGTTCCGGGGGCATTTGTTGACTTGCGAGTGGGTCAAGAAGGAAGATTGGATAACGTCTTTTCCAAAGTATTTTGGCTTTCACATTTGCATAATAGCAAAACAATGTATTTAACAGCATTTCATTATATAAGCTAACCATTGATTGGAATTTTATCATTATTATGCAATTACTTGCAAAGGCGTCGATAGGTTTTTCAGTGCCCGGGGACAACTAAAAATTTTGCGCCCCCTCCTACTTACCGAAATACAACTGGGAAAAGTTTTATAAGCAATTTGGCACTCCTTGTGTGCTGCGCCCAGGGACGCAGTCTAAGTTTTACATTAAGTCTGCCTTTGATTTTATGAAATTGCTTAAAATGCTCTTTTTGAATAATGATAGCCTATTTTTCCTTACTGAATTTTCTCTATCTAAAGTTAATTACTAAATATTTATTTATAAATGAAATAATTTGTTTTGTGGGTAAAATTTAATTGTAAAAACTATCTGGTACAACAAGGATCGCCGCAGAACGAAAATTGCTTCCATTTTGCGACCCTTCACAAAATTACAATTGATTAAAATGGCCCCTTCACAAAAATATAATCGATTAAAACGGCCCTTCATTCGTATTTTACCCTATATTTTAATTTTTTATCAATTATTTTAACAAAAAAGTGACTTTTATTATAAATTGGCAGGAAAATTTACGAAAATAAGTGTTGTACTTCATAAAATTGAGCATTGAAATTCTCAAAAATGGGACCCTGAAAAAAATTCCTTAATCGACCCCTGCACACGCAGAAATCTTTTGATGGCTCAATTTGAGCTCACGCACTTGTACTCCTTTTTCATCTTGTGCTTTCTCATCCCTGGTGAAATATTGTATCTAATTAATGCTATAGTTAAAATTAAAGTTCTGAGATTCATTAGAAAGGCATTATTTTTCAATGTGTTAAAATAATAGCAGTGGCGCAACAACCGCGGCAAATGAAATGCCTTGATACATATTGATGCAAAAAGCATACTTTTCAAAAATTCTGCGCCCAAATCTGTGCTTCCCCCCCCCCCAAAAAAAAAAAAAAGATGCACAAGTTATCATAGTAAAATTAAAACAAAAATGCTTAATGGCTTTAGAATTTTCTCACTTCCCCACCTCTTTCTTCGAACTACTTCATTTCATAGATTCATGTAAATCAAACATCGAATATAATGAAAACCACTCCAAAATTAAAAACCACTCTGGTAACTCAAAGTATCCCACTATTGGAAAGTTTGTGAAAATGTGTTTAACTATATATCATGGTAGTGCAGATGTTGAGAGAGGATTTTCTCTTTCATCAAGAATCCTAACAGGGGAGAGATCTGCCATGAATGAACGAACTTTAAATGCAAGATTAAATGTTATAGATGGTTTAAAATTGTTTGATAACAACCCTTCTAATGTACCAATTACAAAAGAGCTGCTGAATTCAGCCCAAAATGCTCATCACAACTATACACTGTACTGTGAAGAGCAGAAAAGAAAAAGTGAAAGCAAAAAAGTAGTAGAGAAAAAGAAGAGAGATGCAGAAGAAGCAGAAAATAAAATTAAAGCAAAAAGGATAAAAGCTGATTTAGATGATTTAAAAGAAGCTCGAAAAAAATACCAAGAAAAAAAAAGAAGTCAGAGAAAAATTATTTGAGGAAGCCAGTAAGAGGCTAAAACCAGCAACCTCTAATGGTAACACTCAGTAAATTCATTTGGCTCAAGGAATGATGGAAGGTGTTGAGAACCTAAAGTGCGAAGAAATATAACTTGATAAAGAAGTTTTAAACCTTGAAAAGAGTATCGAGAAGAAGAGATCCAGCCTAATTTCAACCTAAAGTGCTATGAAATACAACTTGAAAAAGAAGTTTTAAACCTTGAAAAGAGTATCGAGAAGAAGATATCCAGCCTAATTTCAAAATTTGTAAAGGAAAAATGAAATTTGAGTAGAGAATAATGCAAAGACCAAAATTATATTCAGCGTTGTATTTTTATTATTATTTTGAATGCAAAATAATAGACTAAATAAAATACTAAGCATTTTTAGTTCAAACTAAATTTTTTTATTTCTTTTAATTTCAACTTTACCACCAAAGCCTTTCATCTATGTAGTATTTTTTTTTAATTGCAAAATGAGCAATTAAACTAAATTTTTTATTTTAATGTCTAAAAAAATTGTATTGATTAACAAAAGCACTCAAAATAACTGTTATTTAAAACATTAAAAACTTTGCACACACACACACACACAAAAACACCACCTTAAAAGTTATTTGTAGGCCATATAGCTGTTTCAATCGAAAAAATTTCAATCTTCAGTAGAAATAGAAGTCCTTCACAGTCCAGTCTCTCCTAGACAGTGAATGAAAATATATCTACAGAGAAGAAGCTCAAAATTTTTTTGATGGAAACAGCTATATAACCTGACTTTTTTATCATTTTATTGTTAGTATTGTTTGTAAAATATACTTCTAACAAAGCAAGCTTCACATATTCATTCTTTTTTCACATATAACATATACTTAAAAAAATTTCATGTATAGTCACTTTTTTTCATAAAAATGGTCACTTTTTTTGCAAAAATAGTCACTAAATCAACTTTTTTTGAGGGAACGAGTGGCTCTGACCCCTGCTGACTGCTATTTGAGTATCGTAAGATTTCATTAAAAAAACGGATTATTAGTTAAATCAAGGAATATTTTTTGAAAAATTCGAGATTTATAAATTTTTCGGGAGTCTCCCGTAAAACTCTGGAGAATTGACACCTATGACAATACATCGAGAACAAAAAAAATGCACTCCGACCGAAACACTTAGCATTTATTTGTTAAGTTAGAATGGAATCTGCCACCTCGCACTTAACAAGGCCTGGAAAATAAAACAGAAGGGAGAAATGCTTGTCCAGACTCAACATATTTTCTCTTCAGCGACCGGATTACAAATTCGTCGCCGATCGCATACGATAATTGTTAATTTTACGCATTGGGTGTTTTTTTTTTTTTTTTTTTTTTTTTTTTTGAGATCATTAAAAGAATAGTTTAAAAATGCTATAAAGCGAATTAGTCTATGTTTAAATTTCCGTAAAAGTGTAAGCTTTCACCGTAGTCCGTAGTAAATTAAATTAAAAAAATTAATAGAAACTACGAAGAATCTATAGCAATTAGCATTTCTGAAAATATGATGATCAGTGGAATTTTTTCAGAAAAAATCATTAGGATAGAAACAACTATAAATATACTGACTAAAAACATGGCCAGAAATAACTATACAACGTCCTTTGGAGGAAAGCTTAAATCTAAAAGCAAACTGCCAAAGTAAAATTTCAAAAAGTGTTTATATTATTTATGGATATACTATTATATATATATATATATTAATATTAATTCTTACCTGTTGCAAAAGGATTCTTCTTTTTACATTTTTTACAAAATTTGCAGAACATGTGTATCCCGTCATCTCTATTTTCTATTTCTAACCAGTCATATAATTTCTGCCATTTTACTTGATATTCATCAGTTTTTTTCTTCTTATTTTCTGAAATGATGGCCGCATCGGGAATATTTTGTTCACCCAATGACTCCTCTTCAACTTTTCTTTTCCTAATTAAAAATTTATCCATTTCATGTGTTCAGGAGCGCAGGCATTAAAGAATGTATCAAACCATCCACCATCAGTTGCTTTGCATCATGGGACTAAAGATTATGCACGTGGATAAAGTTAGAAAATCGGCAGACAAAACCGGAATTTGTATTTGAATGACTCAACATGGAGAGTTCTTACTGAGCCAACTACATATAGCTGTTTCACCTACGTCATTATTACTACTTCACACCTTAGCAACCAAAGCAGCAACCAACTTCTTTTGGTCAAACATGCCTTCATTTGAGAATGCTCATTGGCCGAAAATGTGGCTTTGTATCCCTAAATATCGGACTCGTCACTCTCAATAAGCCAATAACAACCTCCTTTCCTGAAAATAAAAGTTTTCAGGAAAGGAGGTTGGAAGGTGCGTACGCCGTATGGTGCACTTATAAGCACGTATAAGAGGGAGAACATGGGGTCGTGACCTTCGGTTCGGTAGCCACAACACTTCTTGTTTTCACACGCTTCACTCTTTCGCCTAAAAGCAAAAATGGGGTTGGGAGATCGTGGCGTTTCCAGGTGATATTTGATATGCGGGAAAAGCCCGCAAGAGTTATTTTTTTGGGTGGGATTTAATGTGGCATTGCGGGAATCGCGCAATCCCGCGGTCTAGTGTGAACCCTGAATTTATTATTCCACTTTTCGTATGTTTTAAGCAAAACAACATCTGGTATGTGTTAAAGCTGGCAGGGGCGAGGCGTGAATATATGCCATGGTCATCGCTGCTTACAGATTTATCCCCCTCTTCCCCGCCAGCGCAAGCACACATCCACACACTGTGTTATAAGTTCTAATGAAACGACCGACGAAAAGAAAATTTTGATCATGGTGTGATGCAAATAGTCAAAAATATTATGTTCATATATTTTATCAACATTTAAGTTAAATATTTAGTACAAAAATATTTAAAAAAAAATCCTATTCTAGTCTAAGCTGAATTTCTTATTTGATTCGGTTGATTACTGATTCATTTTTCAAAAAACACATAACTCAAAAGAAATACCAGACGTTGTCATTGGACTATAATTTATTTTTTATGTAACACAATATATATAAGATCGAACACATTAACACAGTAAATTTGTCTTACACTCGCATACTTTAATGAGGTGGTGTAAGAATAAAGAACATTTTGGATGTACTTCAAAGCAAATAAGATAATCTAACGTTTGAAAAAAAAAAAAAAAAAAAAAAAACATCCTAAATGGTTATTTGTATTATTTATTAATTTTAAAGATTTAATAATTAAAAATGAAAAATAATCTTAAATAGTTATTATTAGTAGTATTTATTTAGAAATTTATTAATTAGAAATGGGACATTTTTGATATGTACAGATATTGTACTTATCAGAACAGTAAAGAATAATATTCATCCATTATTTGAAAATAAAATCCATTCTTATTTTGGATGAATATTTTCCGATTATTATGTCGTAAAAATCTTTGTCTTAAGGATGCCAACATTTCTTTCTCGATCGATAGCAATGAAATATTACTCATCCGATTTTCACTTTGGGTGAATCTCTTACATGTGTGAATTCTTTTTAAAGCATGGGTCTTCTAGCCTCCGACAAATAGTCCATTTTTTGAGATATTCAAATTACAAATGCATAGGACATTTTTTTTTAAATATAGAAATTTATTATTTTTTTCTTTTTTCGCATTAAAGTATTTATCAAAAGAACAAACAAAATATTTTCAACAAGTAATTTTATTATATTCAGAATAAGTTACATGAAACAGCAGTGCATTTTCTTATTATATAAAGAAATGACGCAAGAATTTAAAATAAGAAGAGACAAGAAATGATTTAATTTCAAAAATCATTTTAAAAAATATTACTCATCCGATTTTCACTTTGGGTGAATCTCTTACATGTGTGAATTCTTTTTAAAGCATGGGTCTTCTAGCCTCCGACAAATAGTCCATTTTTTGAGATATTCAAATTACAAATGCAAAGGACATTTTTTTTAATATAGAAATTTATTATTTTTTTTCTTTTTTCGCATTAAAGTATTTATCAAAAGAACAAACAAAATATTTTCAACATAACAAGTAATTTTATTATATTCAGAATAAGTTACATGAAACAGCAGTGCATTTTCTTATTATATAAAGAAATTACGCAAGAATTTCAAGTAAGAAGAGACAAGAAATGATTTAATTTCAAAAATCATTTTAAAAAATGATTTTATTTATTTTAATTTAAAACCAAATTAAACGCATCTCCCACAGATAGACATTGCCGTTCTGTAATTCGTTCGTGTCAACTTTCACATGCACACACATTTATATATTTTTTGTACAATCAATCAATTCAATCGCTTAGTGGTGTTAAAGCGCTGGTTGGATGCTATCTTTTTAGAGATGACCTGGCTCACTTTTCACCGTATATTCCTCCCGAAATTTTCGCGCTATTTGATTGGCCAAGGAACTGCGCGCGTCATCGGACGAGATGCTCTGTTATGAGCGCATCTCTTTTCCGGTCGGGACGATTTCCTTTATGACCAAAAGATGGCAGCAGTAAGAATCTTGTATAAACGGAGGTTTCTCTGCGAAACCAAACAAGAAAATAATAAAATTACCTTATAAGCCATTTCTTTGAAAAAAAAAAAAGATTATTCTATTGCGAAAATTTTATAAAATTGGGTTTTTAAATACGCTAAATTCAAGTTCAAAACTCTTCGCATTTTTCAGAAACCTGCTACTCATCTGCGCATCGTGCGCGGACTGAAGGCTTCGCCCCTGAAAGCTGGTTTTCATGCTTAAGAGTGAAAAAGGCTTTTTACCGAACTACCTTTATGTGACTTTCCTTTCATATTCACCTCAACAGCCCTTTTTTCAAAAACGAATCTTGAGATTTATAATATTCCTTCTTTAGTAAGGGTATTTATTCATATCTACAGCAATTTCTTTAAAAGCGGAATTTTCGCTTTTAACAAGTATTAGATTTCAATGACATAAAAAAATTAGCAGAGATTTAAAATGTAAAAATTATGGGTTTTATTATGAAGCGTTAGATATTATAGATATAAATGATGCAACAAATGACATGATGAATGTGCATCTGGAGAAGTGTTGACAGAAGCTTGTTACCAGGCAGAAGAGGGGGCAGTTGAGACCTGATATTGCCTGGACACATCGTGCTAAAAGTGCTCATTGTGGGTAATTTTTATGTATGAAGGTGTTTTTAACAAAATTTTTATTTATAACTGTCCATTATTTGTTATTTCAGACCTTTAAAACTTTTTTTTTTTCAAATTCAAGCTGCCCGTTTTGAATAATGGCGAAGGAAAACTAGAGAGAGAGAGTAAAGCTAGAGTAAGACTGTATCATACTAAGGGTCTGGGTTTAATTCCCGGCATGGGCTTTGGTATCATTTTGTCTATCCCTTTGTAGGAGGCAGTGCTGGTCCACCTATTAGGTGGCTCCATAATAAAGTGACCAGTACATCTGGTCTAGTAGTGGCCAATGCCTATTAATGACTAGATTCCGGCATTGGGAAAAGAAATTTTTTTAGTTTAATTTTTGCCAATACTTTAGGCAATTTGTTTTCAGAATTTTTGCTATCAATATTTGAATTTATTTGATTTACTGTTTATTTCATGAATATATTTCTCCTCAGAGTTCTTGTCTTAGAAGGATCCTGTCCTGAAAAATGGGAAGAAATTGGGAATGCAACAGTTTCTGCTACAATTATTCAGATAAAATACCACTGGGATCAAGTGTACATAGCTTTAGCAAATGGTTCTGTGATAATATTTCAGCGTGATACTGGTAAGCTGTTTAAAAGTGTTCATGGCAACTTTCATTGTCACAGAAAAAAAGTATAATTTTTGTCTTTAAGAAATGAACAAAAACAGAAAATTAAAGAGTTATCTGATATGTAATTTAAACATCAATATTAACTGAAATACTGCACTGAAGTAATCCTCATACTGTGCACTCACAGTATAAAACAATTGCTATTATAATGCAAGAATAGGAAATGGATTATTTGTAATTTTTACTACATCGCCCCGATGCCACCTGTAACAAATTACTAATAAATATAAAAAATAGTAAAATTTCAGTTGTGTGGCTTTGCAAAAGAGTTAATTATATTTGGGCCTGATCCTGCTATTTAAAAAGGGGTAAATGAGGGATCAGAAGTTTAGGCAGCGGAAGAAATCAGTGATGCCTTTGAAAGAATAGAAATTTATATTTTTGTCAAATCCAAAAATGGATAATACCTTTGAGAAACCACTGAGTTTGAATGAAATTGAAACAGTAATATAAATATGAATGTACTTATTATTAGTAGTCATTGTAACTATGGGAATATAAAGGTTAATTAAAAATATTGAGTTGATATGACCTGTAATAACCACCAAAATAACTATTAATATTAAGCACTAATCATACTGTTTTTTTAATGACATAGTTATATTTAAAAGCAAAGTGACGGATAGTTAAAATCATTTAAAAACAGGTAAAAACACATTAAAATCCGTTATTTAGCACTATCGGTGACAGCCACCACCTTCTTCAGCACAGGTCTTAGTTCTAAATGGCCAGCTCTCTTCCTCAGCAGAGCGTTCCACCCAGGATCGATCTGCGCATGCGTCATATCATTCACAGCGCCATCTGTGGTTATAATCTGTAGGGCTTCCATATTTAGGGCATAATGACTGTTTTTGTAATTGGCGAGTTTTTGGCTATTGTTAAAGTTGATTTCTATGGGGTGTTCCTGGGCTATTTTTCCGAGGGCAGTAGTGGTTTTATTGAATTTAATGTTAGTTTGATGTTCCTTTTTTCGGTCTTTGATTTTTCGTTTTGTCATGCCAATATAGCAGCCCGGTTTATTGGTACTATTGTCTGTAAAGCTTAGTTTATACGTGAAGAATTAATTATATTATTAAACTAATCCAACGAACAAATTAGAAGTCATTGACTGAAATTGAATAGTTACTTGATTTTATCTGTAAAATAAATTTTGTAGATTTTAGGCAGAGTTGAAACTCATTTAACTTGAGTTGCACAGTAGAAGTCTTTGGTTTGAATATGTGTTTAGACAAGAAAGACAAAGTAGGTACCTTTTCTGTAGTTTATTGAAACAAGATGACTATGGTAGACTTACACAGTGCACATGGTGAAGACACAACACAATAAACAGCATTCCCTTAGTAGCACAAAAAACAAGCTTTCTAGAAGACAAGTCGCCAGCGGCGATCTATTCAGATTCAAAAAACACATCACACTGTACCATTTGGATACATCAGCACAGATCCCTGATCCGGTTCTATTTGAATCACATGAGTCGAACCATACGGTTCATGGCTCAATCTCTTTACACACACATCACAGTACAGTGCAGCATCCAGAATCCGGGAATCTATAATCCGGCACTAGTCTCGTTTTTTTTTTTTTTTTTTCCTCCCCAAAGGGATCCGTAACTTTCAACGCTGATTTTAATTGATGTATGGCTATCTTAATTTTTCTTTCTTCTTCAATACATAGTTTTTCACTGAATATTTTTCTTTTTGTTTCGTATTTCGGCCCTAACATGTCTTTGCCGATTACTGCCGCAATACTATAAATGGTAGTCTCTGCCGAGTACTACCATTACTGCCGCAAATATTTGAATCAATGCATTTTCTAATACACAGATAAAAACAAAAGTAAATACGGCTTGGTTCGCTTATTGCATTTAAATTAATTGCAGTCAAAGGTGCAGTATAGTTCAATGAAGAATTCAAAGATAATGAGAGTGCTTTCATAGAACATTAATATGTATGAGTTTTTAAAACGAGGCAGCATGTTTACCGATCATCGTAAACACGTGGCTTCGGCTCCTTCCAGACACATTGCCTTGTTTCTACACATCCTGTCACCGTACCGTGCGAAATCGTCAACTATCGCGGGAAGGAATTCGTCAGCAAGAGGGAAAGGAGGGGGGAATTGGTATGTTTCGACGTAATTAAGAAGCTATGAAGAGAGTAAAATTGGGAATAATTCAGCTTGTAAAATAAATCTCTAGGGAACAAACTACGGAGAGATTTAATAAATTTGATTTTATATCTGAGAGTCAACTGGCCGAGAGTAGTGGCTGCGGCTTGTGGAGAGGGCCATATTTGATAAACTATCCAACCACATAAAAACTTGGTTTCGCGACGTAGACGATATCTTTGCAATAGTTAACAAAAATGAAACTGAATATATCCTCAAAGAAATCAACTCAATAGACAATAACATACAATTCACCATAGAAATGGAGGAAAATGCCACCATTAACTACCTAGATGTCAAAATGAATAGAGATATAATGAATAATATTAATACTACAGTTTTTAGAAAAGCCACCAATAATAACGAAATAGTACATTTTAATTCAAAAACTCCATGCAAATTTAAAATAGCCGCCATACGATCCTATGTCAATCACGCAATTACAGTATGCTCAAACGAAAAACTCCTCAATGAAGAACTCCAGTTTATCAAAACACAATGTAAAAACGCTGGGTACCCAAATTCAATAGTAAAAAACCTTTTTAGAAAGAGAATCAAAAAACTGGAATAAATTAATAACTATCAAAATCCGAAACTAAAATTTACCAATGCCATTCCCTACTGCAGGGGAGCCGCCCTAAAAATCACAAATGAAGCTGCAAAGAAAAATATCAAAATCCCCATAAAACCCAATCAAAATATTTTCAAACGCATTCGCAGTGATTAAGATATCAATCCTGATGAAACCGCCAGTATTTATAAACTAAGCTTTACAGACAATAGTACCAATAAACCGGACTGCTATATTGGCATGACAAAACGAAAAATCAAAGACTGAAAAAAGGAACATCAAACTGACATTAAATTCAATAAAACCACTACTGCCCTCGCAAAAATAGCCCAGGAACACCCCATAGAAATCAACTTTAACAATAGCCAAAAACTCGCCAATTACAAAAACAGTCATTATGCCCTAAATATGGAAGCCCTACAGATTATAACCACAGATGGCACTGTGAATATGACACATGCGCAGGTCGATCCTGGGTGGAACGCCCTGCTGAGGAAGAGAGCTGGCCATTTAGAACTAAGACCTGTACTGAAGAAGGTGGTGGCTGCCACCGATAGTGCTACATAACGGATTTTAATGTGTTTTTACCTGTTTTTAAATGACATAGTTATAGTTTTTTAATATTTTATTATTAATGTATGAATAAATTCCTTCTTTCTAACTCCAGTTTTGATCAACGTACATATCCTACTCAACTTTTCTTTATATAAGGTAAAGGGCATACTACTTTCTGTGATTGTAAATAAAGGTTTTTAGAAATTTAGTAGGATAGTTATATTGTTGGACAGACTGAAATAGTAATTTTTGATTAGACTTCAAATTGTTCAGAACAAAGATGTTTCATTCTATTGCTATTGCTTGATTATAAATACTGTTGCAGTATGCAAATTTATGCAAACAATAAAAAATGAGTGAAACTATTCATTTAAAAATTTTTTCTCTTATAAGTTAATGCTTATTATTGGTAGAAAAAGATAAACTCTAAAAACATAACAGTATTATTATTTTGATTTTTAATAAATTTGAGGAGTTTAAGAATAACTAGGCAAGGCTAGGAAATTAAGGAATTTTTGGGGGGATAATATGACATATATTTATTCTAATAGAACTTACGTATGAAGAAAAAAAAATCTGAAAGCTCGTTTTTACTAATCTGAAAGATTTGCAAGGATACATAGTCAATACTCTCCCAGCAGTCTATGCTCCTGCTTTTTGTTACAGTAGAATTAGTACAGTATTTCATAATTGTGTAAGTATTGATTTGCCAGGTAGTTAGCTCAGTGCTAAACCTCCTTATAGTGTATCATAATTTTGTTAATGTAACAGTCTATTGTTATGCAATATGTAATTATTCTATAAAATAAGTTTGCATAAATCTGTGTTAACCCTTTTTTTTTTGGAATTTGTCTTTTTAATATTTATACAGCTAATCCACCCCTCACGATTAAATGCCCCCTCCACTTTTTAAACAAATTGGAATTTTGAAAAATTTCAAGAGAGCGGCCCCACCTTAACGAACCCTGTTTCGCAATTGAAACTTGACATTATCTGTATTTTACTTCTCAACTTCCAGCTCCTTTGAAAGCAGACTGTTAATTTAAATGGCAATGTCTTATTATCAGTTGATGAAATTAATGGATTATGAAAATAAATCTTTCAGTGGGTTTTGTACAAGTGACTAAAATTAACAATGTACATATGTGTATAGATATATGTAGTAGTGAATGCAACCCGCTTATAAAAAGCATGTCAAAATGGATGTAAATGACTATAAAAAACAAGGAGTGCCACTAACAATGGGGATCCATCTCCCTCATTCTTGCCAACTGTCTCCTTCCTTTTAATTACTTAATTTTTCCGTATTTTCTCAATTTACAAAAAAACACAAATTTTGAAATGGCTGCCAATTGACATACTTCCCAAACACATTATTTCCCCCTTTTATAACATAGTATGTGACCCTTCCAAATTTTTTACTTTTCCTTCTGTTTAAGGGGATCAGGCACATTAGCAAGATATTAGTAAACTTATTTTTCCTTTATAAATCTTGCATAAGCACCCCTCCATATTTTTTGTGGCTTTTCATTCCATTTGGGGGAGGGGATTAACTGTATATTTGTTGGGGGTAGCAGAGCCTGGTACTTTCAAATTTAACTTCCATTTAATTTTTACTGTAAATTTTGATGTCAATTTTGTATCAGAGGTATTGCGTGGATCAAAATGAAGACAAGTTCTTGAATGACAAAAACAGTTTATTTATGAAGAACAAAAGGTTCATCCAGTCATAAGACAGAAATACAAGAAAAAATTGTTTCAAAAAATTACCAGCATGAGCAGGATAGCCAGAAAAGGGAGGTACAAAAAAACTTCTATTTTACTTGCAACGCTCACCATTTTACTGGTAACAAAAATTGGCTTCCACTCATCTTAAAGCAGGTCATCACTCATTACAAGAGGGCTTCCACAAAAAACAACATAACAAGGCCCAGCCTTTCATTTGCCTTTTTCAGGCCTACCACAACACATCTGCACTGGGTTCAGAACTACACTGTACTGCACTGCTAGACAACCAAAACTAACACCTCCTTTTATACTACCCTGCCCATGCTTCACAAGCTCAAATTTGCATACTTTCCAAACCTGGAAAGAAAATTAAAGTCATTTCTGGTTTTATTTAGATGATGTGACACATCAAAGATGATGTCACAGCTTTCAGCCAATGGAATAATTTTATTAACATTTAGTTATTATTAAGTGGCAACTAATGGTTTGTTTACATCTACAGTATGTCAGATGGTGAAGCAAGTTATTTTAGTATGATAATTTAAGACTATTTTAACTTTATATAATGATTGGAAGTAACTTAGTAGTTTATTTTTACTTTAAATACTACTGCCTTTAATTTTAAATGCTGTTTTAAATAAGTTAAACATTTTACAAGACTATCTTAAAAGGTAAATGTTATTTTAGAGCTTTTGTGTATAAAAGAAAACAGGCATATGCATAATAAAAAATAAGTCTTATATTCCACAACATACCACAAAAGCATTGTTAGGACTTTGGTGAGGATGGTTGGAAAACTTATTGGGGGAAGGGAAACTTTAGATATTTTACTTTAGGGTTAAGGGATAAGTTTTTAAAAAATACTTAGACTTAATGAAAATAAAGTTTTAATATACTATAATTTAGCTAAACAGATAAAATATATTTAGTTTATTTTTACATATTCCAACAATATTGGGGTATTTTACTCACTTTCAACTTTTGCGGCATGTACTATCTTAAATTAATTTTTTTAACGATATATCTGTTTGAATATCTTAAAAGTAGTTCCTAAACTAGTAATTATTTGTTCTTTTGTCAGTTTCAATTCTTCTATCCATTTATTTTTTAATAAAATGATTATTCTTTTACGTATACTGAATAAGTATCTCAATTAATGAAACCTGATGACCTGTTGATAATCAGTATTTTTTCTTACATTTAGATGGTCAATGGCAGCTGCAAAATCCTACTGTAGTTACACTTGATCAAGAACCAGTCACTTGCCTTTTGCCATTAGGTTTAACCATGTATTGTGCATGTGGCTCTAAAATTTGGGTTGTTGATTCTCTTACAGCTGAAGTCCAGGTAATTTCATTATATTTGCATTATTATGATAAAATGCATTGTTGACAAGTTTTTGCCTGGGGGGGGGGGGGGGGAATCCAGGCAAAAGTAGGTTTTTGTCAAATGGGCAAAAATTGGAATGCCTTCCATCTGCTTTAGGAAAAGTATAAAAATTTAGTAACAAAATTAAAAAAAGGAATAGCTGGCTACTTAAATGATGAGTGACAACCTCAAATTTTGATATTTTTACATCCAAAAACAAATGACATTCTTTATTTGCCTCATATAGTTGTAATGTGGTTTTAAAAATAAGTAATTTTTTAAGAATCTCAAAAGCTTCTTGGCATTTGTTTGACCAATTCCATTTTACTCCTTTCTTCAATAATGTATTTAATGGATATTGAACTTTGGCATAATTTGGAATAAATTTATTATAAACATTAATTGTGCCCACGAATCTCTGCAGTTCCTTTACATTACTTGTTGAGTTCTTTATTTTTTCAATGTTGACATTATCAGGTCAAAATAAACAAAGTACATTTAGCTAATTTCACTTTGATATTTTCTTTTTCGAAAACTTTGAAACATTTGGTTTAGAGATATTCTTCTTTTGATTATGAAAAAATTATAATGTAGTTAAAATAATGACATGCAAAATTAGTTTTATACCGTGACCTCTCACTTATGACTTTCAAGAGACCATGGAAAAAATGTCATATAACTTAGAGAGTCGTGTAGCTAGAGACCTTCATATTATACATGTTTAAAATTGTACATGCATTAATTTCTTTTACCTATATTAAAAAACTAAGTTTCAAATACTTTGAACATCTTTTAACAAAATTTGTAAAATACATTAATAAATGAAACATAAAATATTAAAAAGTTCACAGCATACAAAGTCGTAGTTTACTTATCACTATGTTTATTTTAAAGATTTACAGATGAGATTTTTTTTAAAAATAAAGTATTACCGTATTGGCCCGAATATTACGTGACCCCAAAATATTTCATCAAGATAATTTAAAAAATACTGTATTTAGGCCTCAAATTTAGTGCAAGTCAGGTTTTTTTATGGGCATGATCAGTCAGAAAACACTGTTATATTCAGGCCAATACGAAAGTTTGTCTTTAGTTGACAAAAAGAGAAAATGTCTATTCTCCTAAGTCTTTTAAAGCTTCTAAGCTATTTTGGGAATAATTATTTTAATTAGACATACAACCACTCTCATGCCATAGATTTCATCATTAATAAAACAGAAACTTAGATGTGAGAAATATCATTATAACATCAGTGATAAGGTAAAGAAATATGCATGATTTGTACTTCAAAGATTTTAATATGAATTCTTGAGTGAGAAATGTGATATTGCCTGAACCTTTTAAAACATCTTATAAGTGAGAGAAGAGTCATATAACTGAGAGAAGTTTAGCGTTATTTCCCATAAGGCATAGACAGGACCAAGTGAATTCGGCATATAACTGAGAGAGTTGTATAACTGAGAGTCGCCTAAGTGAGAGGTCACTGTATATATCTAAGATTCTTGTAATAGTCCTGTTAAAAATGACAAGTGCATTTTTTAATCCAATGGGGAGCCTAGGAATTCATATAACCCAAAAGGGGTCTCAAATGCTACCTTTTTACATTCTTTAGAGTAGAGTAAAGACCTGCACACGCCTGAAAATTGAGTCCCAGCACAAGCCTGATGGTTCTTAATTTGTAGGCCCATCTCATTTTGGTCCATAATTCCAGAGTTTTATCTTCTCTTTTCCTTTTTGAGACTTGATTTCACTTATACAGGCATGAAAGAGTTCCGCTTTTAAGCAGAAATCCGCTTTTTTCAATGTCTTTCAGGCTGTTTCTGAGATCGATGCAAAACCGTCGAGAAATCGCGACCGAAAAATGTGGGGGGGGGGGGAGCGGAGCGAACGAACGCCATTTTTTCTCCTTCACAGTAAACCATGCTGTAAAGAGAGATGTGTTCCTAAGCCTACACATCGTATCTATCACCCTAAATTATTGGTGCAGCGGAATGGAGAAAGGCATAACTTGTGCCAATCGGCCGAATGACGATCGCGCAGGTTGAAAGTAGGTCACGCCTTACTGTTGAAATCGCACCGGGGAAATTGCCGAAGTTGAATTACGGGATGACTGATAACGGCTGTTATGTGAACCAGGCGCGTAGCCAGGAAAATTTTTCGGGGGGGGGGGGGATATGAACTTATATGTGTATAAATAGATGGAATTTCATCACTAATCCAAACATTTCGGGGGGGGGGGATATATCCCGATATCCCCCCCCTGGCTACGCCCCTGATGTGAACAACTTCTACTGCTACTTTTATTTGTCGTGTGTTTGGAATTGTACCGCACACGCTCTGAAACGCATGTGGGAAATTGCGTCATCAGTTTGTGAAGATGATCTTTTGTTAGTTAACCAAGATAACATTATAAATATGGATATTAATTTAAACAATGAGCATAAAGCTTGCTCAGTAGATGCGAGCGAAAAAAATAAATTTAAATTCGAGTGGTTGAATAAATCTATTAAAGTCAAACTACCGGCAAAAGTTATGGATCATGAAGAAGAAATAGAAATAAAAGTAGGGGATATATATATGCGATATAGATTTAGTAATAATTAGAGGTTATTTTATGAGAATTTAATGACATTACGTTTTACGACTCAACGTAAAAGTGTAGCAGTTAATGTTTCGTAGATGTATTAAATTAGTAACGTGTCTTCTGACCTTAAATTACAAGCCAAGAGCAAGCTGCGTTTAGTTTATTATTTTGCATCAAAATTTAAGTATAATTAGTACAGTAGGGAACCCGAAATCCGGAATGCTCGGGACCGGACCCATTCCGGATTTTGGGATACCGGCTGCGAACTTTACCGATTTCCGGAAGTCTTCCGAGGTAAGCTGTAGCATAGGCCCTTCTGCGTTTTAGCGTCTATTATGACGTTAATTAATATTAACTGAAACTCTATTAAATAAAAACTTTAAAAATATGCACACGATTATATATCTCTGATTAAAAAAAAAAGAATGAATGAATAATACAGTATGTTAAAGATGAAGTAATCCATTAAAAAATTCGAAAGCTATGTTATCGAGCCGAGCAACGATTATTTCAGACGGATGACGATTGCTGCAACTAAATTGGCTGAAAATATGCAACTTATATAATCTTAAAATTTTACTTAACGTTTTTTCATACATAGTTTCCGATTGAAATAACTCATCCTACACCGCAATTCAGCGGGCTACGGAAGGACGGATAGAGCAGTTGCGCAATTTTCGGATCAACTGCCGCCTTTCCTCGGCCCGTTGATTTGCCTAGCAATTTATTACGCAACCCGCAACCCAACATTTCTTCACACATCTGCAGTTCTTTGAGAAGGGGGGGAGGGAAACAGTCATTAAGCAGACCAAATCCCGTTCATCTTTGTTTACATTTAACAGACTAGATGAATCATCAACACTTGAAGCTGCGTGCCTGTGTGTGTGCGTGCGTAAAGGACACATATTTTTCTCCCCATTAAAGCAAGTCATTCTATAATAGCATAGAATCTATTTACGTTACGAGAAATCGAAAATTACCGCACAAGATCTAACAGCAACTCGCCGATCGCAAAGCGAAGAAAGGCGCGAGTAGACAGGATCGATCATTCTCCTGGTACGCGCCCGCGCCCTCCTTTCCCTGCGCTTCGCCGCGATCGACGAAATTCTTTCCAATTTAACAGGTTTCCTTATTTTTACGTATATTCAATTGAAAACGGTCTTTCAAAGAAGAAAATGAGGAATAAAAAGGAAAATAATATCCGTTTTTATATGCTTATAGGGAGGGGGAAAAAAAAACGCGAAGGGGGGGGGAAAATGCAGAAAAAAAAAGTTCCGGATTTCGGGTCCCCTACTGTATTAGGTAATTAAAGTGTGCTTGGAGTTTAGCAAGAATATAATCTTTGATTACATAATTATTATTGGGGGGGGGGGGGGTCGGGATTGATTTTTATCCCTCTCGACACTGGTTTAGGAATGTCCTGATTTTAGGTTCAGAAAAAATGGTCACTTTAATAATAATAAATAAATGAATAAAATCAAAACTGCAATAATGGAAAAAAAAAAAAAGAAAGTTTTTGAAAACATTTTGATTTCAACACTTTTTAATGTATTTTTATCATGTATAGAAAATGGGGGAAAAATTTTGTACTATCGTTTTTTAAGAATGGAGTGATATATTACTGGAAGAAATTACTGTACAAAAACAGTTTTTTTCAATCTGTAAAAATTTGGTTACCTTTTTTTCCACCATAAATTGACCCTTATAAGAATATAGTGTACTGGCTGGTGAGAAAATGTATACATGCGTATATTGTGATTATTCTGTCCTAAACATTATTTTTTTCTTATTTACTAGATTAATCTTCTGTCATACAATAACTTATTATACATACTTTGTCAATAATAATAATCATTATATTTTTTAAACAATATGTTATATTTAATTTTGCTATACTATTTATTGTATTCAATCTTTTAAATTTATTATTATTCAATATATATTTATTATATTAATATACCTGGATATTCTTAAAATTTAATAATATTACCTTTTAGTATTTGGCAACTCCTATACTTTCTTCTTTCCACTTTTATTTAGTGGCAACACCATTTTTCACTTTTTACAATTCTTAGCATTGGCAACACATATCAATTGCTCAAATAAAATTTCCATGTGCTCAAGGTCTGGTATGTAAAATTATCTTTCTAATTTTTGTTATCTTTTTGATTTCTTCTTTCCTTTATATAGTAGGGTAGGGCCCAGATGTGTGGAGTTAATATCTCTTCTGATATGCCACATAACCGAAACCCTACTATTTGGTTTACTGTAAATTATAATCCACTGTTTGTGGCCCCTGACGATGGTGACAGTGGTTATAATTTCCGTTCCATTATACTATCACAATAATTCTTGCACTTTATTTGGATTCAAAATCTGGTTTCTAATTCTTGATAATAGCTGTTATTTTTCTGCGAGATATGTCTTATTTGTAGTATGTTTTGTGTTTTACTTGTTAGTTATATATATATATATATATATATATATATAAATAATATAAATAATATAAAATAGCTTAACTTACGTAAAATGGATTCCCAAGTGAAATATTCATTGAAAGCACATTATAACAGATATAATACATAATCATGAAAATAAAAATGAAATCCAGAGGATATAAATAAATTTGAAACAGGGCCATCAAAGCCAAAAATTGGAAAAAACATGCCATAAGCAATCACATGTGCTTAAATATATATATATATTTGTATTCGGGTAGAGTTCAGCTTTTTTGATCAGCTTGCACTTTGATGCCTGCTTATAGTTAATTGTGCCATTTATAAATCCAAATATCTTGAAGCATTGAAAAGGATGACTGTCTCACCATCTGCATAAAATTATAGAGGTCAGAGTTGCTAAGTTACCTTGGAGATGGGGGGGGGGGGAACGGAAAAAATTAGAGAAGTACCAAAAGCCAAGGAATTTGAACATTTTATGCAATTCCTAAACAAGTCAAGGAATATTTAATGATCTCGTACCGAAGATAAAAATCTTCCACAGAATTCCCATTTTAATTATTTTGTGGCATTTTTTCCACAATATATGTGGATTTTTCCACAATATCTGTGTTTCATAGCTGCCAAATCAAGTTCAGTCTTTTTGCATCCTTTTGGTAAATGAGTCCTTACCTCTAAGTATTTCTTTATTCATATCTTTGATGCAAATGCCAAGTACTTTTTTTTTTTTTTTTTGAGAAAAACAAACACATTAGGTTTAAATTGTGGTTTAAACCATGCCAACTTTACTGAAAAATTTATGGCTTCGTTTTTCATTACATGAAATTAATGCATATGTCGGTTAGCCTGTTAAAAAGACTGCAGATTATTTGAAAAATGTCAATGATTATCTAGTATTGTACTTTTGAATATATTTTAAATAAGCTAGATTTGAATTCAGTATCTGAATGTAACTATTTCTAAACATTTACCGATAAAACATTTAATGAAGCAAGTAGAAAGTCTAATAAGCTAAACTATTTTAAATGAACTAAGGTAAACTAAATAATTCATTTAGTTACATACAGATAGATATACAAAGTAGAGCTGTGGGAAACTGTATGTATTCATTACTGAGATGCGAATACTCACTCAGACTCGAAGTAACGAATTGCTATTTAGGAATACGAGTCGTTACTGCATTCGGATCGACCAGCTTCGGACTTCGAATACAGAC
This sequence comes from Cheiracanthium punctorium, assembly GCA_038373885.1. Classification (NCBI taxonomy): domain Eukaryota; kingdom Metazoa; phylum Arthropoda; class Arachnida; order Araneae; family Cheiracanthiidae; genus Cheiracanthium; species Cheiracanthium punctorium. Next base: position 324,926 of record JAWZYV010017682.1, on the reverse strand, counting down.
TGCCGAGGTGCTTTGAAGGGGGAAAATGAGTTTCGGTATTTGAGTAATAGCATGTAAAGGATGTTGCATTTTGTATGTGCCAAATGGTATCATTTTGATGAGGATTGAAAGTATCCGTATGTTTTATTCATTACTGATGACACTATATCAGTTACAGAGATAAATACAGTAACTGCTGCTCTATTATGATATGGTTTAGACATGATGTCTGTTTTAAACAATGTGGGGATGGAATATACGGTATACAGTATGTTATGTGTGGGTGCCAATATCAGTTGGGTTTTTTTTATTGTAGGGGGAGAAAGGGGGTAGTTATTGCAATTTTAGAGGAGCAATATCTATATGAATAGAGGCACGTTACTAAGGGGTGCGTGTGCTTTCTGACATTTTAGTACTAATGAGTGGTGTTATCCAGATTATTTTGCAGTATAGTCCCGAAGGATTGAGAACTTATTTTTTTAAATGCTTGAGCTGGAAGCGAAATATGAGTAATAACAAGTTATTTAAATGCACCTTTAAAAAAATATTTTTATAAAGTAAACAAATTCACGCATTTTTATTATTTAAAATATTATTTGGAACGAAAAAAAAGTATTTGGCATATAAACTTAAAGCGAATTTTTTTTTTTTTTTAAATTTATCGTATCGTTTGAAACAAAATTTCTAGAGAGACCCGGGATTTCTATGCTCACCCTTGCGTACACCACTGATATCAGTATGTTTTTAAAATGTTGACATCTAAAAGGGAGGGTGACGACCCTCATCTTTCAAGAATCTGCACTCAGAAGCAACACTAGGCACAACTTTTCCGTTATACTTTTTATGATGAGAATGAACAGGTTAAACCAATGTTTAGAATTTAAAAAAGGGGGGAGATTTGTGTGGGCCTTCTGAGTTATTCAGATAACACTATATAAAACAATGAATTTTTATAGAAACATCTATTAATCGGAGAAAATAAGCTCTAAATGCTGCTCATGTTTTAAAGTTAAGAAATAATGTATGATATTTTTATTTGTTTTTAAACCAAAAAAACAGAATTGCATGTAGTGTTTTAAACATCTGTAATGAATTGTATGTAATGCTATGTACAGTGGCATAGCCAGGATTTTATTTTAGGAGGAGGGCTGTGTATCAAATTGCTAACTCAGTTATAAATAAATATCACATCATAAACTAAGTAAAGGTCAGATTTAGGAAAGGAGGGCTGCAGCCCCCCTTCCTCTAGATATGCACCTGGCTATTAGACTTGTTTCTCGCATTCGTACTGGAAACGAACGTAACGAGTCACGAATACTTACTAGGGAAGCTCAGACGTTAGGATCACCAATTTTGATGAAATGTTGAGTAATAGGGGACCCTTAGTATAGCAAAATGCCAAAGAACTAGCCACCAACTCTCCCTTATTTTCAAGAAAATTCCATTTAAACATTTGATGCACTGTTCTATACCAATTATTTGATTATTTGCTTGCGTTTTCCGTGGCGCCGTGGTTTTGCTTTCGGCTACAGATCAAGAGGTTTCTGGTTCATATCTAATTCAATCTGCTCAGTTTTTTCATTTTTTTTCCTCCCTTAAAAATTCATAAAACAGTTTTAAATGATTGTGTAAAAAATATATTGTGACTTACTTTGTAAATCTGGAGTTATAAAGTTATTTGTTGTGTATATATTTGATAATTTACTAATACTTTTAGGACCAGGGAAGAATGATAAAAATGGATTTGGTTCTTTCTTCAATTTGAACTATTCAATTATTGTTTACAATTTCCCATTCAGCTAAAACGTATTACATACATGTAATTACAATTAGAAATTAAATATTCGGTATAAACAATAAGTTAAACTTTTTTATATGTTTAAAACATTTTTATGATTTGATGCAGAATGCATATAATTTTACATTCGTCCAACTTCGCGAGTAGTAGATAACGAAAAAAAATTAAGATACCAGAATTAAAAAAATTAAAATACCAGAAGCTTTTGGCTTCAGAGTTGAAAAAGCTATAGAAAATTTAATAAAAGAATATTCAATGTGAATGTAACTTGTTCAAAGTCCAGGACACTTTCAACAAGTAACCACTATGCTTCATTCCTTGACCGAATTTTGAAACCATATGTAGGAAATGAGAGGTTTTAGGAAAGGTCAACCAAATCCAGAAATTTATGACAAAAAATTTTTTTGACGATGAAAGTAATTCATCTTGTCCCCTAGAAGTGATCCCACTTAAATGTACATCACTTTGTCAACCATGTGATGGTCAGTTTTACTAGCCTTCCCCCCCCCCCCCCCCCAAAAAAAAAAAAAATACAAGATTACAAAATTCTCCATACTTTGTGCAAAATAAACGGGAATTAGTAACCTAAGAAGATGCAATAAATATTCATTAAATCATGTATTTTCTGCTATCACCGCATTCCGGCATTCTTTTCGGACATCTTAAAACATGCATGGTTTGCAGCAAAATTTTCTGATGAAAGGCAGATATTTCTAAACGTAAATGAAATGTTTTTCCCACAAACAGAAATGAAAAGACGATGTGGATGCAAAAATATTTCTCTCATATGCTGTAGTAGATGTCCAAACAATTTGTTTCGCAAGGTTTTAGGACAAATATCACCCTTACTCAATTACACATCAGCAGGGGCGTAGCCAGAAATTTTTCATGGGGGGGGCGTTATGACTACTGTAACTCATATATATGTATACGTGTGTGTGAAAATGTAAAGAACATACATTTTGTATGGCAAAAAAAATCCTCATGGGGGGGGTTTGACCCCCCTAGGCTACGCCTCTGCACATCAGTAAAAGTACCAAATAACTTTTCAAAATGTGATTGATAAATAATATTTCTCATTTCCGTCACTTCTATTTGCAGTTATTCAATTTTATTTCATAGAATAGTGTTTATTCAATAAATCATGTCATTTTTCTAAAGCGTGTGTCATTTTAAACTGTTTTATGAATTTTTAAGGGAGGAAGAAAAATGAAAAAACAGAGTGGTTTCAATCGGATATGAACCAGAGACCTCTTGATCTCTGGCCGAATGTGGAACCACGGCGCCATGGAGAACTCAAACGATTTTTCAAATAATTGTTATATAAAAGTGCATCAAATGTTTAAATGGAATTTTCTCGAAAATAAGCAAGAGTTGGCGGCTAATTCTTTGGCATTTTACTTTACTATGGGTCCCCTGTAACCCATAAACATTTGATCAAAATCGGTGATCCCAAGGTCTGAGCCTCTCCTTGTTAGTAACAGTTAGTGAGTTTAGAGTTACGAATACATACGGGTATTAATATTTTGGTTACTTTTACAGCACTAATACAAAGGGTACTATGAAAGTTGTGCAATACAAATTGTTTTATTTAATTTTTTCAAAGTAAATGTTCCCTTTGGAGTTCTCTATCATCTGAATATTGTCATACAATGTAGATAATCATCACTAAGTGCAAGAGTTATATTTTCTAAACACTGGTCTATGTTTAAACCACATGTAAGGTTATAGAACTACGTATCTTCACTTTGTGACCAGGATACCATTGGAAGAACTTAAAAACTGCTAATAAATAACTGACCCTCTAAGCTTTTGATTACTTACAGCTGGGTAAGTATAAATGTCTCTACAAACAAGTCTCCCACTACACTGTGTTTTACCATATTGCAAAACTTTAATACCCTTTGTAATAACATGTGATGTTCATTTAATTACCACATACTCAGATATGAATAATTGAATTTTATATTATTATATGTACACTAGGACAGAGCGTAAAAAATAAAATTCCGATTTAGTTTTTGCCCTAGTGCAGAAAAGTTATGTAGTGGTAGGTAGGTCACCTGTGCAGAGTTTCAGGAAAAGCAAAAAATACCTCCCATTTCCTGTTGGTTTATGAATTTTTTGAAGATTTTTACAATACAGGATGCCTATTAAAGTCCCTTGCTACCCTATTAACTTTGGAACGGCTGCTGCTATACTCATAAAAGTGGGTGACTAATAAAGTAGCCATGTGCTATTAAATGAAACTGCCTATGATGCCACCTGGTGGAAAACCATGGAATTAGCATTCCTGTTGCAAAAACGGAATGAGGTAAGGAGAAAAAAAGGGATGTATAAAGTAGTAGAGCATCATCAATTTGGATATGATTACCGAAACAGACTCATCATATGCAGTTGATACACATAAAGGTGTTAGAAATCACAAAAAACAAATTCGCATTTTAACCATTCTATTCTTTAAATTAATGTTCACAAGGTGTCTTCATTCAAAATTGATGATGCTTTACAACTTTGTAAATCACTTTTTTTCTCTATCTTGTCCAGGTTTCAAGATAGGAATGCTAACTCCACAGTTTTCTGCCAGGTGGCACTGTAGTTGGTTTCATTGATTAGCACATGGCTACTTTACAATACCTAGACATCACTTTTATGAATATAGCAGCAGCCGTTCCAAAGTTAAGAGGGTGGTTAGGGACTTCAGTGGGCATACTGTACTGTAAAAATCTTCAAAAATTCATAGACAAATTGGAAACAAGTTATTTTTTGTTTTTCCTGAAACTTTGCACAGGTGATCTATCTGTTGCTACACAACTTTTGTGTACTAGGGCAAAAACTAAATTGAAAATTTATTTTTTACGCTCCACCCTAATGTACACATTGGCAAATTACATTTATGAAGATATTTTTTATTAGATTTCAAATGGGCTATATATTCGACATCATAATGTCTCCCAACTTAATAGAAGTTCAGCCTTTCAGTAATTAAGGAAAATCTACTGAATTAAATTTTTATAGGAAATTAAGTTGCATATATGTTTTTCTTTTTTTTTTTAAGCGGAGCTATTCTATTCAACATGATGCTGATGGTCAAGCATTTCTATTGGCCCATTCTGGCACTGGTTTATGGATTGCCTTAAAGAATTCTGCAACTATTTGCTTATATCACACAGAAACATTTCGTCATCTTCAAGATATAAACGTGGCAGCTAATGTCAATCGAATTCTTGCTGGTAAAATATTTCATGTATATAAGTTACCATTTGTGTTCTTTAGCAGTGCACTTGCTGTTTCAATTATTGTCCTTCCTGTTGTTTATAAAATATCCCTAAGATTTATTTTGCTACTGGTAATTTCTTTAAAACCTTTATTTATCAAGTGTTTCTCGTACAGCAAATTTATATATTTCTATCATTTGCAAATAACATATACTTTAATTTTGTCCTTGTTGGAGTCTGCCTATAACACTGAAGATGGAACTTAAAAACGAATTGACTCAGAATTTTCAAAATTGGGTATAAAATGGGAAAACTGTGACTTTTTGTTCAGATAACACCAATACTATGCTTGGTCGATTTAAAGGAGTTGTAGCTTTTGTTAAAAAAAATTCAGCCTAGCTTTAAAATTATAGGGTGTCCATGCCACCTAATCCATCTTGCTTCCCAAAAAGGGACTAACACTGTACCTGTAGATGTTGAGTCTTTGGTGATTCATGTATTTCATTACTTGAAAAAAAGTAACGAGAGAAAAGGTATGCTTGAAGAGTGTCAAGATATTTATGGTGGAAAAAAAAACCCACAAAATTCTTAAGCATGTCAGTATCCGTGGTTATCTCTAGAAACCTCTCTAAAAAGAATTGTTGAACAATGGGAGCTTTTGAAAATTTTCTTCACCAATGAAAGTGAAAATAAAACTGATCAATTCCTGACGATTCAGGGTTTGCTTCTGTCAGATAAAACAAAGTTATATTGCTTATTTGTTTTAGCTGTATTTACCAAACCAAATGTTGCACTAAAAAAAGAACAGTGGTGCATTCATTTTTTTTGCAAGAACAAATATATAATTTGTATTTTGAACGCTCTATTACACCAGCAGTAATTTTAAAATGTGAATCTGTTTTTACTATTGACATAAGAAAAGAAAAAACAAAAAGATGATGAAGATCTTATAATTGGGTCCTATGTATTCGAAGACAATAATCTCTATCCAGCTGAAATTAAAGACTTTTATTCATGTGTACGAAACTTTGTTGTGTGTGAGTATATATTAAAAAGATTTCCATTAAATGATCAATTTTTAAAACATGCAACTGTGGCAAATTATCAAACTCTACATACATCTAGATTTCAGTCAGCGACATATTTTGCTGATTTATTTCAAGTTTGCCAGATAGCAGTCAGCTGGAACTTCAGTTTGCCTTGTATCTAAATGATGCTTTTTCTGAAGAAATTCTGGACTGTGAAAGAATAGACACTGCTTGGCACAAAATCAGTCTGCTGAAAAATAACAATGGAACCTCAAAGTACTTTGCATTGTCTAAATTAATGTTATCTATGCTAGTGGTGCCTCACAGTAATGCAGCAACAAAGAGGATATTCAGCATGGTATGGAAAAATCAATCTGACATGAGATCAACTATGAGCATTAAAACATTAGAGTCACTATTAATTTTAAAGCTTAATAGGGACTGTTGCTACAGTAAAAATTTTTAGTGTTGATGAATTGAAAAAAGCAAAAAGTGCATGTTACAAGCTACCAAAATCCAATTAATTTAATCATATTTCCCTAAATAAATGATTAAATTAATTGGAATTTGGTATTTGGTTTATGTACTTAGTTTCTTTTTAATATATGTGTAATATGTATATATACAAGGGGTGATCAAATGAAAAGGTACAAAACAACATGGTGGGTACAAATGTAGACTTTATTCAGAATATACACCATAGGCAAGAGCACAACGATCCCACTGATGAACAAGCCGCTGGATTCCTTGTTCCCAGAATTCCTGTGGCCGTGACAAGACCCAGTCCGTCACAGCGTCCTTGAGTACGTCGTCAGAGTTGAAACGCTTCCCTTTCAGGTGTTTCTTCAGTGGACCAAACACATGGAAATCGCAAGGCGACATGTCCAGACTGTAGGGTGGATGGTCCAATGTCCCACTTGAACTTGGCCAGTTCCATGTGTGTGACTGGAGACGTGTGGACGCGTGTTATCATGGAGCAGAACCACACCCTCCATGAGCAGCCCCGGTCTTTTGTTCTTGACAGACCTGTGTAGGCATCAGAGTGTTTCACAGTACACATCGGAGTTAATGGTTTTTCTATGCTCCAGGAATTCCACAAGTAGCGGACATTGAACATAAAAAAAGACAGGGAGCAACACCTTGCCTACTAACGGCACAACTTGGAACTTTTTAGGGGGAGGTGATGATGCATGCTTCCACTGCCGGTTTCTCACCTTCCGCTGTCAGAAATTGGATAACACCTGCTCCTCAATCGTCGAATTTTGCAGTGTAAACACCATCCTGTCCTCATGCGGACTGCCGCATCATTTGGACACCGCTTTTGATAAGAGTCTCTGCTCTCTCCTGTGCATGCGGGTGCCCGCGCATGCTCTGATCCCAGTCAGAGACTCCAATCCCATCCTGCAATGTCTTGCTACATTCTCCCATGGCAGAATATGCAAGTATTTACCTGTTACGTTTTTACGTCGTTTCATACCTTTTCATTTGATCACCCCCTTTTATCATATAAAAGAAGGTAAGTTTGAAATTGAGGTATTTAATTTTTATGTTACTCTAAATAATGAATTGTATAAGCGTATATCAGCAATACCGCAGAAGTGCTACTCATGAGGTGCAAGCCATTGCTGGAGGGTATGCAATACCCTTGCCAAATAGATTAGAAGTTCTCCAATAGTTAAACCCTTGTACACAAAGACAGATATAATGCATTTTACAATTCACATATCTAATTAATAAACTTAAAATAAATTTGTATGTAGCATTTTAATATGCTCAACTGATTAAAACCCTTTAATATCTTTAAGACATTTTTTAAAATGTAGCCCGAGATGTGAGAAGTTTAAATTCGTTCAAAATTCTTTGCTTTGATCAATATTTTTTTCAAATCTGCATTATGTTATTTTAACTGTTTGTTTTGTTCCTTTTTACATAAATGCTAGTTTGTTAGAATTCAATTATTTTTAATTTTTTCCAGGCAAAGACAAAGAAAAATCTCCTCATATGATTTATGTTACATCTCTCTTGGCCAGTAAAGGACTCTTATGGGTAGGCACAAATGTTGGAATTATTTTGACTGTTCCTCTTCCACGCTTAGAGGGAGTTCCAATTATTACTGGACGTGTAAGTTTAGCTTTTCATGCACACCAAGGTCCTGTGCAGCTGTTGCTAAGTTTACAGCCAAAGGCAATGTCTCTTCCAACATTAGCATCTCCTGTAACTAGAAGGCCTGCAAGTGCAGATGGTGATGATGATTCAATTATTCTGTCTCCTCGGACACGAGTTATAAAACAGATATCTGATTCTGTTTTACCTTCTCCAGTTTCTAATAAAAAATTTCCAGGTAAGTTTGTTTTCTAAATGTTTGCTTATTGTTTCATGAGTGCAAGTATGAATACAGATAATTATTTTAGCAAAATGATCATATTAGTAATTAATAGAGTGCAGTTTTCCCTTGTGTTTTCTAAAGTCTATAAAGGCAGTTGAATGAAAAAGATCCTGGCTAAATATCTTGTTAATCATTCATAAAATGTGACTGAAAACGTCATTCACTGTAACTTTAAAATTATGATTTTTTTTCTTTAAAAAAATATTAAGCCATATTTTAAAGACAATAAAGGAGCATAAGGAAAACCAAGTGCTACAAGTATAATATGAAACTTAAACAACACAGAAAACGTTTAAATGAGTACTTACTCTTGAGTAAATACTACATGTACTTGAGCAATTAATTGGTTTGAGTACACTTTAAAAAAATTGTTGACTATTCAAGCTCGATTAAGAATACATTTCCTCTGTTAATAAAAAAGAACCAAATACTCTGCCTAAGAATTAGTTGTATCTAATGATCATTACTAGAAAAGATTTTTCTTAAGCGCTACAGCCTGTTACAGGCCAAGACTGCCTCTCCAAGCTTTCTCCACCTGACTCCATCCAGTGCAACAGCTTTCCATCGGCTCACCCCTAACATATTAAGGTCTTTTTCTGTGCTATCTAACCATCTAGTAGAAGTTCTTCCCTTTCGACGCTTTCCCTCTATTCGTGAGAAGGTTATATTTTTGTGGGGAAAGAATTATCAAATCTATAAATATGGCCTAGCCATCTAATATGGGAAGTCTTTATCATTTTAATGATGTTGGGATTATTATATTTCACATAGATTTCATGGTTATATAAAATTCTCCATGTGTTATTTTCTTTTAGTGGTTCGAGGGTTTTTCTCAATATATTTCTTTCAGAAATCAGTAGTAGATCCTCCTCTGCCTTGTTAAGTGTCCAGCATTCATATCCGCAAAGGGCCGCAGGTCTTATCAAGGTCTTATATAGATTTATTTTGGTTTTTATACTAATTAATTTAGATTTGAGTTGATTTCTAAGTCCATAGAAACATCTGTTGGCCATAGACAACCTGTTTATTTCAATTTTTATGTTGTTGTTGCTTGTGATCATTGTGTCCAGAGATTTAAATTGTTTAACTGTCTCAAATGTATAAGTGTTTATGCTTAGAGGGGATAGGTCCATCAGCTTATTTGTTATCATAAATTTTGTTTTATCTTCATTGATGGTCAGGCTCATCTTTCCAGCTACTTTTTCGAGCGAGACAAATGCCTCGCCAACCACCTGTTTAGATTGTCCAATGATATCAACATCGTCGACAAAAGCTAGTAATTGGATCATCCTTTGTATCCATTTGTGTTTAGTTTGGAGTCACATACTGCCTTTTCCAGTGCCAAGTTAAACAACAAGCACAGAAAAGTTTTTTTAAAAACCACAAATATAATCATTATAGCTTTCTCTCTCAGAACAACAACAAATTTGAAGCGACAAAATGCATAAAAGATGTTAATACACTCCACTTTTAAAATTTACACTCTTGGCAAATATTGGCTAATATAGCCAACATTTGATATAACTGAAGCCCAGATTTTGATGACCCACAAAATCTCTAAAAATGCCCTTAAAAACAAAAAATACCCTTAAATTTAAAAAAAAATGCACTAATATTCAAACAAAAATTTCAATCTAAACAAATAATTTATTAATAAAAATACGTTTTGTTACATTAAAACATTTATTTAAAGAAACTGATATGTAACATATTAATATTTAAAACAAATATGAAATAATAAAAAAGTTAAAGAAGAAAGAAAAACATACACCTGACTGTATATTGACATCTAACTAAGCCATATTTAAAGAAATTGAGATAAATAGTCACTAAAATTTGAAAATGTAAAATCACAAAATACTAAAGAAGAAAGGTAAAATTTCATGATACCTAGATTTTTCTCTGTGTGTAGACATAAATTTCAATGCAATTCAAGTTTTAAATGATACGAAATTATAAGAAATCAGAATTACATTGCATTATTAGATGTTTTTTAATATTATCGAATGTGAAAGAATGTCTCTTGCCCGAGAGTAAATTTTTGTATCTGGAGAAGCTTCTTTCAACGTCTACTGATATGATCGGTGCATATTTGAAGAAAACTGAATCACTTACTGACAACTTCTTCGATTTCAAAAATCTCCATTTCACCTGTTAAGATAAGAGATTTTTCTTGTTTGGAAGCATGGTTTTTCTCTAAAACCTTGTTAAACTTTTCAATTATACTCTCCAACTTTTCCTCTTGCCTTTTTCAAAACTACCTTCACTTTATCAATATAGCTTATCACATCGACAAGCTCCAAATATTGTTTTCTAAGCTTGTGATTGTTGAACATAAGATACTAAAGTTAGATTTTATAAATGCCGAGTTTCCTTCAATTTTATGAGAAGAGAAGGCATGTTGAGAAATTTTAATTGAAGCAGCATCTACAACATCGAAACTATTTTCAATAGACTTCACAGTCTGAAAATTTTTGCTATTAGTATGTACACGCATTTAGCCAGGTACCCCAGTGTAATCACTGGTTTTGGGGCAAACCAAGACTAGGAGCTGTCGACTTAAAACATTCCCGGCGGGATGGAGCTTTCAGAAATATTTTTTTTAACATTAGACAATAGATTGTCGACATCAGGATAATTTGCACATATCTCTTCAGAAAGCATGAAGCAATGCATGTGCAAGACAACTTGAAAATGAATCAACTTATGATAAAATCCTTTAATTGAAATTCCAGCCTTGACCAAATATGGTGCAGATCAGAAAGAAATAGAAGAACATCATTGTGCTGTACACCATTTGGCCATAAAATATGTAGCGATCAGTCAAATAACTGACAAGTTGCAGAGTGATTTACTTTATCTAGTTCATCAACATTTAACAAAAATATTTTAGAAGGAATGTCTGGCTCCAGTGTCCCAATTATAACATTTGCTACGAAATGATCCTCAGCATCATTTGTTTCGTCAATCGACACAAATATTTTTTTAATCTTTCACACAGTCTGTAATTTTCTCCAAAGTTTCGACATAAGTCGTCAATGTAGTTTTTGCGTAAAGTAGATTCATCCGGTATCACATGACCCATAAGTTTTTCTAAAAAGTTGCAAAATCTAGAATTGTTCAGTTTGTGTATAGAGGAATGTTTGCAGATACTAAAACTTTGCATAACTCTATAAAATGGTAACTTCTTTGATCCACTTGAGGATGCACTTTGGGCAAGCAAAAGTTGAGATGCTTGCTTTTTTGATTCAGCAAGTTTAAGAGCTCGTATATATTTAATCTCTTCCAATATGCTGAACAATGGTGAATCGTTTTTTGGCTGAAACTTTTGTTTCACATAGTTTGCAAAAGAAAATTTCTCCATTTTTAGAAAACGCATTTTCCTTGAACTCCAAAATAAACTTCTGCAAATGGCAAGATATAGATGGCTTGATTTTAGGCATTTCATTAAACACTATCGATTCTATCACCAGACAAAATAAAACTCTCACCACCTATACTTTCCACGAATTTCCCTTCTTTTGACCTCAAATTCCCTGTTTTTTCCTGTCGAAGAAAAATGTACTGAATGACTACAGCACCATTTTGCTTTAACACAAGAAATAAACTTAATTATAGAGTTGAATATTCTTTTTCTATTAAGCATTGTAGAACAATTGCAATATTATTTTAACTTCACCACTCTGTTTAAATAATTAATAATTATTCACATAAGTTATATTGAAAGTTACTAAATAAAATGAAAAACTATTAGAAAAATTTTACATTTCTTTAAAAAATGACCCAAAAATTTATAAAAGTATCATAAAATGCAAAATAATGTCCAAAATAAAAAAAAAAAAAAACAACGCCCTAAAACAGAAAAAAGCTAAAAAATGCAGATGTCATCAAAATCCGGGCTTTAGATATAACAATATAATAGTTGTAAAGGAATCATTTTAGAATTGGCTAAATGCTAAAGCATAAAGCTTTCAAATATAAGCAATGCTTCTTCAATGTTTTTGTATTAATTGTTTTAATTCTTTTCTTGATAACAGCTTTTCTTAGACTTGCTGTATAACCGAAATGTTCTAAGACATACTTGTCAAATTATAAGACATGGTGGTTGTTTTTTTTATCAAAGTAAGCTATGATGCTATCTTAGTAAAGAAAACAAATATGGATATGCATCCATCATAAGGCATTAAGAAATGTTTATCATACAATCCATTAAAATTTCTGAAATTATTCAGCCGTATCCTGTCCCTTCTCAGCAACTACTGATCTCTTTGCCGCTCGTCTTTACACCCACATCTGCACATGTGTGGTGTCGTTGATAATAGCATCTGTAGATTACATTTCTAAAGATTTCCAGTGGTACGCATAATTTCTTCTTTTAAAATCTGCTATTTTCTTAGTTTTCAAATTTTTTTGTAATTGGCTTCTCATAGGGGATAGTTTTACTAAAGCTGTAGTAAATCTTCAAAGTTCCATAAGCGGTATAAAATTTGAAAAATTCATTACAGCTTTACTAAAAATGTCTCACAAGAAACCGATTACAATGAAAATGTCTCACAAGAAACCGATTACAATGAAAATGTAATGAATTTTGAAAATGTAAGGAAAATTGCAGATTTTAGAAGAGGAAATTATGTGTACAAGAGAGAAAGAAAGAAAATTAGAAGTATTAACTACAGATGTCACCAACAACACCAGACACATGCAGATCGATAGTCGATAAAATGAACTGCTAAAAAGAAGACAGCTGCCGAAAAGATCAGGTGTTTGATAAAGGCCAGGGACATGGCTAAAAATTTTTCTGTTTTAATGGATTATATGGTAAATGTTTAATGTTGTACTATGATACTATCTTTTGCTACAGGAATCAGTTTTTTAGAATTCTCGGTTTTAAAGTTATTTATAGGGATGTAATGGATATCCGGTATGGATATCCGGTAAGTAACCAGTATCCAACCTATCTGGCTGATTTTTCAATATACGAAATACCATCAGATATCTGCATCATAACTACCGGATATCCAACTTCTCTGCCGGATATCCAGCTATATACTACTAAAGTTCTATCTATAGTATACATGGGACAGGATAGAAAGTTATATTTGATGTAATTAAACTTCCTCTATAAACAGGATTCTACCACTAAAACGGGCGAACAGATGATAACGAAATTTGTTTTAGACTATACATGAGAAGTGCTTAGGGAATTTTGATTAAAAAGCTTGAGTGTAAAATGTTCAAGTTGTTATTAAATATGAAGAAACAGCAAATTTAACACTGGAAATGGATCATTCAAAATTTCAACATTTGTTCAGTCATTTTTGATAACTAGTTAGGCTCATATTTAGAGCTGATTTCATGCTGCAAAGTGCTACTTGGCAAACATTTTCTGAACTAAAGAAAAAAAACTTAAGCACATCTCATGTTGTGTCCTTGTGCAAATTCGGAAGCGATCTTCTCATCCTTTTCAGCTGTAGAGTGCTGTTTATTGGGAAAGTTTAATTATAAGGACTGTGTAGTATCATTAAAAAAATATTTGCATTCAGTATATGCAGTTTCTCTCATAGAAATCTCATAAGTAATGTAATTTTACACACTCTCCCCATAATCTCTCCGATATTTTTAATTTGCTCTGGAAATCTGATAATTAACAAAAAACTCATTATTCTGTCTTCAAAATTTTTTTGTAGCTACAGGGAGAAATTTTCAATCTTCATCCTTTTTGTAAATGACAGTCTTTTACTGAGCATTCCTTTATTGAAGTCTCCAATACCTAATGATTAAAAACTAACCCTTATTTTATATATTTATTTTTAATTGAATTTACCTATTTAAATTCATTTATGATTTTCTGCAAGTTTCACCTGATTTTTAAAGTTGTCTACTTAAAAAAAAAAGTACATTTAAAATGTGTTTGTGAAATATTTTTTAATGAAAATTATAACATGGCTGCTTGTGCAGACAGCCGTGTTGTAATATTGTAGTTTGTTAGTTCAAAATACTTGTTTTAGTTACTACTACAGTATTGTGTACGATTATTATTCTAGTTACTACTGCAGTGTATGATTATCGCTCCATACATAAAGTACTTTGACTAACCTTCTTGTGTGTGTGTGTGTGCGTGTGTGTGTGTCGCATGTCAAAATAAAGAGTAAAAAATGAAATTTTCCTAAAATTTGGAAACTGATGTTTGAAATGTTTTTCAAAAAATAATTTGCTCCCCCCCCCCCCCTCTTTTTCCTCTTATGCCATATAAATTTTTGTACTGTTAAAAAACGCTCATATATTTTAGAAGCTAAACAATGAAACAGATCTATTTTTGTGTTTTAACTTGTAGTTTAAAAAATATTTTTCATTAAAGAACTTTAATGCATAACCTTAAAAATTCTGTTCCATACCTGTATAAAACTACAAAGGGATTATAATTTCATTATAAATATTTAAAAGGGGTTTACTCTTTATTTATCAATCTCTGAAAGTAATTTAACTTAAATAAAACTAAAAATGACTTAATGTAAATTAATAGTAAATGATTAAAACAGAAAAAAAGGCATTAAACCTATGTTTGAAAAAAATAACTCATCTACCATAGGTATCTTATCAAAAGAGATATCTTATTCTTAAATGATAAAAAAAAGTATGTATTTCTTTGTGTAAAAAATCTACAATTATAGGTATATTAATAAATGCATCATGGTTAAAATTTATTTGCTTCTGCCAGTGGTGTACACATAAAAGAATATCTTAACTGTTTGCATTTTAAGTAACATTTTTTATGTGCATATATGTAACGATATTTAGTTATTGTAAATTATAAGTCAGTTATTGAAAAAGACTTTAATGATGTGTGAAACATGTTTTTAATTTATTGTTCTGATCTCATTATATTTAATATAAAAAAATGAAAAAACACACTTAATAACTAAATACATGTTTAGTGCCAAATATCCGGTCGGATATCTGGATCCAGCAACCTAAGGATCCCTAAGCTTTGTATATCTGGTATCCTGCATAATCAATATCTGTTACATCCCTATTTATTTATACTGTTTATTTGTTGTGAATCTGGAATAGAATAATTATTAAGATTTAAGTTTCGACCATTTACAGTTATTATTTTTTTTTTTCTGCCTGTCTTTTCACTTTTATTTTAGGCAATCATGTCTTTTAAACTAAAATGATATTTTATGTTAGAAAAAACTAGTGGATTTTATGTGAAATTATTTTTGCATTTTCACACATGAAAGTTTTCACTCTTTTGATTGAATTCACCATTTTTCAACATCATTCAGGCTGTTATTGAGATCTATGCAAAAATACAGAGAAAAATTAACTCAATGTTTTTCTTTTCTGTTCTTATTGAAGTAATCAATTCGTAAATTGTTTATTAAAAAGATAATAAAATTAACCTTTCTTAGAACCATATATGTATTAGATCACAGATAAAGGAAAACATCCTGATGGACATCTTTCATAGAGGCTAATGGTAATATGAATCCATCTCGGCGTGCCCTCAGCGGCGGCAGGCTTACCAAGCGTGGTGTAGTTTTCTCCCTCCTTCACCCTTTCACCTAAATTTATTTATACGTATATTAACTTTTTTCCCCCTCTGCTATTTTGATTTTCTTGCTTCTTCTTTTTCCTGCTTGACTTCCATTTCAGGGAAATCCGGAAAATTCAAATGCATATAAAAGTTAAGATTTTTAATACTACTCTTTATATGCTTTAGATTATCCAGACAAAGCTCACTCTGCAAACATTACCTGTAAAAAAAAAAATCAGCTTTCCAAAAAAATGTTAACTGAAAAGAAATATGAGAGTTTAATGAATTGTGTATAATGATGCTTGCCACGTATTGCTTTAATCTTTTTGCTTAAGCTTCATCTATAAGGTAAAGTTTGAAGCTTTTTCAACTCTTTTGTAAATAGGCATGTAAGAAAAACATAAATAAGCTTTATGAATGAATAAAATAGTAACATTTTAATGTGTAAAATATGAATCATTTAGCACAAATAAAATTCATAAATGTTTAATATATAAAGTTATCTATGGTACTTCCTACTGATTTGGGTATTCCCATGGTATTTTTCCTACATATTTATTTAAATTCAAAATCAAGAATGAAAACTTGATTTGAACAATTTATAGTCAAAAACTTCATTAAATAAGTTTAAGGGGATTTTATTTGGTTTAGTTATTTGATTATGCTGTGATTTACTAATCACTAGCCAATCATGAATATAACTGATGTGCAACAACAATTTCCAAATGAATCTAAACCAGAACCTTGATCAGTGAGTGTTGACGAGAACCATGGTATAATTCAAAACATAGATAATATTCTTATAGTGTGGTATCATGCAATCCATCCACCACTGTGGGATCATAATTTCCATGTTAACTCTCTGCACTATGTTACTCTATATATTAGACCATGCTGTTCATTATTTCTGGGCATTAATTACATATATCACATTTAAATATTAACATAACTTTGTTTGAGACTTAGTACAAGTTATTCACTTGATAAAGAATATTTAAGAAAGTAACATAGGTAATGCAGAGGCGTAGCCAAGGGGGGGGTTAGGGGGTCATAACCCCCCCCCCCATGAGGAATTTTTTGCCATACAAAATGTATATTCTTCACTCCTTTATCACACACATGTATGCATATATGCGAGTTGCAGTAGTCGTAACCCCCCCCCCCCCATGAAAAATTTTTGGCTACGCCCCTGAGGTAATGCATTCATTGAACTCTGCATCAGTACAGTCTTTTTTGCTGGTTTGTACTTTCATGGCTGTACTGTAAAGTTGTCATTAGCTATGCAAAGAAACTTCCTAGCAGCAAATGAATTCGGAGTTAGCGTTCATATCTCCAAAATGATCCGAGATACAGGAGAAAAAGTCAGTTATAAAGTTGTTCAGCATCATCGATTTAGTTAGAAAAGACAACTTACATTGCATATGACGCTCATTAATTTGCTCAATAATGCTATGGATGGACGGCATAAAATGCACATTTGTTTGGTTGAGTTTTCCTAAACTGCACTTACCTGACATTAAGCTTGTTTATCTTTCGTTCTACAAAAGTTTTCTGCCAGCAACAATATGCATCTGGATGCAGTACAGGGTTTTAATAAACCTGGGCTTTTTTTTAAAAACTCAACCCAAGTGGGGGGTTTTAGGTTTTATTGGGAATTTTATGTTTTATTGGGATGTTTATTTTATGTTTTATTAAGATTTTTCTTAGTATATAGTTTTATTTCAAAAGAGAACAATTTTAATATAAAGAAAGCTTTCATTACAAAATAATAATTAATTAAAGTATATAAAAAACTTCTACTTTAGTGTAGTACCACCCATAGTCAGATAAAAGAAAAACTACCTGTGCACATAATCCAAAATTATCTGCAAACTCATAATAGTTCGTGATAACTAAATACACAGTGCGTATATGAACACATGCATGTGCATATGCACACACATCTGTGCAACGCGCTTGGGCTGTAGTGACTTAAAAAAGATATTTCTTTTAGGTAACTATCCATTTAAAAAACTTGGAATACCGGAAAACTATCTGCAAGACCTTTGAATGTATCTGCTCCCAGCATGCGTGCGTGCTTCTACATTATCTGACTTTTTCTGCTGGTATTCATAAAAGGCTCCTAATTTGTTTTTAACCATAGATAAAAGTGTATTATTGTTTGTTCATTTAGAAAAATTTTGTTTTTGATTGGTTGTTTTCTATTACTTTTTAAATTGTTGATTTTTTTTTTTTTTAAGGGCAGTTATATTATCTACTTAAAATAAAAGCCAGTAAACCCTTTGCAGGCCAACTTACTACAGAACTACTCTTTATTTAATATTTTTTTTTATAGTTATTCATTTTTGCTTTAATATATATTTCTTTTTACTTTAAAAATTCTAGAATTAATATATCTGATATTAAATCTCTCATAAACAATGTATAATGAATTAGTTTCATATTTCTCAGTACGAAAAATAATGCAGGATGGTTTCCTGAACCTGAATTCTTTCTTGCGATGTATGCTTGTAAGTTGTAAGAGACATATCTCATTCTTCTCTTATCTGGGAAAGAACTCTTTTTGTCCTTATACTGATAGTTACATATTTTATTTGTATTTGAAAGCTTATTTATTAAAGAGATAAATTACTAAGTTATCCCTGTCTGCACTCTACATCTGTACATTTCAAAATAAATATTGCAGATAGAATTAGTTCAAGGTTATTGTTCTTTATGTTGAAGTTGGAAAAATAATTATATAAAATTAAACTGGTACCTATCTATATATAATCTAATAAAATGCACTAAGTTATGTACAGAGCCTGATTATGACCAAGGGGGGCCACGGGCATTGATGAATTTGGGGGCCTCCATCTATGAAATTTGTTTTATTTTTCATAAAATTTTGATATAAAAAAATATATTTCAGAACAATATTTGAAATTAGGGGCCCCTTTGAGCCGGGGGCCCTGGGCTAAGTCTCAATTTGCCCATGCGATAATAAGGCTCTGGTTATGTAGGTAATATTATATATATTTAATGTCAAATAACAAATGATTTAAATGAAAGAAAGGAAAAAATTTGATAATGTTTAATGGAACCCATATATATGTGGGTTTTATTTGGTTTTTTAAGCAGTTTTTTGGGTTTGTGGGCGGGTCCGAAACCCTGATGCAGTCTGCAATTTCCGTTGGAAGTTCTACAGTATGGCTGGTGACACACTAGTAAAAGCATCAGTGATATGTTTTTACACTTTCTATTTTTAACATAAATGTGCTTAAGATGTCTTTAATAAATCGGTGATGCTGAACAACTTCATAACTGACTTTTTTCCTTGTATCTCATACTCTTTTTCAGATAAGAACGCTAATTCCAAATTTAGCCATCAGGCTGTGCTGTAAGGAGTTTTTCTGTATAGCTCAAGACAACTTTACTATACCTAGACCTCACTTTTACAACTGTAGCTCTTGCTATTCAGAAATTATTGGGGTGACAACGGACTTTAGCTGGCACACTGTATGCATACATACATACATATACAGGGTGTTCCAAAAACATAACACTCTTTAACTCTTTATCTATTAGAGATAAGTGGGCAATGTAAATTTTAAAAAATGTTAAAAATAAGGTAGGTAAAGACTTATTAGCAGCTTACACACACAAGAAAAAGGGTAAAATCCCAAATTTTAAAAATAAGAAGGGTTTTTGAGTTTATTATACTCCAAAAACAGTATTTCTCATTATTTGGGAGGAAAGAACAAAGATGCATTGATATTTGAATTATTCTGTGATCATGAAATCTTTATTTCAAGCAATGAAATTGAGTCCCTATTGTTTTTATGAATATGAGTGTGGGGGAAAAATCATTTTGTTTTCAAAGAAATCTTGCTTTGAAGCAAGGCAGATTGGCAGCTATGTAGTTTAAAATAATAAGATGAAAGCTGTTATAATCATTTTTGTGTAATGTATGTTAAGGCAGACCTACACATGAGGTATCTGCCTAGGGTGTGTGCCTTTGACTGGGGAATTTTTAAGCGGTTCTAACATGTATTCACAATGCCTAAAACTTCAGACCAATAAATTGACGGCCATGCAGTAGACCAGAACCCTCGACCTTTACACTTCATCCATCTGTCATGTTCTACTCTGTGTTTTGACTCATTAGTGACTGTTTCAAATTTCAGAATTTTTTAAAAATAAAGCCTGACTTCAAATATTTAATTTATTACTTGCATTTTTTATTAATAATGTAGTATTTATAAGTAACTTGTCATTAGCCTTTATAAAATGCACTTTTTTAATGTTTGATAGCTAATTATTTTTTATAAATAATCTACATCTTAAATATTTGATTCTTAGGTCAGAGGGCAAATGTTGGTGATATCCATGCATCTGGTGCAAAAACATTACCAAGAGGAATGTCACTTTGTTCTCATATTTCTCCTCAAGATAGTTTAGAGGAATCAAATGATGTATATGGTTTATATGCAGATCTTATGAATGTCCAAGATTATGAGAAAGATAGCCAAGAAAAGTTGTATGAAAGGTTAAATCATAGTGATCCTGAATTGGTCCATTTTCACCTTAATACATTAGACAGAAGGTAATCAGCTGTTTTATAGTAGACTAAACAATTTGAAGAATTAAAGCTATTGCATGTACTGTGTAATCATTTTGTTTTTATGGCTCTCTTGGCAATTATTCTTGAGTTGGTTTTTATTATATTCACATATATATGTATATAATATTTGTATGTATCTTTTTCTTTTGAATAGATTCTAAAATATTAGTCGTAGTTGAAAATTCCTGGGATTCTCGTGGTTTTCTTCAACTAGAAATAAACAAAAAGTCCTTTGATCTGTGCTATTGAAACTGCTCAGTTCATGATTTCTTCGCTCCTAAAGTAGATTTAGGCCAAATAATGGCAATATTTATCTTTTTAATAACTGCAGTAGTATTTAATTTAATCATTAACTGCCTGCCACTAAATATTGTTTTTTATAGCTATCCTGATGCTGTGGTTGCTAATACACCATTTTACCACACTTCGGCTAAAGGTTCAGTTTCCCGCGAGAACTTGGGTGTTTGTGTTGTCCTTGTTAGAATTAATGATGAGTGCCCCTTCAAAAAGGGCTATTGCAATTGGCAATCCTTCAGCCAGGGGATAATGTTTCAGTGCAGTGTCATTGGGAAAATAAAAATTCTTTTTAATTTCTACTTTAGTAATAAGTGAGCTCAAATTTACTAACCTCATTTATCTGACTAATATTATGTGATTTATTGTGAAATTGTTCAATTTTATTTAAAGCAAACAATCAAAAGATAAATATCTTCCTATTGCATTATGCAGAAATTTGCATGTGCAGTTTTAATCCATTGTTATTAAAAGTCCCAAAAGATTAAATCAAAGTACTCAATTTCAGGACCTTTATTATTTGGTATTTAATCATGATGGATTTGCATTGTAGTAACTTAATGTAAATTAATCTAATTTTGTAGATTGTGTGAAGAATAACTCTACTTGCTGCTTAACTATAGCATTTTATATTTGCAGAGTGCAGCAAAAATCGGGACGTCCTAGGTCTTGGGACTTATCAACTATGGCTGTGTCAGAGGACTCAGATTCATCTGCAGCTTATGATACTGCATCTACTGCCACTTCTACTGCAACAACTGAAATTAGCATACCTTCACCTGAATCCACAATTGAAGAAGTGCATTCACCCACTCCTAAAATTTGTGATGAATCACCCAGTTTACCTACTCAAGTGACATTGGGAAGGACTGCTTACAAATCTATACCAAAGACTATATCAGATTCAACCCAAAAAACAGTGTTAATGCTTACTGGTGGTTGTGGATATATTAATTGGAGAAAGCCTGAAAAAGATCATGATTCAAAATCATGCATTGATGCTCATGTCATGATTTGGGAAGTAAAATTGTAAATATTTTAATGAAAAGCCTTCTGTAAATATGTGAGAGAAGATAATTTTGTTACCATTTTGCATTTGACTATGGCATTTTAATTAAAAACATGCAATTTATTAAAAGTATAACATTTTTACTCTTCATAAACAAATCATGAAAGTTCTTTCATAGTTTCATACATTGGACACTGAAGTATTTTATTTATTTTTTTGCACATGAAATTTTTATTGTTAATTTTCTATTTCATATCTGTGTCAGAACAAATGAATGTAATGCTAAATTAAGAAATACAGCTACTTGTTATGAAACTTTCATATTCCACATTAATTTAATTTTGCTTATTCATTTTAAGGAAAACTATTTATATACCTATTGCTTCTTAAGGATGAGTGTAAGGGTTTTGTGGAATAATTAAGTTTAATTTCCCCTCTGCTTATTTTCATTGATACTCATGCATTTTAAAATTGCGGCAATCATGATGATCAATGTTGGAAATGATTGAAATATCTCACCAAAAGTTCTTAACCATTATTTGTATATATATCTATTTCACTTTCAACCATGGCTATTAAATTATGATTTAGTTTTTAAACTTGAGACATTGAACAACTTTTAGATCAAATTGTATTGTTTATTATAAATTATTATATTGATTATCATAAATATTGAATTTCTGATGGGGCATGCATTTGCTTCAGTTCAAAATATTCAGAAATCTTAAACAAAATTAATAATAAGATAGTAGAAATATCATGTTATTGATGCTATGTGTTTTTGAGTTAAGTCTTCAGTTACTGAATTGTGCTCATTTTTAATAGTTACAAGCGATGTTTAACAAAATCCAAACGTCCAGTTGCCCAGGCGACTAAAAAAAGTATCCCTTGGTGATTAGCTTCTTTTTTTCATTAGTAAAATTCAATATATATGTGGCTCCTGAGATTTTACAACTTTTATCAATCCCTGGTTACTAGTCATTTTTATAGGGTATAGGGTTTATTTACAAAATTAAAAATATTAATAAATTTCAAAAATAATAAATTCTAGATTCCCCCCCCCCCCCACATTGCCTAAAAGTAATCTAAACAACTAGCTACTTAGCCACATATGATCTTAATGCTGACTACGTAAAACATAGCTCTGTATCTCTGATGGAGTGTGCTTGATTGGAATTTACTGTTCAAAAATGTCTTTCTGCTTAACATGTTTGTGTTTTAATAAATATACTTCTGTTGGATTAGGTATAACTGATATCCAAATTATGATAACTTCACGAAAAGACTCAATTATTTTCAGGAAAGCATAATTTATTACCTAGCCAGCTATCAGGTACATCTTAGTGGCCTGTCAAGTGTTACAGGTGATGCACTCAAACGATGATTTTCAAATACAAAAATGCATTATAGAGTCAAAGGATGTATCCAATGTGTTTATCAACATATATTCAAAATATTTACATTAATCAAAGTATTGATATTGTGCAATATAATCACTAGAACTAATGTGAGGCATAGGTATTTTAATCGTGATTATGTAGTTTCTAAAAGTTAAAATGAATAACATAAACATTTTTTCCTTGTGACTCACAGTTTACACACACAATCAATGAAGGTTGAGTCCTTTAACCCTTAAAACATTTGATTCAGCTTTGTAAAAATTTAAATTATATGAGAAAGAAAGACAGCTTCATCCCCTGTGTACTGGCTTAGAGTTATGATAAAATATAATTTTAAGATTACAAGCTTAATTTTTTAATGAATAACATTTAAAAATAATTTTCAAGTTTTTTCTTACTCTGCCCCTAGGAATTATGATATTTGATAATGTTAAGTATGATAAGCAAAGCTGTTATAAATAGTGCCAGAAGTTTATCATTGACTTAAAAACACAAAATAGCAGTATGAATTTCCCAATGTAAAAAAAATTTATTATAACTAAAATTTTAATTAACAAATACTTAAAGTCAGCATATATGCATGCCTTTGCATTAAAGTATCTTAAAATTTTATTTGAACTCTTAGAATTTTCATTTGTTTGTCCATGCCAAGTTTTTTCAACAGGTAGCTGTAATAGAATTTTTATTAAATCGATAGATTTTTTAAAAGATCTTGTTTTAAAACCTTGGCTTTTAGCTATTCATGTATATTTAATAGCACATTTTAATATGTATACAATTAATTAATTTTTTTAATTGATTTGACTTAACATTAAGAATGTTGCATAAGATCAAGGGGAAGAAAGTATTTTCATTTTAATGCTTTCTTTATTTGTTAACCTGTTCAGGACCGGCGAAAGGAGAAAGAAGCGCTTCCCCAGGCCCGCGCGCTCAAAGAGACTACGCACGCACGGGACCAGTATGATATTTGAAATGATATTTGAGGTTTAATCAAAAAAAAGCTCGGAACCGAAAGTGCAAATTGAAGGTCAAAGCTCTCTGGAATGATATTTGAAAATGTAACAGACTTCAACCGCCATCTAGTGCCGTTTAAAAATTCAAATAAAACGTTCCAATCTGAAATCACGTCTGTGTGATGATGGGCCGGCTGGCACGGAAACACTGATCACAAATACGATATCGCGGGCCGTGAGGGAAGAATCGTCTGATCACATATACGCGATCACGGTCCTGAACAGGTTAATGTGTTGTTTCTCACCCTTTCTATTGGTATGCTCGACTACTTGATAAGCAAGTTTAAACTGGTTAACTGAATGACTAAAAGTCAAGTATTTTAAGTTTGTGCCTTATACTAAACATATGACAGAATTTTTAATAATTTAGTAATGCGATGTTTAGAACAGAACTTTACAAATGATTTCATAATTTTCTTAGTATCTTTGTCAAGAAGTATTTTTGTTTTGCCTTTCATAATTTTAATTCTTATGGTAGCTGATTATCTTCTTCAGAGCTATTAATTTATTCCTGCTGCATTAAAATATTAATAAAAATGAGTATAGTTAAATCTTCATTTTTTAAATTATTCCATGACCTATGCTTCCATTTGACAAATAGAGTACATTTTCATTCAAAACTAACTCCATTTAGAAGTTAAATATAATTTTTTTATTGATCAGTATTTTATTTATGAAATATATCTCATGTATTTGTCAAAACAATTTATTATCGTTAGCTATTTATACACTTTTTATTTATAATTTAGTACATGTGTTTTTAAAATTAATTTTTTAGATTAATCTGAATATGAATAAAAATGACCTATTTGTCATAAATTCTCTTTGGCAAAATGCCTTCTTTCAGCATTGCTTTAACTAAAAGCTTTTTAGAGTGCTAAATTAGATAATTAAGAAAGGAAACAACCCAACTTATATATATACTCTAATTTAAATTTATGCAACAATGCTATGTTATCACAATTCAAGGATCAGAGCAAATATGAACATGCTTAAAAGACACTGTCTAATAATGTGTGATATTGTAATTTTATGACATTTAAAGAAGTTTTCAATGTATATATTGTGATAACATAAATATCTTTATAAGTTCATGTAATGAAATAGAAAAAGCTGGTCAGTTGTCTTAATGAATATGTTAATTCATTTCATAGATCAATTTGCATTAAAGCAGAGCTAATGAAATACTTAACATGTTTTAGAACATCAGCCTGTTTTCTTATTAGTTGGTTCATAATGTTTATAAGAAGCTGAAAAATAATCTGAATTACTATTCTGAGTGTCTTTTATAGGTTATCAGTCCATTTTTTTTTTTCATTTTTTTTTCTGCAATTTTTTTTCTTACATTTTGTATACATGTAATATAAGGCATAACAGAACATGAAAGCACAAATTAATTTTGCTTTTATAAAATGCACAAACTTCATGTTTTAATAAGCTGTCATTGAAAATGTAACTTATTGGCTTATTTCTTATTCTTCAATTTATTTACAAATTTACTTCAACTTGGAAGAATATAAATTAAATTACTTTTTTGATGAAAACGAAATGACTATTTTACTAAATACTTGCTACAGCTGCTGGGTAGTTAATATTTAAGTAGAACTAAATGTAGTTGTCTGTGTGGAAAATATTAATATCAAGTAGGTATGTGTTTGTGTGTGATAAGTTTAAACTTATCAATTCATGTTCAATAAATTATTCGTTATACTATCTTTGTTGCCATATCCATTCTGTAGCTGCAGTATTGGAGAATTTGTCAACTTTGTGTGTCATTTATGTTAATCTGTTGAACCCATGAATGAAACTGAATTTTGAAGTACCTATAAATAATATAAAATGTTTTTATGCACAGTATTGAATTTAAGAATTTCTACTACTTTGATATCCATTCATAATTTAGGCATTTCTCATAAAAATTTTCTTCTTTAAACTCTAATACAGAATATTTCATATGAGCATATATATTTTAAGTGAAATTTACTTCATAACATTAAAATTTTTGCTAGGATAAAAAACTTGAATAACAAATAACTTGCATAACAAATTATATTACTTAACATACATTATTATAATATTTTTAAAACACCACTGAGCATTCAGTTGGAGTTTTTTTCCCTATATCTATCTATCTATATATATACAGTAGCGTACACAAGGTAGGGTGATTCAACACGCCCCCCCCCCCCCTACATACCAGGAAACGGTCCATATATTTTTATTTTTTAACATAACTATATGCTTTTTAATATAAGCATTATGTCAATGCCCCCTCTCACCCTCAGAATAAAAGTAGCCTGTGTGCGCCACTGTATATTGATAAAATTTTAACATATTAATCTAAACTTCTATTTCAGTGAAGTTAATAATTTTTAACTAGCTTGTTACTACTTTTAGTAGTATACACACACACATATAGTCACATTTTTAATGTGCAACTTACTAACTTCAATAAATTTGCAGTTAATTTTCAGAAAATTTCTTCTAGGATTTTATGTTTCAAAATTTAATGGTATATTTTACTTACTTATCTTTTTTGATATATTGATATATTTTACAATTTAGAAGTTGAGCATGTGTAAAAAAGTTGTTTTATCCTGTTTCTTTCATTGTGCATGTATGTTATAGTGCAGTAAAATTCTAAGCTTATTATTTTATTGTATATTTGTATGTGTTCGTTATAAAAGCATTTGTGTGTTATATATTATTTCTCACAGCTCTTTTAATTAGGGTTTAACATGCCGTATGGCTTGAACCGTCCCGTATCAACTATAAGAAAAGAATGAAAGTGTATGGTTTTATGTAAATTTCATTTTAGCATTTACAGCTAACAATTCTCAGGGCATTTAATGTATGAAAAATAAAATTTTCAAATTTGTATTAAATGAGATTGTGTATTATGGTATTAGATTATTAGTTTACCATTATTTGTTACAGTTTTTATGTTTCTACCTAGTCATTTTGATATTCTTTATGCTTTATCTGATCTGCACTGTAATAATCTTACTACCTTTTATGTTCCAAATATTTGATTGCTTATTTTGTATATTTTATGCAGTTTTTCTGTTATAATTATCCTAAGCTTATCAAATATATATTTTTTGAAGATCAAGAAATGTAATGAAGCAATTGATATTTTGGCAATTGTTATGAATTTGCATCTTTTACTTTCAAAAACTATTACAGAGATTCCATTTAGGCTCTTAAGATATTTAAAATTCTCAAAATTTGGCCAAAGTTGCTTATAAAATTTTATTTATTTATCATCTTGTGTTTCAAAAGTTTTGTATATTAGTTTTCCTTATGTATATAAACAAATATATATATATATTATTGTTTCAAAGCAGCTATTAATATTGTATAAAATAGATGTTCGAAGTTTTGTGCTGTGTTTTAGTCATTTTTGTGTATTACTTTATTTAGTGATGAGGGGGTGGGGTATTTTTAAAAATGAAATTCTTTCTCGCACAACGATTTGAAGTTCTATAAATGTGTTTACAGAAAACCGTTAGAAGTAGCTTCATTTATACTACCACTTTAATTTGCCATGTCTTGAATAGACAGCATTTTAATTTTTATAATGAATACATTTTACACTGCATGTACACTGAAACATTTTTAAAGAATATTATGATTATTATTATTTTTTTTAATTCTTGGAACATTTTTGCAAAAGTCTAATTATTTTCGGTATTAGTTAAAATGTTTGAACTATAAGGCTGTTACAGCAAATACTGGTCCACTTGCTTAAAAATAGTATTGATTATTTTCTACCTTCAACAAATTAAACAAAATAATCAGCTAAGTGTCACAAATTAATGGAATTTCTAAATTACCAGATACAAGTTGTGTTATGCAATTTAGCTGTTGTTAAAATCATACTCTTGATATTTATTTACTACTTTCCACACACACACACACACACACACACAAAAAAAAGGGTTTATTGCACACTTACACTTGGTGTTCCAGAAACACTGGCCCAAGCTTGTATTCCTTTAATATTGATCACAGACATACAATAAATTACAGGGTTATGTAAAAAAGGTGTACATAATTTTATGGTATGGATTAAAATTTTCAGGAGATTAACCCTTTCGCTCCCAAGCTTTGATTTGGAATGCTTGCTCAAAATCCCATAAACGCCCGAGAAATATTTTTGCATGCTTTCCCCCACGAATTACGTGCGTAGATCTATCTCTGTCAAAACAGGAGTGCAAAGAAAAGGGGTGAGTCAGTGGGAGTGGAAGAGGGAAAGTTGTCTGCCCCTGCCCCCCTTTTTTCTCAGGCGGCGTGTGACGCGTAGTTTCCCTTTCCGAACAAAGTGGTGAAATCTTGGAGGAGTTTATTTTTCCGTTGAAAAATTGGAACAATACTATCCGTAAAGGATACTATAATATTCATGCTACTTTAGGCTGTTCTTTTAAAAATACTGTCATTTTGCGTGGCTCTTGAGCAGTTTGTCGCAAAAATTAAAAGTGGAAAAACAAAATTATTTTTAAGTGGATTCTATGCATGATACTGGATAAACAAGAGACATAATTGTCATGCAATTTACTGAAAAAAAAAGTTTTAATCCCGAAATCTCAATGAATAATCCCGCAATCCCACAAATCAAATCCGCAAAACTACCCCAGGCATTATATTGAAGAGGATGTATTGCACAATTTCTTGAGTTGGATACTCCTTTAAGTTTTTATTTATTATAAGTTTACTGTTTGTAAGAGTACATAATAAGAGGGTATCTTGTGAGGAGACATTCTGAGCATTTTAGAGTACGGAGTAATAGGATTATTTTAACTACTGTTTAACAATTGCATTATTGTTGAAGGAACATACTTCGGTTTATACATATGGGGGGTTTTTTATTACTTAATTTAAGAAAATTTTATAATAATGAGATGAAATTAATTTTATGCGGATTCCTTTTATAATGCGGACGACTTTACAATTCATTTTGAAGGGCAATTCTTCAGATCTTGTAAATACTGGCTTCTATACATGCCAACTGTATTAATTTGTTTACTTTTCACCGATTATTATTATTCATATACAGTGAAAACTTCATAAGTTGGACACCTGTGGTTCCCTAAAAAGTGTAAGTTTCAGATGTGTCCTGTTTATAGAGGTATGCTTCTGTATTGTGGACACGTTCTGTTTCCTAGAGAAGTGTCCTACTTGGAAAGTTCCACTGTATAATAATTATAAAAGAAAACAAAAAAAAAATTGTTTTGTTTTGTTACCCTCAGAGTAAGCTTATAGCATAAAAAGCTTATAATTTTCGTCATTGGGCAATATTTTGTCCTAAAATGGACGTACTTTCGTTCTTTTTTTTTAATTAGAAATTTCATTCTTCTTACATTTTGTGAAAAAAAAAAACTGGAAAAAGAATGCTTTCTCAACTGTCATTAAAACAGTTTTTACATAAACATATTTTGCATGTTATACACTCCCATGAGCTTTCTATTTGCCTCCCTGAAACGGTTTTATTGCCATTCTGTCGGCAAAAGGCACACGTACGTTTTCGACCAACTATTTTCTGTCTTTTGTGGTCATGTGCTGGGGAAAATGAAACAGATGCATGTGTTCTCTTAAGTTTCTCACTTACAACATCATTTGATAGATCTTCTATCAATTTTAATTTTAAAATCATACAAAGATATCTGCTTCTTTGGTGATGGAGAATTTGTTGTTACATAAACAATAAAAGCATTATTTACTGCTGTATCAAACAGGAATGAGAAAAGGTACATCCACCATTTCGAGGATTTTCTCATTACTGTGTAGTATTTGCGTTTCTGATCTGTTAAATCCACGCCTCCCATATACTTATTATATTTCGAGAAAGACAAAGGACATGATACACAATTTTTTTCTGCGCCTTTCCTTCGCGTAACTTTGCACATTTTGTTTTTAGAATTAGTAGAAAGCATAAAGATTTGTTTTTTATCAAGCCAAGTCGTGCAAAGGAGATTAGGAATCTCAACACACTGCATTGATCAGATTGTGTGGCTTTCTATCAATTTACTGCTGGTAATTTATTTGGGTAGATTTTTTCTGTTTGTTGTAACAGTACCACATGCATATAAATTTTGCTTGTACAAATCTTTCATCAAATTCGGACTACTAAAAAATCTATCAAAATAAATTTCATGGTATTTGCTCTTTAAACACTTTAATAAGTGTGAAACAACGTCATTTCCAAGGCCTTTTCCTGAGCATTGAATACTGTCATTTTTTCCACAGTATAATTCAAAATTGACAGTGTACCCTAAATGTGAAGTACATAGCATCCAAATTTTCAGTCCACGTTTGTCGGGTTTCAGTGGCATGTATTGAACAATCCCAAGTCTACCTTTAAACTTTACAAGGGCTTCATCAACTGACAATTGCTTGTATGGATTGAAATGTTCTTGAAATTTACATTTCAGTGCTGATAAAAAAGGTTTGACTTTTTGGGTGAAGCTGAAATTTTCTTCATTTCTTTTAATTTCACATTCTCTATCAGAAATATGGAAATAATGCCTGATTAAATAAAATCTATTTTTGCTCATAATTTTTTTCACCATGCTATTTCCTAATATGGGATTTGTAGACCAGTAATCTGATATTCTTGGCAGGTGGTTAATACTCATTATTAAAAGTACTGTGAAAAATGCCCATATTTCCTTTGTATCAATAATTGGTGTCCAAGAGTTCACCTTGGATCCTTTAGTTTTGAAGCAAAATTCCGCATATTTGTTTGTATTCTCTTTCATGCTCTCAATCATTTCATCCTTCAAAAACAGTTTTAAAAAATCCAACGTATCAGCCCCCACTGGCAAATCATGCACAGGTCCCGAGTTACTGGAATGTTCAGAAAAAATGATTTTGTCATTATCAATATTTCTGTCCAACTAATTTCTTCCGTTTGAAGATCGTCAGATAAATTTTCTGCTTCTTCATCAGGCAAATTATCCATTACAGAGGTATCCGGAACATTTTCACTAGCATCATTTTCGTCTAAATCAATGTCCGATTCATCAGTATCATTGAATAAAATTTCGCAAATTTCTTCTTGGGTTAAACCTCGTCTTCTACTTCCCATCTTGATAACAAATAAAGTTTTAACTAATTTTCACTCTAATCAGAGAAGCAAGAAACTGCAGTCTGGTTAACACTGTATTTGCAAAGCAAAGCACCTGTTCGTAAAATCAGCTGATCACCCAAATAAAAAGGGGGACAGGGTAACAATAGCAAACACGAGAAAGGAATTTTCCGCTCTTGACACTTGTAATGGATGTTGCATGGCTGGGGGGAAAGCAGCATTCTTCAGACACTGGGCCGGCTCTGGGAGTGTGCTTTTAGAGCCGTTACAGCCAGATTGAATGCGAAAGGGTTAAATAAATACAGAATTTAAATTTTTATATGCTCCCCATACCCCACATTAAAAAAAAATCCCATTTAGTAAAGTGTGCTCCATATGTTAATGAAGTGATGAACGAAATTACAGTTTTTCATCATAAAAAGGGTCATATATTTAAAGGAAAATTGATGAATGGTTATAAAATGCCGATATCAACAAAATTATGTATTATGCAGTGATTTGTTTTCTTTCATAATTTGTATACAACCCCTGAAGCATGATCATCTAATGGGGAATTTTTCCCATTGAGAACCATTGAAAAATGGTTTTAGTCAGCATATAATTATTTTCATACCTCTGACATTTTAAAGATAAAATGCTCAAACTTTGCACGTCACTTCATTAATGTATGGGGCACATTTAAATAATTGGGAATTTGTTTTTGTATGACTGCTGTGTAAAAATTTTAACTTTGTATTTATTTAAATTTTATCTCCTGAAAATTTTATTCAATACTATAAAATTATGTAGCTTTATTTATTTTTTTACTGAACTTTGTAATTTATTGTATGTGTCTATGATCAATATAAATGCCTAAGTCAGTGTTTTGGGACCACCCTGTGTATCTTAAACATGTCTCTCTCTATATACATACATATATATAATGTATGTAAAATCCTTTTAAGTTCTTTTCCTGTTTTTAGGTGAGGTTTGTAGGTAAATGCTTTTTAAGAGATCTTTAATTAGAAACTATCTCATTTCTGTATTGAATGGAAGGAAATCCATATTTTTCCCATTATGACACACGCATGAAAGAAAATAAATGAAATAAAGAATATTGCCAGTTTAATTCCTTTCTTTAAGACTGTGATAGTGAGAATATCGAGATTTGATAAATATATTTTGTTTTAAATCAACATTCGTCCAGCATTGATAAAAAAAAATTATACTTTTAGACATGCTTTATAAAACTATATTAATTCCTAATTTGTCATCTTATAATTATGTCAAACCAGTTCAGCTGCCTTATACATTTATTTACAAATCTGCCATGAAGGAACTGTTCTGCTGTAAATATGTTACAGTGCCAAATCAGTATATCATCAATAAAAGCTTATTAGATAGACATATCAAACATTGTTTGAATTGAACTATAATGGCTTTCCATGACTTGCTTTACCTTCAAAAAATTTACTCTTTGGTATGTGGCTGATACATCATCTTGCAGCTGTTCTTTCATTACTCATTTGATTCCTTTTCTCCTTTGTATTGCTTGCTGTAGTGAACATTAAGTCATGTGACACTTGCTGAACAGCAAGATATGCACTAAGCAAAAGTATAGTAAAGTAATATCAAAAATTAATTTCCTAATAATACATAGCAAATGACTTTAAACTTATAAAATAATTTTTTAATTAAAAGATTTTTATTCGAAGAGCAGCAAACATTTGAAAGTTTACGTGTTGTTGAGTAATTTTAGATGAATTGTCTTGAAAATAGCTTTTTATGCCAATACATTAAGAAATATGCATTTTAGTGCATGCGTGATTTCATAGTGTTATGATCTTTATATCTTATGAGAGAGACTAAGGGCAAAATTCAAGCGAAACACAATTTGAACATTTTTCGCGTCAAACAGGTGAAACTTCGAAATATATCAATGTTTCTTATTCAACTAAAACAAACCAATTGTGTTTTGATCACGTGACAGCAAGATCAGTTTGTTCATTGGAAGCGTTCTGCCAAAATGTTCAAACTGTGGACTGAAAAACGTTCGATTCGAATTTGATTGTGTGCATTTCACTTGAATCTCGCCCTAAAATGCTAAATGTCTAAAAAGTTCTTTGATTTTTTAATTTAAGAAAAAAGTTTTTGATGTAGTGACAATGAGTTATGTATAAATATTTTTATAATAGCTGATCTTGAGCATAATTATTTATTAGTTCTATACCCTTATGTAACCACAATACAAAGTGTGCTGAATAAGTGATAAGACAAGTAACATAATCAAACTCAAAATTTCATATTAATTTCATGATTACATGGATTTACAATAATTCCCTTTGTACCTCCACACATTTATTTTGATCATACAAGTTGTTGAAAGATTTCTGGAAGTCCTGATTGCGTACATCCTTGTCTGGTGGTCTTGGGGCAATGCATGGATCACTGTACACTACACATGAAACAGTTTTTAGAGTCAAAATAAACTCAAAAATCCATCCCCTTTTCCTGATTTGGCTCTTTCAGACTTTTCTATTTATGAAAATTAAAGGTGCTTTAAAAAAGGGACATTTCAGTGGCATTGTGGACATCCAATGTGGTGTGACCAACTAACTGAAGAAAGTACATAATCAGGACTTCACTGTTTTTTCAACAGCTAGTATGATTGATGTAAAAACATTCTAAAAGGGTAAATGGAGATTAAGTGCTGGCTGAAGAGAACAGTGTTGAATGTGGACTTCTCTGGAGCTTATCTTTTTTTTCTTTCTCATGCTTTATGCCGTTCACTCTTCTGTTTTCGTTTTTGGGCTGTGCTAACTACGAAGCCCTGTGAAGGATCAAATGTTTTTTCTATTTTAATGAAACAGCAAAGTTATTTTTTTGTGGGAGCATATTTCTTGATTCTATATATATATATATATATATATATATATATATGCACTCGATAGATTGTTATTATCGTGCTTTCTTGAAAACTTTTAAGTGAGTGAACTTCCATCACTGTATTGTGTTGTCTAGTTGTTATTATTTTATACATATAATTATTTAAATAGGTTTATATAAAATTTGAAAAATTGTCTGCCCCGTCATGAGTTGCATTTTTTTCCGAACTGTATAATTAAGTTAAATTTTAATTAAGATCAGTTCACTTTTTGATAGGTTATAATTAAACTTTTTTTAAGCTTAAAAAAAATCCTAACATTTTGCCTATGCGACTTACTATGGACAAATATAAAAAACTACTGGAAATATTCTCAATTACTACTGCAAAGTCTCATTGAGGATTGGCATCTCTGTAGTTGTGGAGTTATGCTAATTGTCTCGCATTATTTGCCTGCTGCTCTGTGTATGGTCTCCATGAGAATAACATAATATCAAATCAAATTTATACATCTAGCATCATGACTTTGTATATTGCAAAACTCATTATTGCCACATTTCTTGCCTTAAATGAAGGCTTAAAAAATCAAATATGTCGTTCAGTATAAAAGTTTTGCTTGATCTTTTGGCGTCATGAGGGAATTTTTGCACCGTGCAATGCAAATATTAAACTGAGGGGGAAATGAGGGCGCAGTATAATGAAATTCATCTATCTAGAATATTCCATATTGCTGCTTCTTCAAAGATAGATCTAGAATATTTCATATTGCTGCTTCTTCAAAGATAACTTTTTGCATGTTTGTTCATCTCTAACAAATGTTCTACAAATTGTCCTTGAACTTCATGTATAAAATAAATGATAAAAACATTTTTCACCTATGAAGTAAATTATTCAATTACCAGTTAATCACTTAAGAACAATGTTGATGTGTTAGCAAAATTTACATCCATTTGAGAAAAAAAGTAAATAAATAACTAATCAAAACATAAATCTTAAATTTTTTTAATTGTAAATATTTCATGAAATTTTTGAGTGATTTACTAAAAATGCTTCACAAAACCTACTATATG
Organism: Cheiracanthium punctorium; assembly: GCA_038373885.1. Lineage (NCBI taxonomy): Eukaryota > Metazoa > Arthropoda > Arachnida > Araneae > Cheiracanthiidae > Cheiracanthium > Cheiracanthium punctorium. The sequence continues at coordinate 289,638 of JAWZYV010017682.1, read as the reverse complement.
TTTTAAATCCTATTTTATATTGTATAATGGACGATTACTAGCTAATACATGAATACAATGCTTGGGACCATATTTTCTGTTCTGAACATTTTTTTTTTTTTTTTTTTTTTGATGAGAGAGCATTCGTTTACTTATTGCTTATGAACATTTGGGGTAAAGGTTTGAGTCATTACTATGCCCATGACTGTTACATCACCTTTACGCTAGTAAATACTTAGCACTTTCTAGTACTGTGCTTTCAACTTTGACATGACATGAAAAGATCTAACAAATCAAGCACACAGATTTAAAACAAAATGTTAGTTTATAACTTAATGTATTAAAACTTGTTTGTTAGTTTTTATTGTGTTTTATAATTCCACTTGTATTGCTCCTGGCCTACAGATATGCACAAATGTCGGCAAATATACAGGATTTATTTTAAGTGGCAAGACTTTAACATCTCTTGATGTTCTTAAATTTTTTCCACCTTGAGCTATCTTCAAGATGATTTTCAGCTATAACTTATCAAAAGATTATATTAACATTTGCTATACTTGAGCTGCATGCTTAATTGATAATTAACTCATTTCAATTCTTACATTAACCCCTTAACGGTCATATTATTTTCTAGAAAACTGTCATAATTTCTAGGAAAAGCCAACATTCAGGGTTTTGTGACAATGTATGTTTTGTAGTAAGCTGGGAATCATTAAAAATATATGTTCTAAACACTAAAAGAGAATTTTACAAAACTTATTTCATAAAATAAATAAATGTTTGTAAAGTTAGCTCACTTTTTTTACTAATGTACAAAGAAAACTAAAATTACACAATGCATATCACAAATACACGTATTTAAATACTGCTACCATCTGTTTATGAATAAACTATGTCTGAATTAAGTTAAAAATAGTCTGGTATTATCATCTGTTGTGTAAAATGAAATATGAAAAAAATCTGTGCATAAGAATTGAAATGCTCTTATCTTTCTGACATAACATTTGAACACTATTGCCCAGAAATATGGTGGCATGAGAAATCTTAGCCCGTGATTTTGATGGTAACGAGGCTTAATGGGTTTATCTAGGGTGGGGGGGAGGGTGCTGTGCAAAAATTTCTTAACACATATATATATCCAATTTAGCAACTTTTCTCTTTCAAAGGAAGAAAAAGTTCGCTGAATGGATGCTCACCTGCACATTCCCCACATGCAGGTGATATATTAGTTTTAAATATACTAAAACTTAATTGGTATTATTCTGATAATGTTAAACTTCATGTGTGAACGATGCAATTTAATAAGCTAAAAAACACTTATTTTTCCAACACGTACAATTTTTTAATAAGTGATTAAAACATAACTGTGGCATGAGACAGATTTTGATCTATAATCATAAATATTCAAATTAGTGAAATTGAAATACATTTTTTACTTTAACATTTGTAGATTCTGTTATAAAATGGGACTAGTTTTAGTGAAGGATAACTTTTTAAATGTGATGTATCTTTCAGTTATATGTTCAAATTGAGATCCAATTCATGGTTCTTAAAATATGATTTTGGCCTAATTTCATTCAGATCAGTCTTAAATTATGATCTAATGAAGACCTTTGTCTAATTGCAGTAAAACTGTACACAAACCAAACTGAACCCTTTTCAAGAAGTTTTGATGAAAGGAAAAAAATTGTTTGAATGATAAAACAGTGAAGTCTTAACTTATGTCAGCAACGCATTCCAAGAATTTTTACATTAGTGAAAATTTTCCATTGTGAGAAAAAGGTTTGTATATGACTTTGAAACATACACAAATATTTTAGAGATGCTTATAAAACCTCTATTATTTTAAAACTATTTCCCAACTATAAATTTCCATTACTCACATTAATTAATGAATAAATAAATACTGGCACTTCTTACTGTTTGCAAAAAGTCTCGCATTGTTAGCGAGGAGTATTATCCATTTGCATAACATGATCACATTCTAGTACGAGTATTAATGAAGAGCTTCACATGCTACAATGGCTTATAATTAAGCAAAGGAAATTTTGAAGTTTAAAGAAGGATCCAAGCTCTTGTTCTTCTAAGCATTTATATGAATTTTAGCATTTTCAAAAAGAATGTTGCATTTCTTGACCCCCCCTCCCCCTCACATCACTAATATGCTTATTTCTGTTCATTTTTAAAAAAAATAGTTATTGAAATTACTTATGTATTTATATTTGATTATGAAGTTAGCTTTCTTCTTTTATAAAGTATATATCAGAGTTAGTTTTCATAAATTGTTTTATTATGTACTAAGTTTTTGTTAATGTTTATTTTCTGAAAATCAGATGTATATTTTAGGGAAATTATAACAGATTTTTCTTTCTGATGATGCCATAAAGAGATGGAAGTAAAATGTTATATTTAATTTTATCGCATATATGTAGAGATTGTATATAAAAGATACCTATGTATGTGTAAAGATATAAAGAGTGAAAATGGTGTGCATGTTAAAGAGTATGAAGTTCCTTTTTTAGAGTTGTATGATGTGCCTTGTACTTTCATTAGATATCCCTGGTTGATAATTGCTATATATATTATAGTTGTATTCTGAGTACATTTATGTTTAAAAAATATCTTGCCAAGCAATAGACAATTTTCAGAATTTTTTATGTCTAATGTCATTAACTATATGGCTCATTATATAAAACAAAATCAGTTTTTCTTTAAAGATTTAGTTTAAGAGTTCTATCATTTATATTTTTGTTCAGTTTGATAACTTGTTTTTACAACTACCAGATTTATCCTTTAATTTGCTTATTCATTTAAAAAATGACTTAGTTATTTCTGAACATTTTGGATCTCATACCTTTTTATTATAATGGATTGCCAATTTATTTTGTTACAGTTGCATAGTTTACAACAAAATCAAATGTAAAACTTGATTCATAAATTGCTAATATTGGTTTGTAGATTAAAGTGAAAATGCAAAATTAATGTAAAATTTCAACAGTAATGCATTTTAAGCATGGCTTCATTTGAAAAGCCCAAATCCTTATTTTCCCAAGTAAATAATTAAAATTTGAAATGAGCATGTATTCCATTTAAACAAAATAATAAAACAAGCTTAAAAATAATTTGTTTGCTTCAAAAAACTAATTTGACATACTTAATATCTGTCCTTATTATAACACTGCTTGATCAAAATACTGTTTGTTTTCTAAATTTCCGTTTTACTGACATAAGCTTCATTTGAACAATATGAAAACTAATATTTAATTTCAATCCTGTAATAGATATATTATTATTATTAAGCTTAAGAAGCTTTACAGCATTACAAAGATAGCAGTGGAGGTTATGTTTGTTAAAATTTATCTTTAAAATATTGGATTTTATTTAGCTTTAATACTTAATTCATTGATGACAAATTCACTGACTTTAGCTTGTGTGCTTTTTTGTGTATGTTTAATTGCATTTTAGGATTTTGAAGTATTTCTTGTTTAGAGAATTATATGTACACCTAAACTCTGTTTTTATTGTTTATGTACAACAGAAAAAGATTTTTGTGTATGGGAGGATCATACCGAAACACTTTTTCTACTGCACATAAACAAATTCTTAGTTGTAAACAATTTTCTTTCTCATGTGTTAAGTTGTATCTCTTTTAACTTTTTAATTTTTTATAACAGTAAAATTGACTTAAATTCATGATATTGTGTATAACATAACTCTGTTTGCATTTTAAGTTATTTATTCCCCCCTTTTTTTTTGTAATTATCACCATTTTCAATTTTGTGAGTAACTGGTTAATGCAGTTTTATCACTTTTGAAAATGCTTTTTACGTAGGTCAGTTGTAAAAAGCATTGATTTTTTTTTCTTTTTTAACTACTAATTTTGTTAAAGTTTTTGTAGGGGCTCGCCCCCACGCCACCCCAAAAGAAAAAAAAAAAAAAAAAAAACCTGCATGAACAAAACTGGGGGAAGGGGATTTGCATTAAAATGTTCTTTCCTTAGTTTTGAAAAACAATTCATTTCTAGTCCAAAACAAAAATGATCTTTCTGTTTTGGATTTTATTTTTAAAGTATTTACCATTAAAAATACATTGTTTACATTAAATCCGATTTGTTTATAAACTTATTTATATAACATACATATTCACTAAAAAATGTTGGTAACAATTCATAAGATCGCACATTACTGAAAGAAAATTCACACAATTGAAAGCAATTATTTGACTATTCTATATTAAATATTACAAATTTTAATTGACTGACTAATAAATTGCATTAATAGATCATAGGCGTTAAATAAGTTAATATAGATTTAGAACCAATCCATGTATAATTTAAAGTAATTAAAAATGCATGAAGCAAAAATAATTTATGCATGCACTAGATATTATATTCTTCATGTGACAAAATCAATTTCTTTCCTGAGTAATTAAAATACATTTTGATTGAGTTAGAACAGCTTTCTGTATTGGGCAGTTTCTAGCAGTTGTAATAATGATAGAAGAATATCATCCCATGAAGTACTACACAATGTAGACAATTTGGTGACTTAAAAATAGGTAATTGTTTAAAACAAGAATGCAGGGGTTGATCCAAGAATTTTTTCCAAAGCTCCATTTTTGTGAAAATGGTTTATTTTTGTGAATTTGATTTCTTAATTTTGTTAATTTCAATGCTTATTTTTGTGAATTTTCATGCCAATTTTTAATACAAGTCACTTTTTTGGTTAAAATAATTGATAAGACATTAAAATATAGGGTAAAATGCTGACGAAGGGCCGTTTTAATCGACTGTATTTTTGTGAAGGGGCTGTTTTAATCAATTGTAATTTTGTGAAGGGGCTGTTTTAATCAATTGTAATTTTGTGAGAGGGCTGCAAAATAGACCCAATCTTTGTCTGCATTGACTCTTGGAATGCCACAGTTTTGGATTCAGTGCTAAAACATAATTGAAGTGTTTGCTGCAAAAAGGAGATAGCTCCATTCTAGGTGAGTTTGGAGTTACACATACTATATTGAAGTACAAAAAAAATCTCTTTCATTTGATTCCAAAAAGATGTAGCTCTAGTCGTTAGTTCTTGTGGTACTCAAGTGATGAAGCTGCCTGTCTTGTTAGTTTGTGTTCAATCTCCGAGTGATTTTTTTTTATTTTTTTTATTTATTTTTTTTTTTAGTTTTCTGGAGCTACCTCCTTTTTGCAGCAACACCCTTCAATTAACTGTTTGTATTCTGTAATGAGTATAATTTCTATATTACTGAACAATATTATTAATTCATTTTTGTTAATGAATAGAGTTATTTGTGTCTGGTTATTATTTTAATGCTTTTGTTATAATAGCGTTTTTATGGATGAAAGAGATTGTTTTAACAATTGACTTATTTGTGTGTTTCACTTGTTATTTACGGTTTTCATTTTATTCTGTGCTTGCGATACTGTAAAAATAAGGTAAAAACATTCATGTTTAAAATTATATCTAACTAAAGTTTATTTTCTAATTTAGGGAAATATAATTTTTCTTTCCTTTTTATGTGTAGTAGCTTTTCAGTAAATATCTGTGCTACAGTTTTTCTACTTTCATGTACAGATCTTACTTAATTTATATATTGCTTTGATCCTTCTGCATTATCATATAATGAGTTTTTTAATAGTCATTAGTAAATGAACATTGCAAATGCAAAACTGCATGGGATAAAAGGCAAACTTCTCTGAAATGGCTTAGGTTTTGTTTTCTTAATTGGGAGTGGTGTAGTGTATAGTATAAAAGTTATGTTCTTGTATTTTAGCTGAGTTTAACACACATGTAGTTATGACATGCTAATGAGTTTTAAAAAAAATACTTGTAATAGATTTTTCCATGTATATTTTGTAAAGTGAATTTCTTCCTTAATTTCCACTTATGCATCAATGAATATCACTTAATGTTAGTCTTGAACACGGGAATATTCAATCTTGCAGATCTTATGATCATTGACAAACAGGATTTTTAGGAGGCCACACATAAATCTTAATACTCTTTATCAATTCAATGTAACTTAACTATTTACAAAAATGTTGCAGCTGCATTTTTTAAGGCATCTTACTTAATCAGTAATACCGAGCAAAATATTTATAATACATAAATAAACATTTTCAAACCCTTACACACAGCAATATTACTCTCAGTATTTTTGCTTTTACTTCAATCTGATTAGTGTAAAGTTCTGGTTTTAATTGGATAATTTTTTCAGTTTTCTAAAATTCATATATTCATTATCCCTTTTATTTATCAAATAGCAGTTACAAAATGTTAATGATGCTACTTTAGTTTTAAGATCTCCATTGAATCTAATCTGGTTTTTATTAGTGTGTGTGTGAAGGAAAATTATAAGCAATTAATCTTAATGCCTAAAATCATTACTTTGCATAGCATTTTGTAATTATAAAAGGTATAAATGTATTATATATACATATTATTATAAAGTTCTAAATTTCAAGGAAAATTTTAAGTTGTGCAATATTTGCAGTGATCTGTCACTTATGCATCAGTATAAGAAACAATGATGGAAACATGCATAAACAAAAAATCACGAAACATCAATACATTGTACTACATTACATTATTTTAATTTATACTATGTATACACTACATAATGAGTTTCAAATGCAATGAATTTTTTAATGAATTACTGTTTTTTAAAATTACAAAGTAAATAGAATGCTTATTTGTCCAAATTTTGTTTACTTCTACTGCTATTTTCTCACAATATAATTTAAAATCAAGGATTTTTTTTTCGTAAGTTTAAAAAAAAAAGTCCTTTCAAAATCAACAAGATGTGAAAAGGTTTACCTTCACTTCCAGAATTGAATACACACAGTTTGTGACACAGGTGTAACATTTATTTGTTGTTGAAAATGAAAATCCTACTTCCTTAAAGTGTTTTTTTAATTCACTTTTACGTGATGCTTCTCTGTGGTGAGCTCAGCAATCAATGATCAGTGCCGTAGTTAGAGGGTGTCCAGATGGGCAGCTGCCAGGGGGTGCAAGCCTCAGAAAGTATGCTAGGGTTCAGAAAGTATGCTAAAAGTTCAAAGTATGTATGTACTTTGGAGACTTTTCCTATATAATTGTGAATAAGAAGTCTTGGGGGTGCAAAACTCAAATCTTGCCAGGGACTCTCATGACCCTAACTACAACTCTGTCAAGGATGGTAAATTGCTTCAATTCATCTTTCATTGCATGTTTTGTTTCTAAAGCAGCCAGAATTTCACATAGTAAAGTTTTCCTGTAGTTTACTTTCACACAATGAATGGCACTCGGATCTAAAGATCGAATTTTGCTTGTGAAATTTGCCTGAAAAACATAACTGTCATCTATTTGGAAGTTGGATGATCTTGCTTATAAGAACATTGATCTATGAATATCAGAACTTTCCATTTTTCTTTTGATTCATGAAGGAAAAATGTTATCCACATTGCTTTGTTGCTAATGTTTAGCCACTGATAGCTTCTTCACATTCTTAAAACAAAAAGGTTTGTTTGATTCACCAGTGATCAATAATGTTAATTTTTTTTAACCTTCAGCATTACAACACAGTATGACAGTTAATTTTAATTAACTTTCTTACTCCGCCAATGAAATCATTAAATGTTAAGGTTCTGTTGTGCATCATTTGGTAAAGTCCAGTTTTGTCACAGTTGTAGATGTTTTTCAATTTGCATCTTTTTTAAAAGTTGCTGAGCCATGCCTATCCTTGAAGTGTTAAAGCTATCCCTGTGTTACCAAAAAATTTTCAGTTTCAAAACTTTCCGAGTACTTTATGGCCTTCTCCCTCAGAAGCAGTGTTAACAGTAATGTTCAGGGCAGTGTTAACGGTAATGTACGCGGCACAACCATCTTTAAACTTTAGCACCAAATTCTCAAATTCTTTGTACTTTTCACTTTGAATTCTGCTTCTTTTTTTAAAACGAATTCCACATTTTCCATCAGATATTATCATTGGTTCCCAATTTTTTAAAAACCCACTCAGTATCAATGTTGAGACATTAAAAATGTTCTGCTAAAGCTTTTTTCAAGGTGCAAGGATTTGCTTCAAATTTTGAGTTACATCAATCTCATAAATGAAGGCAAAATTGTTCTTTTTGACATTTTAAAATGCAAATATCTAACAAAACTGAAAGATTGTTTTTTATTGGCAATCTAATCTCGTACCTTAGTAACCTCTTTAATTGACTGTGACTTTTACTTACATTTAATTATAATACCTCTGTGTGTAAGGTGGAGAAATGTATTTCTGGATTCTGAGCTATAAGGTCAAGAAAATGCATTCCTAGCGATATTTCATGCATTCTTAGAAGCAGAACAGAAAGTGTAAAATTCTTGTGATAGGTAGCACATGACTACATGTAGAACCTATTTTTTGAACTCAGAAAACTTCTTGCATAAGTAAGAGTTGCCTTTTCATTGGTTTTACTGAGTAGGAGCTAGGATGGGCTGTCCATCCTAGCTCCTACCCACTACTTAAATTTAGCCCACTCTAAAAATATTAATTTTCTATTGCAAGAAGAGGAGATAAAGTGGCTATGGTCAGCTAATGCCCATCCTAGATATATCCAAAAAGCTTATGCCTATGGCCTTTTTAGTTTAGTATATATATTAATAATTTCTATATCCTTGGCTGGGACGGCCATCCAAGGAACCAACTGAACAAATATAACTGAGAAATCACTGTATTATCTTTTCCTTATAGAAAGAGCTACATGAATAGTGTTTTATGGCTACATATAGACAGTTGGTTAGACAAACCTTGGTTTAACACACTGTTTTGCATTGCATGTAAGTTAAGAAATAATCAAAATGTAAAATGTCCTATTATTATTAAATTTCACTTTTATCGTTATAAGCATAGGCAAACTGCACTTGTGCTTAGATAATGTATTGAAATTTAGGTACTTTTCTACCTTCATTTAACATACTAGAAAGAGTTTAGCCATCTCCCAGAAAGGGATTAAAGAAAGACTGAAAATTTGTCTCGGTTATTGTTCAATTCAGTAGCATAAGAATACCTACCCCTTCAACGCAACTCTTGTTGTATGAGAAAGGGGATCTTGAAAACTAACTATCAGTAAGATACACTGTCATACAAAAAAGCCTGTTAGAAATTTTCTACAGGATGGCTGTAGTTTTTTTTTTTTTTTTTTTTTGGGGGGGGGGGGGTGTCCCCATTTCTACTTCTGTTTAAAGTAGCATTATCCTGATACAAGAGTGAACTAATGTATTGTTTTAAATTGTGCTCATCTGCTAAGGTTCCAAGTTAAATTATGTAAAATTAAAGTAATTCTTTAAATAGCGATTCAAGATTTTATATCCCTTTATGTATTGTGTTTTATTGTTATATTTACTTCAAATTAGTGTACAGTTTTTTTTTTTTTTTCAAATGAAGATATCTTTAAAAGTTCTCTACCCAAGGCAACCCCCTTCCTAGGCAGATACGAACTCATGTAGGTTTGCCTTGAAAACACAACACTCAATTGAAGGTATTCAAAAAAAAAAAATTTTGACTAAAGCTTTCATAGAGAATTTCACAAATACATAGGATGCATTAGGGTATTGCAGTGTGCCATTCTGTAAGCACATGAATTAATTAATTATACATGCTAGTTTATCTGGGTTATCTCAGATGCTAGATTTTTAGTTTTTCTAAAATTTTTCTGCATTTTTTATACAGATCTCATACTATTCTAAACGAACAGTACATTGCTAAGAGCAACAATGCTGATTTATGCCATGAAATACCAAAATATAAATGGAGAAAAATTTGCAAGCATTACCTTGTAAAGAATTCAATTAAAGAGGTCCAGTTTTCTTCCAGTGACAAAAGTCATCTTTTTCCATAAAAATATTAGATTGTCCCGTATGTACAATAAGACAAAACTTAATGAATTCCTAGAAAATCTTTGTTTTACATAGATTTGCCAAGGACTGCTCTGAAGCATATTTTTATTGAATTGTGTGGAATCAAGATTTATATTTTGAAGATCCCAGTGGTTTTGTGGTATTTATTTGGGCATCCTTGGGAGATTTTTTGGATATTTCTAGAATGGGCTTCAGCCATCCCTCTTGTTAAAAGATTCCGTCTCCTATTTTTGCAATAGAAAATGTAATTTTTGTGGAGTAGACTAAAATTTTTCTTGTGTGGGCTAAGCCTGCCTTAGCCCTCTATTCATTTTTGCCAATAGAAGCTCCAAACAAATTAGGCCGGGGCTCAGTGACCACGTGATTGTTTTGTGCTGTAACCAGTTTACAGCACAGTTCTGACTGCGAACCAATAACCACATTCTTCACTTTCAATAACTGCATTCAACAAGCAAGAATTTCAGTGAAAATGGCTAAAGTAAAATTACTGTCTTAAAACACGGCTTTCAAATTAAAAGTAATTGAATATGCCGAGCAGCATAATGATTCTGTTCCAGTTCGTGTGTTCAAGGTTTGTACCAAACAAGTATGCAAATAGAGAAAAACTGCACATTTCCTAAGCTGCAGGAAAAGTTTTTGATTTGGTGCAAGGGCTTCATCATAACAAGAACATTGATATGTATGAGAGTGCTGTATTTAGCGGAAAAGAGCAAAGAGAGTTGAGTGAATTTAAAGGACTTTTCGGATGCTCTGACAACTAATGGTGTTTGTATTTTTTTCTCTTTTTTGTAATCTTCTTTGTAATATTTTGCCTTTAAATACAAAAACCTATCGCATGTTAGATCTTTTTTTTTTTTTGTTACCATAAAGCCAAATTAGGTCCCCCGAATACATGGGCACCCGAAGGTGGGGTAGTGACACATCAGTTTCTATGTCCATGGTTTTTCTATATACATATACATGTTTGCGTGCATGTATGTAGATGTTTTCTCCTCCGAATTCCCTTCCTGATGATTAAATTTTTTGGCCAGTGTATAAGCCCACCTCCCACTTTCTATCTGAAGTTTTGTAAAAAAAAATGAGCTTATACACGAGTATATATGGTATATTAAATGCTTGTTTTAATATACCATATATACTCCCAAAACTGTACAAACCTCCAATTTATTTGCTTCAAAATTTGCTATTTTTTAATACTGCTTTTTTATATTTTTGTGCAAAAGAAATCCAATGTACATTTATTTTGCGTAATTAAAAAAACAAACAAACAAAAAAAAAACAAAAAAAGTCATCTAATAAATTTATATATGGTCCCTTAACTTATGAAAATAACACATTTTATTTAATATAAATTAAACTGCTGAACGTAAAAAGTTGAACTTTTGCACAGCCATGGGATATTACTTTCTGCATCTATTTCCATCGAAATTTCGCTAAGTCGCTATTCTCAATTTTTTAAAATAATTTAATAATCCATAATTCATATTAATGTTTTATTAAAAAGTATAGTAATAGTAAATTATGTTTGGGTCATTTAGTTCTAATAGTACGAATAAAAATCAGCTTCTTATTATCAATATTATATGAGATATGAAAATGTATTTTAACATAGGGGGAGGGGGATTTTGGAAGCTCATAACAGTTCAAATTTATTGAAAATTGGTATTTGGGTTTAAAATGAGCTAAATTTTTGAAATATGAAGTGAAATCTAGGGGTTGTTATTTGGGGGGGGGGTGAATGTTGGTGCAAATTTAAATATTAAGATGGCTCCTTATGCAATTTTTATGTATAGCAAGTTAAAGTATACATCAATCGTAAATGATTGGTATATGTAACTTTGCTGTGCGATGAATGAAGACCGAATAAAGTACAAGTGGGCAGGTTTTTTTTCCCCCACAGCTGTACATACAGACAGTGTAGTACTTAAGCTATGTGAACTTAAGCTGCATGAACAGGGGATAAAGTACTATATAAAACTTTTCAATGATAAATGATTATATCAAAGTTACTAGACAACTTTTGATGATTTTAGAAATGAATTATGTTAATATTAGAAAAGTTTGCTTTATTATTAATGGAAAAGCTCTTTTTCCTTATATTTTTACTTTTTCTTTAGTATTTATATCCATTATTGTTGCTATAGTTAATAATTTTGAAAATTTCACTTTATTTTAAAATCAATATTATATCAATTAACATATAAAATAAAGTTGTACAATGAACTTTGTAAATCAGGAAAAGGAAACAGTAAAATATCTGATTATAAACAAAGAATTTAAGATTGTGTGATTGCTCTCAGATTTTCTACTGAGTGAAACATTTTGTCAATGACTACCAAATTGGCAACATATTGCCCCTCAGGTGTGAAGAACATATGCTAGGGCCAGACGACTGGGCCCCAAAAACAGCACGAAGTAAGTTGAAGCTAATTCAATGGTGTGTCATTATGGCTTTTATTCTGAATTGCCAACCATGCCAAGTCGGGCTGTGGTAAAATATGATTTGTTTGGGACACGAATGAAGTGGCCTCCACATGCTTTAAACAATTTAAATAAAACATAACTGGCATTCTTTTAAGTTATTTTTAAATAAATGTGATTAATTATCATGAAACAAATGTGTGCATTTCTTCAGTAGAGGCAAATTATTGAAAGAACTATGTTATTTAATAGGAAGAACTTTTTAATTAGAGGGAGGCCCACTGTATGAAACCAATTAAATGTTAGTCTAGTAAGTGCATTGTTCACCAAATGTACATATATCATTAAAACAAATACCACATTTAAAAAAAAAATAATTGCTGTATTCTGATATATTTTAAATTCAGAAAAACTGAGTATATATACTAATTGTAGAAAGTTACTGTGTCATTTCAGTTCAAGGAAAGAATCGTGGAATCTGGTTCTCAATATGGAAAAATTTTATCTTTCCATAGACAAGAGTAAACTTTGATGCATTTCTGAAGGAAGAACATGTTGGCCCCCTTCCCATACACACATGCTCTTGTGCTAAAAGATATTTTGTGGTTATGTTTCATTTATTAAATCCCATTTATCTCCAGTATAGAATGATCCTATACTTTATAAATGGAAAATAGACATTAGAAACTTATTAATTAAAATTTGGGGTATATTCAATTGAACTTAAATTTTATGGAGGGATCTTAAGCTTTTTAAAATTAGAAATTTAAAAGAATATGGGTCAGGGAATTGCTGTGAATCTATCTATCTACTAAACTTGGAGAAAGGGGACTTTTTTAAAGTAGGACGTGTATTGTGCATAACAAGTTTTTTTTCTCCAATTATTATTGCTGTGAAATATACATTTGTGCAAAATTTTACTTGTACCAGAAACAATAATTATCTGAATTTATTACATTAAACATACAAAATGTTTGAATTTGTTAAATGATATCCCAAAACGATTGTGTAAGGTTTGTGAGTCACACTTAAAAATTATTTAGTTAATTTTAAAATGTATGAATTATCTTAATATACTAGCCATAAGGATAGAAATAGTTTAATTGTTTTGAAATATATTAGTTACCTACACTGAGTTAACTTAGAGGTAGCATATAATTCATACAAGAGTTCTTATCAAACATCAACATGATTTTTCTGCTACATCATTGCTTTTATTTATCAAATTGTATACATTTTTTATATTTAGTTACTTATAAAGTATTAGCAATAAATAAAATGCACTGTATTAAAAACTGCAGCACAATATATTTTGATGGTGAATCATTCATAAATATATTTTCATGCTAATTTTATATCTAAAATTCTGGGAAATTTGTTTCTAATCAACATTATTTACAGTGCACGTCCATTTTTAAATTTATACATAGAAAGTAATACTATTTTGCTGTTACATTTTATTATATATTGGGTGTCTGATGAAACAATATTTTATAGCACTTTAATTTATAAATTTCTGCCCTTTCATGAAAAAGTATACAAATTTGTATGGCATTTTTGTCAGATGGCTTATGTTTTTTTTTTGATAATGTTTTAATACTTCATAATCAGTTTTTATAGAGTTTATCAGTACTTGCTTTTCTAATTCATTATCCTGCCAAATTTTTACTTTATTTTTATTGAATTTTTTAACATTTATAGAATGGTATTTGATTAAAATCATCATCATTATTTCCTCCACACTTTGGCTCCTTGTGTACTTGTGGATACGTGTGACTTAGCATCAGGCATTATTAGAGCCATTAAAGCTCACAGATTTATTTATTCAATACAGTGATGGAAAGGCTACTTAATCATTCTAACAGTTCCAAAATTGTTTATTAGTTTTTGTTTGCATGAATCATGTAAGTTAGGTTGAATATTTCTTTATTGATCCAAGTATTATTCTGCTAAAACCCAATTTTTATGATGAGATTCACCTCTCAATGGAGAATTTCCTGCTAGACTTACTATTTCATTCTCATGTACCAAATCATTAATCTTGAATTGTAATCCAGTAACTACTTTCACCTACCTCCTACCCTCTTCAAATAATTATTATTTATCCCTTAACAGCTGTTTTAAATGTTAGCAATCACGGATAACTATGTAGTACTGGTAACACTTCACAATGAAATATTTTTTCTGGTGGTGTACTTTTTTGAAAAGGAGGAAAAAGATTTTAACAGGAAAGACATTTAGATCGTACATTAATACTTGAAGTATATATGGATTGCAAGCTTTGAATTATATTTGGAAAAATCAAATGATAAACTTAAAGTGGCTGAACATGATAATGAATCTTTGGTTGACAATATATAAACTATTCTCTGCGCTTTCTCATTATTTGTACATTTTTAGTAACTCTTCGTAAATGACAACAAGGACTAAAGTAAGAGGATAATGTTTTGACTTGCCTAAAATTTCAATTAGACCTTATTGTCTAATTAACAAAGATCACAAAAGTGCCTGATATATTGTTATAATAGGCCTAGTATGTCTCTTTTTGATAATTCACGGCTTCTTTCAGAATTTCTTATACATGAAATAAGGTAACTCTTAATTTACTTTTAAATGTTCTAATTTTATTGCTTTTTTTAATCGGGAAAAGTTATGAGTTTAGCTGAACTTATCCTGTTTAAGTTTACCAGTTGTGACTACCAGTTATTCATTCAGTATTTGCACATTTTATGAAAACATCTTCCTTTTACTAATGCACATATATATAGTTAAAATTTTAATTTTATGCATTAATATATTTAGAACTTTTAAAAATTTAGCTTACATAAAATGTGAAAATACCTACTTTAATTTAAAAAAATAATATTGATGAACTTTTTTTCCCCCAGACTCTTTCCAAAATTAAGTTTTAGCAGTTCCATCACTGTCATTATCATAAACATTTTAAAAATTATATTTGTGTGTCATCTGTATTTAATTTTGAAATTTTTGTGATAAGCACAAATTGCTAAATGAGCTCAGTTTTTTAGAATAGTTTTATGGAAATGAAAGTATAGTCTCATATTTTGCTCTTGTGACTTTAAACAATTCTGTACTGTTGCAGTATCTTGTGTGTTTATCAGTTAGTAAAAGTAGAACAGTTTTCTTAACAGTGAAATGAAGAATTTTAATATAAATGGAAAACAGAACCAGGGATAATCTGTCAGCCTTGTATTTTACAATCACTGCTGCTGAGAATTCTGTGTAGTGTCCTGAACACTGCATGATGTATAACACCGTTTGTGAAGGCTCGATTATTTTGTGAACAGCACTTTTAAAGAATGTTGGCACTTGTATAAAATTGAAATCTCAATAAAGATTGTCTATATCTGTTTCTTTTAATTTTTGAAGCTCTTGTCTTATTTAGGGAAGGAAAAAAGATCCTTGCCATACTGCACTTCCGTCATACGAAACATTTTAGTTGAGAATTGTAAAATTTTGATATTTATTTGGTCTTTTAGAAGGCATTCAAATTCGAATGTTGTTCTCCTATGACTGTTCAAAAAATCAATAAAACCTGAAAAATGAGTGTTGACGAAAAAAATTAGAAAATGTTATGATTTTTGTACAACATTGAAACATTAGGATAGAGCAAAAGGTCTTTTATTACTCTTTAGTTAAGTATACTTAGTACTAACGTACAAACCTGCTGACCATGGTCAACGCACCATATTGGCGATGCCGAAAAATTTATCTAGAATCGCGTTATAGTGTTCCGTTATTTTGTACAGCTGATTGTTCGACGAAGTTCTAGAAGCAATAAAGCTTCTGTTCCATCCTGACAAGTGGACTTTTTACTAGGACTTTCTATACCAACTGAACTTTAGAACGACAAACCCAGAAACTAACAGATTATCCTGCCACAATATGCACCAATGGAAGTGTAGAAAACTCTTCCTGTACTTTGCGTAGCACACTCTTATGTTACACATCTGCATGCTACACATATACGATTTAGTAAGTCTGGCCTCAGATAGATTTTAATAGAGCTTGACTATAACCCTCTGCTTGCAGGGCCCGATTATGACCAACAGGGTCCTCTGGCATTGATGGATTTGGGGGGGGGGGGCGATCTATGAAATTTGTTTTATTTGTAATAAAATTTTTATATAAAAAAGAATGTTTCAGAAGAACATTCTAAATTGGGGGCCCTTTCGAGCCTAGGGCCCTGGGCAAAGTCCCGATTTGTCCATACGATAATAAGGCCCTGTCTGCTTGAAGATCAGTACTCTAAAATTAGTTTTGCTTGTTTTACCGCATTATGCCAGAAAATGAAATTAAAACCTATAATTTAAAATTTCACTATATATATGGTCCCTTAACAGTTTACCATGACGGGACATTTTTAAACGTGGAAAAGTGACTTAAGTCACAATGTTTGCTGCTTCATAAATCAATGAATTTTGGTCGTAGAACGACGTTTTTTTTTTTTTTTTTTTTTTTTTTTTTTTTTTTTTTTTTTTTTTTTAAATAATATTGTGCATGAAATTGTATAAAGAAATTTTTTCTAAATATAACTGATAGGACAGGGGGACCGTACAAAAATTTAAATTTCGTAAATTTTATATGAATTTATTTATTGACGTCAATCGTTTCTGATATAATAGATTATACAATTTAAAGCATTTTTGCAACTGGAACTATGAGTCTCTGACTAACGGTTTAGGAAATAGCCATTGGACAGCGCTAGCACTGGACACCCTGTATAATATTTTACACGGACATTTGAATATGAGAAAACCGTTTTCCAAATGGGTGCCGCATGTGCTCACGCTGGAACAAAAACAACAATGTGTGGATGATTAAAGAACACTGTTTGGAACTCTTCAGAAAGCGTAAACAGGATTTTTTGCGTCGATATGCGACAATGGATGAAACATGGATCCACCATTATACTCCAGAGTCAAATCGGCAACCAGCTGAGTGGAAAACAGTGGGAGAATGTCGTCCAAAGACACAACAATCAGCTGGAAAGGTTCTAGCGAGTGTTTTTTGGGATGCACATGGTATAATTTTTATAGACTATTTAGAGAAAGGAAAAACCATCAATAGTGAGTATAATGTAGCATTATTAGACAAATTAAACGAAGAAATCAAGAAAAAATGGCCCCACATGGCAAAGAAAAAAGCGGTCTTTCAACAAGACAATGCACCTTGTTACAAGTCGATAGTTACAATGGCAAAACTTCATGAACTGGGTTTCCAATTGCTTCCCCACCCACCTTATTCTCCTGATTTGACCCCTAGCGACTATTACCTCTTTGCAAGTCTAAAAAGAATGCTCCAAGGAAAGAAATTCTGCACAAATCAGGAAGTGATATCAGAAACGGAATCTTTTTTTAGAGGTCTTGACAATTCTTACTACAAGAGAGGTATCGAAATGCTCGAGAGGCGTTGGAGTGAGTGTATCGCTGTAAAAGGAGAGTATATTCCCAGCAAACACACACCTGCTTTCGGAGTACCTTGCCAGTGCCTTTCTGCCTTTACGTCCAGCACCGGCCCGGCACTGCAAAAAGTAACTGTATCGTACCAAAAGTGGTCGCCCGAGAAGTACCTTGCCAGAAGCCTGGGAAGGCAACGGCATACTGCATGTGCCGGCCGTTACTCACAATAAAGGCACTGGCCCATTAAGTTTATAATGCCCAAAATGAAACGGCCGGGTGCCGGCTATTATTAAAAATAAAGGCACTGGCCTGGTATCTTAATAGTGACTGCAATATAATGGCACGGTACCGGATTAGTGCCTATTTACAGTAATGCTGTCATAATTAAAATACGAGCCAGTGGCGGATTCGGCGTAGGGGGCTTATTCATTAACCCCCACCCCCACCCCGCAAAAGAAAAACATTCCTTAAGGGTAACATTTTAAAAGATAAAAAACAACATAAATGAAAGATAAAAACAGCAAAATCCGTTGGTCAATCGTTTGCAAATTATGTGCGCCTATCATTAGTAATCATAATTGTGTGCCGTTTTCATAAACTGCAATTTTCTTACAAATTTGCAGTCGCTTAAGATTTTTTTATAAGAGAGGCGGTAACACATTTCAGAACCAATTTATGTTTATTAATGGACATGTTATTAAGTTGTTGTAATGTTAAGCTAGCTGTTAATAAACATCTGATGGACAGATGTTTATTAACAGCTAGGAAATCTAAAGAAATGTAACGGACTTATTATTGACATGGAACAAAGGACGATAGAATAATTTAAGCATAGATAGGTAAACAGTTAATTGAAATTAGATATGTCGAAAAAGGCGTAATACAAAATTTTGAAAGACAGAGTAGTTAAAAATGGGAAGAGAATTTAAAGTTAAAATGCTTGATTTAAAATGTATTAAATTTAAGATGTCTCATAAAATTGCATGAAATTTACTTGACATCCAATAAACAAAATTTCGGGGGAGGGGGGCGTGTCAAGCCCCCAGGACACCCACCCTGGCTACGTCCCTGCATAGGAAAAAGTCATCAATTTTGTTTTCAGGAAAGATTCAACAAACTATAAAAAAATTAATATAAAGTATACAGATTTTACGAATAAAATTTATAATTCTGTACATACGCGCCTAATACAGCGGGTGGGGGTAGGGGGTGTAGTGAATATTCTGTAGGTGTAGTGAATATTTTTATACCCAGAGATGTTAATTCTGCGCCGGCTGCGCCGAAACGCAAATTCTTGCGCCGAACTGCGCTTTTAGCCGATTTTTGCGCCGGTCTGCGCCGAATACGTCATTTTAACTTTTTCAGGGTGCGCCGAAACACAAATATTGCGCCGAACTGCGCTTTTAGCCGATTTTTGCGCCGGTCTGCGCCGAATACGTCATTTTGACTCTTTGTTAAATATTTGCCACGCTCATTTATCTTTTAAAGCGTGTATGGAAAGCTAGTTAGCAGTAAAGCAAGATTCAAACTGCGTACGAAAGCTGCATTCCGAAGCCATTCTACCCGCCCCGGATCGGACCAGTCGGGCTTTGTTAGTCACCTCAATCAGGGCCGGCCAGATAGGCAAACAAGTACCGTAATTTATGGAAGAAACGCCGCGGCGTTTATGAGTTTAAAAGTTAAAAAATAGTAAGTGCGGCGTTTACAATATTTTTAATTTTTTTAAGCCGATCTTCAACGAAAAATCGAAAAATTCGTGTCGTGATAATTTTCTCAAAAGATGGCGCCACCATGACACGTACTCTTTAGCGTGCACAGATCACAGTGTAGCGAATCAGAATGCGAACCTACCCCCATAGAAAAGAGGTTTGATCTTTGATCCAGTTTTGGAGAAAGTCAGAGCACCCTAAGATGGGTCCATGTCCCGTGCTCTGAAGTGGATGGCTTCATACATCCAACCGATGTCTCCTCAATTAAGTAAAAAGAAAAAAAAATAGAAGTAAATCTTTTACATCTACATTTTAGAACTATAATTAAATTTTAATGAAGTTTTGAATATATATTTTGAAGGGTTAAAGTTCTGTAAAATACCGCAAAAGTGCACTACCCTCTATTAAATGCACCCGTTTTTCACATGAACCTCTATTGTTCTTAAAATACTGAATTTCAGCCAAAATTAGTCAATGTTACGCACGGTGCGAGTTTAACCCTTCCCCCCCCCACCCAAAAAAAAAAATAAATAAATAAAGTTAATCTGAAAGATTTTTTTTTTTTCGCCGTGCGGCTTTGCGCCCTGTGCACTCTATGGAATAAACACTGCCAACTAATTGGTATGCTCAAGAAATGCTGAGTGCTTTTAAAATAAATCCCAATGTTATAAATATAAAAAATAATAAATAAATACCATCAAGAGTTGTTACACAAGATTCAGTTTAAAACAACAATTTGCTGAAGCAAGCTCATTACGTAATCAACAGCTGGCCATCCGCGGGGGGGGGGGAAATGTTTACTTTTAACTGGAGACTCTTCTCACACATCGATTGCTGTTTTCATTTTAATGGCACCTGGTAGTCTGTCCGAACTTTGTGCGGATGCAAGAAGGTTTTTAGAAGTTATTTTTTTATTTCTATAAATTCACCTTTGTGAATATAAACATTGATATCTGATTATTTGAAAATAGAAATCGTAAGCTTCGTAAAATAGTGGCAAATACTTTAAAACATTCTATGGGAAGGGGGAGAAAAAAGGAGATTTTTTTTACCGTTTATCCAATTTCTACCGAAATATATCCGATCAACTTAATAGCTTTTTTAATAAATTAGGTCTAATAAGTAATGCAACATATTTTTATTTATTTATTTTTTGTTAATTAAGAAATTATTTTAGAAAACATTGAATTTTATCTGGCATTGACTTCTGACCACGATCAACCCCCCCCCCCCCACACACACACACCAACGATCGCGGCTGCGGCGTTTTTGACGATTTTCTAGCTAACTAAGCTCATTTTAGTGGGTGCGGCGTTTCTTCCATAAATTACGGTAATCATCGCAACGGGCACCGTTTTTTGTTTATGAAGGGGCACGATTTGCTATTTGGAGATGAAACATTATGAACCAATTCGTTTTTCAACATGTACACATGCATTGTTTTTTTTTTTTTTAATTGATATTGTACCTTTTTGAGAAAGAAAAATGGAGGAAAATGTTTTTTTGGTGCAAAATAAATCTGCTGTCTTTAAATGAAAACTTAAAGGAGAAATCAATACGCCTTTCATAACTTGTTATTCGAAAAGTTTTTATGTATTCACACTGTTTACAAAAGCGATTCATATGTTTTACCTTTTCGAGCTTAAAAAAAAAAGCCCCCTCCTCTGAAATGGGTAACGATCCGCCACGGCTCTATGTATATGTATTTTCCCGATTTGAACTGGCACTATTTTTTTCGGGCCCCACCACTGAAGCAGGTCACGAGCCGCCACTGGCTGTTATAGAAAGTGGACAGATTCTATTAAGGGGTTAGGGGTAGTCAGAGGCGTGAAAAAATGGCATTTTTTATTAATTTTTTTTACTAGTAATTAAGTTTATTTCACATAAGTAAAAACATAGTATCATTTCATCATACTTTAACATTACTTCACTTAAATTTAAAAAAAAAATAATAATTATTTTACAAGTTATGGCGGTCTAAGTTGAACAGGTTTTAATAATGGGTCCTTGCGGTGACCATTACAGCTCCTTGGAGACTCTTCTAAAATCAATGAAACAAAAAGATTATTTTTATGGATAGATAATCTTGTGCCTGATCGAAACTTTTTTTGTTTTTTTCAAAATTAACAAAATGGCGGTCTCTGGAAATTTTTTTGCAGATTTTCGGGAAAAAACCAACAATTAATTGTTTATAAAAAATCGAAGTTTAAAAATAAAAAAAAAATCCTTCGATCAGGCACTAGCTTTTTATGTTTTCTAAAAGCTGTATAAGTTTCATTCAAATCTATCGAGCGGATTTTGAGTTACAGTGGTCACCAGTTCAAAAAACATAGTTTTGAGAAAAACGCATTTAAAGTTTTACAGTCGATTGATGTACAGTAATACGAATAATTTCAATACTTACACTGAGTCATCTATTCCTGGACCATATAAGAGTTCTTCAGCCGTTGTAGAACTTTCTGAAACATCAATTTGTTGTTGTCTATACGTCGCATTCCACCTTCGCGAGTGTTGTCGTTAGCGCGCTGATCAGCTACTTTTACACGTGCACTATCGGTTTTTTCAGTATACCGATGCGAATTAGGCCCACAACTAAGTCCCAGTGTGTTCATTATTACTAATAATGACTTTGTCCCTTCATTAAATATACTCATAGCTACGTATGCAGCAATTTGAATAATGGTAAAACTAGTATTGATAGTTTTTGGGCATATTTTCCACACTAGTTGGTTGAAGCTCTCATTATTATTTTGATTAAATCCACCTACACATCTTGAAAGTAAATGTTCATTACTAAGATCTTCATAAATAGGCTTGATTGCTTTTAAAACTTCAGGAGGTAAGGGAGATTTATGCCGCTAGCTAATTGTTCTCGGAAATATTAGACCGCTCGAGAGCCTTTTATTCTTCGCTAAATAACTCGAAAGATATTTGTCGGATTCACTTCAAACTTTCAGAGAATATTTTTAAGATACTATACTTTAAGAAAATGCAAAAAAAAAAAAAAAAAAATCAATTTTTTGAAAATTCTGACTACCCCTAACCCCTTAACGGAAGGGAAGACTTGCAAAAACATTAAAACTATTAGAAGAAAATGAAAAAGCTCAAGAAGAAATTAATAAAAATAAAAAAAAAGAATAAATAGAAAACTAGATAACTTATAATACTTAATTTGTAATCTCATTATTAATTTCTCATAATCTTAATTTTTAACTTCCCATAATTCTTAATTTCTCTCAACAGTCATTAAATATTTTTTGTTTACATTTGCTTTGTATATTGTGTTCAGGTATTATAGATGAATATGTAAATATTAGATGAGGTTAAATTACTGATACAAAAGCACATGCTATTAAAAGTACACACATTTAATTATTCTAACCATCAAATTTATTTTGTTTTCGATACTGCTTACCAATTACGTGTTGTTGTATAAGAGGTATAATATTTAGGTTTTCAAAAATCTCCATTTAGTACTACTTGTGATTTGTAATAGAACCAAAGAATGAGATAGAAGCTTTTGTTTTAAAATTTAGTTTTCATTTTATTTGTGCTCTCTTTTTCGAGAGGAAGATTCCCTAAATGATTCTGAAAAAGAAAAAAAAAAGGGACAGGGATTGGCAACCTGTGGCTCGCAAGCCGCATACAAATCATACTCATGGTTCTTGAGTAGGAAAAAAATGACTTAACCACAGAAAGGTTGCTGACTCCTGATAAGTATTGTTTTTACCAAGTTGCTGATAGCATAGCCTGTATACACCCTTTTTTTTTCCAGAGCTTTCCTAAAGTACTTTCAAATAGTGTTTTGCTTTTAGCAAATGGTGTTTGCTCGCAAACTTTGCTTTTCTTGTATGCATTTATTGTGTTCCTAAATCTTCAATTTTATGCTCCAAAATCATGTTAATTCTGATCTCGAATCTTAGTTTTCCTCTCGGAAACTATTTTTTTGTGCTCCCGAGGTGCTCCCAAATGGAATTTTTCTGCTCCCAAATAGAATTTTTCTGCTCCCAAATGGAATTTTTCTGCTGCCGAGGTGCTCCCAAATGAAATTTTTTCTGCTCCCGGGATGCTCCCAAATCGAGTGTTGGAGTTAACATCCCTGTATACCATATTGAACTTGTTTGTATTATTTTAGTTTTAGTACTAAAATATGAAAGTCCAATATGAACTAATTCACCACCCCCCACATCCAATAACAATAATATGAACGCCTATCAGAGTTTGATTAAGCCAACGTGCGGCCTCGGGCCGACATCTGATATAGGTCCCATTTATTTAAATGAAATAACGAAATTGTATGCTAACACTACGAAATATTTACTGGCCCATTACCTCTAAAAAGTGCTGGCCCGGTACTTTTTAAACAGTACCACGCCTTTAACTATGCTGTGCATGTTTTAGACACATGGGCACGACAGGCATTTCGCCATTACTGGCAATGTACTGGCGCATATGCATTTTTCAGGCATTGGTATTCCAGTGACTTTAAACTGACGGCAATGTACTGTGCTCCCGGCATACGGCACTTTGCCAGCACGGCGGGTACCTTGCCGTCATTTTGCGGGCAGTAGTGTGTTTGCTGGGTTGATGATTAAAGTCAAATTTTGCAAAAATTTAGTCTTTAGTAGTTAGTCGCGGGACTTTTTGACCGATGTGTTTGTTATATATGGGTAACATTACCAGGGGCTGCCGGCCCAACATGGTAAGCATCGTATCGGGGCGCTGTCTACGAAGGGGCGTCATTTCGAACTCAAAAACTTGAGAAAAAGTTGAAAAATATGCGCGATAGTTTTTATTTATTTTTTTATTCGATGTATGACACATTAGTGGGGTTGTCACAGGCTGATGCTCCTAAACGTCTTAATGTGTATCGCAGTGTAGTCCACCGGCTCTGGAATCAATTTCAAACGGAAGCTTCTGTGCCCAGAAGACTTGTTCCAGACCACTCTGTAGCATCAGGGAGAACTAGTACGGTGCGAAGGCGTCTTCAAAATTCATGGGCCCGTTCGAGAATTCCCCGGTCGGTTATGCACCGATGCTACCGGTTGCGGTCATTCTTTGGTTAAGTGACGTCACGGTTGTCAACCGGTTTCGGTCATCCTCACCACATCCGATTCCAAGTCAAGAAAACTAAAATAAACATTGGCAACACTACGCTAATAACCGGAATAACCCACCTCGCTAGCAGGGTCATTCTGGTTGCGCTCTGGTCACGTTGAGCAGACAACCGCTACATGACCGAAACGTTTTCGAACGCGGTTACTTCCAGAGCACCACCTTTTCGAACGCTGTGGTCGTGCACCGGTGTTACCGGTTCACGAACGTTTGTGCACCGGTGTTACAACCGATGAATTCTCGAACGCGCCCCATGTCTCTATGCAAGGCGACCAGTTAGATGTGTCCTCCTCAAGATAAGGGCGTGCTTATCTTGGGCAAAAGAACACGTTTTCTGGGCCAGACAGCGATGGGCTTCGGTACTCTTTATAGACGAGTTCAGATTGACACTGGAGAGCGATTCAGGACGTCTGCTGATCTGGAGGGCACAAAGTACCAGATACCATCAATCCAACAATGTTGAAAGATACAGTTACCGAGGTGGTGGAATAAGTGTTTGGTCAGGTATCTCACTCAGTGGTCACACTGACCTGCACGTATTCCAGGGAGGAACTGTGAATTTTGTGAGATATCGGGATGAGATCCTTGATCCATATGTCCACGTAACATATACTGGTGCAGTTAGCATTGATTTCATTCTGATGGATGATAATGCACGACCTCACCGAGCTGTAGTTGTTGAGAAATATCTTGAGGGTCTTGGTTTGGAGCGAATGGAATGGCCAGCTCAATCTCCAGACCTGAATCCGATAGAGAATCTTTGGGACTATCTTGGTATACAGGTTGGTTCTTTGATTCCACCTCCAAGGTCTTTAGGCGAGCGGAAACAAGGCTTACACCGTGTCTGGTCTGTTACCATATCGGTAACCGACTACTTAATTAACAGCACAAAAAGTCGATGCTGCGAATGCATTCAAGCATTCGCTAGGGGTGGCTATATCCTGTATTAAAACTCATTTTTACTTTCCGAACATGTACCATGTAAGGAAAGTATTGTAATCATGAAAAAATTAGACTTCGAGATTTTGGTGTATTTACACGTTTTGAGGTCTTCTGAATTCATTTATGCTTTTTTTACGAGATGTATGTATGTATGTGTTTGTGTGTATGTGAGTGAACACGATAGCTTCTAAATGGGGCATTCGATTGAGCTCAAATTTGGTATATATGTTATAAACCACCGTCGCAAGACCGGTATTGATTTTGGTATGTATAGGACTTATAGTTTTTCTACAGGGCTACGACAAAGATTTCTTTTACATTATGGCCTATGGAGGGAAATTCTTGAAAGTGCGCTAGCGTTTAAACGATACATTCGATTGAGCTAAAATTGGGTATATACGTTATAAACCATCACATTATAAGACCGGTATTGATTTTGATGTGTGTAGGACTTATAGTTTTTCTACAGGGCTACGACAAAGATGTCTTTTAAATTATGGCCTATGGGGGGAAGTTCTTGAAAGTGCGCAAGCACTTAAACGGCGCATTCGATTGAGCTTCAATTTGGTATATATGCTTGAATTATTCGTCGATTAAAATTTATTTAAATGCTTGGTAATGGTCTTAATCGTAAGTGTTCGGAAAGTCGAGTGGAGTCACTTCAGATTTTTTGTTATGTTTCTATGACATTTTACCACATAAAACATTTTTTTTTTCAAGAATGGACTTTTCCCAGGCGATGTTTTTTTTTTTAATCATTTTTTCGTTTTTCTTACGTAAACTTTTATGTTGCAGTCAATATATAACTGTTTTGCGCACATGTCATCCAAATGTTTCTACATTCATTCATTTGCAAATTAGACGCAAAAAGCCGGTTGTTCCTTAACTATTCGAGGCCAGTGTATAATAAAAGATTTGTTAGACTGTGCAAGTGCAAATTTAATGTAGTCATTAATTGTACAACTGAAATTCGGCGTATTAGTAGTACAATTTATTAAATTTCAAAACTTACACAAAATTAAATAAGTGCAACAGTCTGCTGCTACTTGACAGTGCAAATTAAAAGCAAAATGAACTGAATGGATACAAAAATTTTATACACTGCAGTCGCGTAGCCAGAAAATTTTCATGGGGGGGGGGGGGGTTATGACTACTGCAATTCACATATATGTATACGTGAGTGTGAAAAGGGAGTGAAGAATATACATTTTGTATGGCAAAAAATTCCTCATGGGGGGGTTATGACCCCCCTATCCCTCCCCCTTGGCTACGCCTCTGCACTGAACATTTTATACAAAAAGCTGATGTAAAGAAGCCAAAGAGACATACATATATACAGGGTGTCCAGTGCTAACCGTGCCCAATGGCTATTTCCTAAACCGTTCGTCAGAGATACATAGTTCCAATTGCAAAAATGATTTAAACTATATAATCTATTATACAGAAACAATCAGTCAATAAATCAATACCTGTAAATATTACGAAATTTAAATTTTTATGCGCCCCCCTGGTCCCAGTTATATTTAGAAAAATTTTCTTTATGCAATTTCATGCACAATAAAAAAAAAAAAATTCGTCATTCTACGGCCAAAATTCCCTGAGTTACAGCTGTTTAAAGTTACAACACTTTTCGAGCAGAGAAATAGGGGCTGTATCATAAGCGTAAAGTTTTCAAAATTATTGGGGGGGGTGGGCCCCACAACCACATATATTCACGTCAGTGGAGTAGCCAGGGGGGGTTTAGGGGGTTATACCCCCCATGAGGAATTTTTTGCCATACAAAATGTATATTCCTCACTTCCTTATCATACACCAGTACCGTATACATATATGTGAGTTGCAGAAGTCGTACCCCACCCCCTTCCCCATGAAAAATTTCTGGCTACGCCACTGATTCACATACATATAACTTACTCTTAACTGCCAACTAGTACGGAATAGAATTAACCACTTTTTCTACATGATTTTTCGGCTTAAAATATAGCAAATTTTTGTGCTGCGCGCTCGAGCTGGTTACTATTTTGAAAAAAATAATTAAAAAATATACTGTTTACAAAAAGTGGTTAATTATATTCCGTAATAGTTGGCAGCTATGACTTACTATGTATAAGTGTAAATTATTGGAGGCGCCCATAAAGTGGCTCTATGGGTCCATAGAATTCTACACCTATGTAAGGTAAGTATCCATGTTAGTATCTTTCTGCCATGTTATAAGTTAAAAATAGAAGCAAAGAAAAAAATCCAATAGGAAAAAAAAAAAAAACATTTTCGATGAAATAGTGCATTTTAGACACATCTGAACTTTTCTTCATTACATACTTTACATTGCATAATCTGATTTTAATTAACCAGAGCCTGGCGAGGGCAGCTTATTAGTAACATTGTGTGTTACATGGCGTCACAATCTAAATCATGATTGAAACCAAAAGAAGAAATTTTAAAAGTACAAGTAAAGGTTTTTTTTATACGTCTGTAAATGGCGTAAAATACTTTTTTTTATGTCAGTATAAATTAGTTTTCTGTATTTAGTGGTAAATTATTGGGTGGGCTCAGCCCCTATTCACAATTTATTGGGAGGGCTCGAGCCCCGCGGGCCCATATAACTCTACGCCTATGGGCTGTATACAAAATGAATTTGATAAAAAGTAATGTACATGGTTTTGAGCCTTGTAATATTTATTAGCAGTTTCATTAACTATAATATGAATGTAGATTGCAATAAAGAAGATTAACGTTTAACCAATAGTTACGTTGTGTATCCAATAGATTAACAAAATAATATAGTTTATACTGAAAATAGAATTTTTTTAAAGAGTTTTTTAAATGAACTGATGTTAAATATCTTAAAAACCAAGAAATGAAACACTTCGTTAAACATTAAATTAGAAAATGAAACATTTAAAAATACAAATATATGCATATTAGAAAGTTAATAATATTACAAATTCTGTTAGCGTAACATTTGCTCAAAAGTAGCTTCCTTCGGCTGCAATACGAATATGCACCCGTATACAAAACTCTTTCTATATTTTGGATAGCATACTCCGTGCTGGACATCTGCATGCGACACATATACGATTTAGTGTATGTGTAAACCTGCCGTATCGTATGTGTATCCGAACCGGGATAGATTTTTATAGAGCCTGACTATAACCTTCTGCTTAAAGGTTACACTATTATAAAAAAAATCTGAATTTCACAGACAATATCAACCTGGTTTTCAGGGGACAATCTCCCTTATTGGTGAATAAAGGATTTTTGCTGTTTTTTTAACGGAAGTTGTGTTAAAAAACGAAGATTATCTGTGATTCTTCTGAAAGTCTAGTTCTAAAAGAATATTTTCCGTTCTTTTCCTGGCACCTGCTAGCTTGGACTAATGAAATGTCTCAGATTCACTTCCGCTCGTAATTTAAAAAAAAATCTGGAGTGACTCCACTCGACTTTCCGAACACTTACGATTAAGATCATTACCAAGCATTTACATAAATTTTATTCGATAAATAATTCAAACATATATACCAAATTGAAGCTCAATCTAATGCGCCGTTT
This sequence comes from Cheiracanthium punctorium, assembly GCA_038373885.1. Classification (NCBI taxonomy): domain Eukaryota; kingdom Metazoa; phylum Arthropoda; class Arachnida; order Araneae; family Cheiracanthiidae; genus Cheiracanthium; species Cheiracanthium punctorium. The sequence goes on along the minus strand of JAWZYV010017682.1, from coordinate 260,610 downwards.
AAGGGGTCTTAGGAGGATTAAAAATTTAAAAAATCGATGTTTCAATTTTAATTTCATTTGAAACCTTAGTTACTTCCGAGCATTTTGACCCCAGTTTCATGCAATAAATCTAACTAGAACCGGAGATACACATAAAAACGTTTTATGAAAGCTTCATATTTGAACGCAATAAGGTAACTTTAAACTGCGTTTTCTGAAAACGCATTTTAATGAACTATCTGCAAGATAACAAAATTTCTATTATTCGTATCTTCACGAAATTCTGTATAGTTATAACTGGTATAAGTATCCATAGAATGAATTAATATTTAAGAAAAAAATTTAAATTAAGAATTTTAAAATTGTATTTGAAATTGAAATTTGAAAAAAATCGTACTTTACCCTTATATTTTTGTTAAAAATTTCAAAAGTTTTTCTCTCTCACTTTTAATATTAATTCATTCAATAGATACTCATACCAGTTATAACTATACAAAATTTCGTTAATATACGAATCATAGAAATTTTTTATCTTGCGGATAGTTCATAAAAACGCGTTTTCAGAAAACGCAGTTTAAAGTTACCTTATTGCGTTAAAATATGAAGCTTTCATAAAACATTTTTATATGTATCTCCGGTTCTAGTTAGATTTATTGCATGAAATTGGGGTCAAAATGCTCAGAAGTAACTACCCCATAGAAGTAACTACCCCAATAGACCCCTTAAACGCTAGCGCACCTTCAAGAATTTCTCCCCAAAGGCCATTATGTAACAGAAATTTTTGTCGTAGCCCTGTAGAAAAACTATTAGTCCTATACACATCAAAATCAATACCGGTCTTACGATGGTGGTTTATAACGTATGTACACAATTTGAGCTCAATCGAATGTACCGTTTAAACGCTAGCGCACTTTCAAGAATTTCCCCCCATAGGCCATAATGTAAAAGAAATCTTTGTCGTAGTCCTGTAGAAAAACTATAAGTCCTACGCACACCAAAATCAATACCGGTCTTGCGACGGTGGTTTATAACATATATACCCAATTTGAGCTCAATCGAATGCCCAGTTTAGGAGCTATCGTGTTCACTCACATACACACACACATACATACATCTCGTAAAAATAGCATAAATGAATTCAGAAGACCTCAAAACATGTAAATACACCAAAATCTCGAAGTCTAATTTTTTTTATGATTTCAATACTTTCCTTACATGGTACATGTTCGGAAAGTAATAGTACTCACAAAGCTGATTTCAGCAATTTTGAATGCAAGATGTTCTTTGCTCATTATGACTGCTGCTCAAGTTGGAGTTAAGATCCCTTAAATGTACAAAAATACTGTCGCATTACGCATGTAACAGACGACTGCAGATAATTGGAGTATAGTATTTTACTTAATGCTAAGTCCTTTTGCTGTGGTTGCTACATTAATGCATGGACACGACGACCTTTATTTTTCGGTGTATTCGCTTGTGATAATTTTATTTTATATCCGAGTACCAAATGCATCTTTTTCATATTCAGAGTTGTGAAATAAATTCAACCTAAATATGGAGGGGATGCTTTCGGTAAAGATTTTGCTTTAATGAACATAGTTTCTTACGATTGGATTATAAAAATCTCTTAGCAGTTGTAAAACTAATGAACTTATGATATCTCCAGTCAAAGATGTAAGTACTCTTTTACCTTTTTCATGTAAATAAATTTGGTTGCTGCTTTAATTGTATGTCACAACTGGTTTAACCATGATTGCATTTCTGTATTCTGACTGTACTGTGAATTCTTTTTATAACTAGAGACTGTAGAGAAATTATATTCTATTTATTAAAAAAAAAAATTTTTGTATAGTGTATTAAGATATATTTAATGTATTTGTCTCGGTTTAAAATTTATTTTTCGGGCTAATAATCATAGATTACAGCTCTGATTGGTAACCCATCTTCAAATTCACTTTGCAGCAAAACAAGAGTGGCACCTTTAAAACAGTTGACAGTGCCGCGTCTGGAACTCTGCGCTGCTGTTTTACTATCGCAGCTTGTGACAAAGGTGCTGAACTTTCTGAATTTGACTTTTAGTACGATTCAGTTGTGGTAGGATTCTACCATAGTCTTGGCATGGCTGGAAAGTCCTCCACATTTTCTCAAAACCTTCTGTGCTAACAGAGTAGGGATGGACGCGAGACGTGCGAGACGAGAATCGGAGCTGTCTCGTCTCGTCTCGCAATGGTAAACCTCTGTCTCGTCTCGCGTCTCGCCTCGTCTCGCAAACACTGTGTCTCGTCTCGCGTCTCGCAAAGAAATTGCTGTCTCGTCTCGCGCGAGACGCGAGACGTCTCGCGAGTCTCGCAAAATTAAGGACTGCGATTTCGTTACCATTTTTTACTAACTTATTATTGGGATTTTATTGAAAATTAATATTAATAATAACAATTACTTACATATAGCCACATAAGTAGATATATTAATAACTATATCAGCATATATCGGCATTTGAAGTAAAAGAAATTCAGCTTTAATCCGTACATATAATGTCCCACCGAAAATATAGTATTTATTTTTATTTATTTACTAGCTGCGTGCCCGTTCTTCGCATTGTAGTAAACGAAAATTTTCCTAACATGTGTAATTTCAATTAATTCCAGTGATGTGGAATCTAAAATAAAAGCAAAATTATTTGACTCTTGATGTAAAGTTTGCGTCATGAGTATTAACCTGGCATCATTGCAATATAATGACTCAAAAAACTACGTCAGTATCATTCGCGATCAGAAAAGTGAAAAGCATGGCGATTTGCAGAGAACTCCCGACTTTCAAAATGTGTTATTTCTACATCATACTCTTCAAGTTGTAGCATTAAATACCTCAGACACTACATGAAATGGACAACCGTTTGTTTTAAAATAGTTGCGCACCCGCTCTTCATACTGGAAGAAGCGAATATTTTACTAAAATCCTATCTGCAAAACAGATTTTTTTTTTTTTTAATTTAAGTAATCTCCTCTTTTGAAATTACTGCGGGATATATTAACGCAAATTAGAATTACTTATCGTTCAGTTGGTGATAAGATAACCCTTGAAAAAGGATAAACAGAACACTTTTAATTTCATGAAATATTTATTAATGTGGTATATTGTGATTTATTCATATTATCCTTACAAATCTACTAATACTACCTATTACGCATATTAATACTATCTATTTTCGCTTCTTCCTTTTTAAGGCTCGATTTCAAGAAACATTATTTGGCACAAATAGGTCCTTTTTATTCTATGGCGATTCTTTGCAATTTAAGCATTAGCATAAGGAATAATCATTTCACATAATGGTTGCTATTAAGAAAGCTCTCCATATATATTTAATTTATGCATAGTTTTGTAAGATTGGGGTATTTAGCACCACAAAACATTTCATCCACCATGGACCACGGTGGATGAAATGTTTTGTGGTGGATGAAATATTTGTCACCACGGGCCGTAGTGACACATATTCAAAGCGGTGCCAATTTAAATAGCCATATATCCACTATAGCGGTATTTTATAAATCCTCCATGGTTCTGTTTCCTGAAAACGTCAAACTTTGTAATCTCGAGGAGCTATTTAGAATCGCTATAATTATGTCAGGACGTTAGAGTTGCAGAGTTTACAATTTTCAAGCATTTCTTAAAATTTATGACGTCACTGTTTAACTGCCGTATAAGATAACCCGGTTCGTTGAGCAAGTTAATTTGGATATTTTGACCAGTATTATCATTAAGATAACGGTTTACAGATAAATAATTTTGAAAACTTGTGTGATTATTAGTAGCATAAAATTTTAATCTAATTTCTTTTTTAAATCGTACAGAACAATTTAAACAAACCTCTAATTGAAATATGCGCTTCTTTCAGCATCCACCCACGAAGTAAAGCAAAAGCAGATGACGTGTTAAATTTATACCACTAAGTTTATATTTAGGTATGGAACACCGTAGTCATAAAATTCCACTTACCGCTGAAAAATCCTTTAAAATATATAAAACGTTCACAGATGTTAATAGCAGGGCCGTTGCGCTGTGGGCGCTATGGACGGCTCAGCTCCCCGACCCCCCCCCCCCTAGAAAAATCTGAGCCACCTCACCCAGGCCAAAGAGCACAGTCATCCAGGAACATTTTTTGAAAAATCTTATAAAGAGATGCAAATTTCTTAATTTTTGTTTCTGTACGTAAAAGCAAACATTTTATGTTTTATGTTCTTTAAAGAGTATTGGAAAATCAATTATTTCTTTTCCTTAGAGATAAGAAAAATCGTATTGCCTGAAGAGGAAATTACAAACTTCGCAACAAGGCCGTAGCGCTGGGACGCTATGGACGGATCAGACCCCCTGGAAAAATCTGAGCCCCCTCCCCCCCAAAGAACGCAGGCATCGAGGAACGTTTTTTGAAGAAAATGTTCCTCGATAATGGTGTTAAAAAATATACATCTTTCTTAAAAGAGATGTAATTTTTAAAAATTTTTGTTCCTGTTTGTAAAAGCAAACATTTCATGATCTTTAAGGGGACAAGGGACGTTAAATATTCAAAACTTTCCATTTTAAATTTTACTTGTAATCTTATGTATAGTTGTTTCACACAAAATCATAGTTGTCTAACATAATAGTTTGCATCTATATTGAAACTAAAAATATAAAAAAAATAATAATTTTTAAAATGAAAATTGATATTTTTCAGAAAAAAATACGTCTTCTATTTTTTTATTTAAAATATCCCATGCGCATTCAAAATTAATAAAAAGCGACATATTTTTTTTAATATACATTTGCAATATATGTATGAACATATCTGTGCATTCATTTCTATGTGTGACAAACGCAGGCGCGTAGCCAGGAAAATTTGGGGGGGGGGGAGAGATGAACTTATATGTGTACAAATAGACGGAATTTCATCACTAATCCAAAAATGTCGGGGGGTGGGGATATATCCGGATATCCCCCCCCCCTGGCTACGCCCATGGAAAAAGGTAAGCTTTATATAAAAAATAAATTCACGTGAGATGAAGCTTTTTTTTTTTTTTTTTTTTTTTTTTTTTCAAATTCCATCCTACTGTTACATTTAAATTCCTATATCTCTATTAAATAACGTTTGTTTGAAAATTTAATGTACAATTATGTTCATACATGCATTACAAGTTTACTATAAAAAAAAAGTACAGCTTTTTATTAAATTGGAATGCACATGAGATATTTTGAAAAAAATATTTATGGCCCATTTTTCCTTAAAGATATTACCATAATTTTTAAAAAAAGATTTAATTTTTTATTTTTAGTATTAATGTAAATGCAAACCTTTGTTTTAAACAACTGTACGTATACTTTGAGACTAAAAATTAAGAAATGATAGTTTTCAATTTTAAAGTCCCTTTGTCCCCTTAAAAAGTTTTAGAAAAGCAATTATTTCTTTTCTTTTATGATAAGGAAAATCGTATTTCCTGAAAAGGAAATTGCAAACAGCAAGCTCTTGAAACATCGTAAATTTTCTTCATTGATCTCTTTATTGGGGCGGCATTATTGGGTCTCTTTATTTGCAGTGAAAACATCTTGTTAAAAAAGGGTGTGTGGGTGGTCCTAATTTTCTCGGAAGCAGCCACTGTCCCATTTCTACAATTAACGATGACCCCATGCGTCGCCCCTCTATCAGTAAAAAGGAAGCGTGAAGAAAACTTACGGTTTTCTGGAATGTATGGAGAAAACGTGCTAGCAATTAAGTTTCATCCTTTAAAAATGAACGACTATACAATACTAATCGCTTTACATGTTTGTTACTGCAAAGCCCATCAGTCTTTCGAACTTTACCACAAGGGGTGGTGATATTGTTCTGTGTAAAATGCCGCTTTTAGAGGTATATACCAAGACTGGAGATTTTCGCCCATACTCTTTCACACACACGAGTTTTCCAGGAAATGGATAATGACATCTGCCCTGAACCGAATCAGAAACAACGTCTTTATCCATTCTTTTACTGAAAGTCTTTTTCTCCCTAGGTTTGAGTGAAGATGACAGAGATAATGGGCATTGGAAAGTTAGTCAGAATGGAAATTTTCAAGCAAAGCAGCAGTTGTTTTTTGTCAAGCACCAGTAAATGACTCTTTTTAAATGGTGTTTTAGTTTTTGAAGCTGCAGAATAGCAATACTAACTGTCAAATTATATGATTTATAAAATATTTTGAAATTCCCCCCTTAATTTTTTTTGACACGATAAGAAGTATAAAGCTAATTTTGATGTGGATTGTGGATTGTGGATTTTCATGTGTGCTAATTTTGTGCCCCTATGAATCCGGGGCGCTGGTGCCTTGCATCCACAGCACAACCCTTGTGGACGGCCCTGTAGCACGTTTTCTTGTCATCTGGCTAATTAACTAAACAAGCATACGCAACGCAGAGTCAAAACCAGGGTCGGACTGGCCAGGGTGTCCGACTGCCTGCAGACTGCCCACCCTTTGTCGGGGCCCCACACTCACACAAAAAAAAGAAAGAAAACAGATTTTCGAAGACAACAAATGAAAAACTGAAATTCGGTTTTTAAAGTAAAAAGACGTCGAATGTTGTTAAGTCTATGGTTTTTCAAAAACTAATCCCTCTTTCACTGATTGCACTTGATAAAAATTGTTATTTCAGAATAGTTTCTTTCGTTACATCTATGAAATTGTCTGAGGAAAGCCATTGTTTATGAAACTTGGTTAAGAAATGAGGCGCACACTTCAACACTTCTCCCAAAGGTATTATTAAAAGGCACATGAAGATGACGTTTCCGCCCATATATTACTATGTTTTTCTTAACCGTCTCTGCACCCCCTACGCCCCTCCAAGTTCGGCAGTCTAGTAGAGAATCACCCTGTATATATATAACTAATAAGTAAAACACAAAATATTCTGCAAATATGACAACACCCCGCATGAAAAAATATATAACAGCAGAAGCAAGAATTACAAACCACAAGTGGAAAAAAAAATAGATGCTCAGCCAAATGAGAATGGAACGGGAATTAAAACCACTGGCACCATTGTCAGGAGCCATAACCAGTAGATTATAATTAAAGACAAACAAAATAGTAGGGTTTCGGTTGTGTGGCATATCAAAAGAGATATTCACTCCACACGTTTTAAGCTCTATCGTACTATAAATAAGGAAAAAAGGAAAACAATAAGATATCAAAATCAGGGGCGTAGCCACGGGGGGGGGGTAAGGGGGGTCATAACCCCCCCCCCATGAGAAATTTTTTGCCATATAAAATGTACATTCTTCACTCTATTATCACACACACGTATACATATATATGAGTTGTAGTAGTCGTAACCCCCCCCATGAAAAATTTCTGGCTACGCCCCTGATCAAAATAATTGAAAAAGCGCTGAAAAATCGACATACCAATCTGTAGTGATAGAAAGCACATGGAAGTCCAGCATATCTATACATATGTATATATAATATAATATCCATATTCTTAACTTGTGGAACGGAAGAGAGGGAGGGGGGGGTAGGCAACCAGAACGTTCTTTTCACAAATCCCTCCTCTCTAAAAAAATAAATATCGATAAAATTCTTGATGTAAAATACAGCCCCCGCGAATACCTAAAAATAAATTTATTTTCATTCTGAAATTAGTTCTCTAAAAAGGATCGATGACAACTCTCTCTCAAAAAAATAAAAAATAAAAATAAAAAAAATAAAATCCGTATCTTGCGTTGAAATATAAAAAATACAAATCCTATGTTTAGGTAGAGCTTTGTGGTAATTAAGAACTTATTTGCTTGAATTTACTGTAAATGACATTATTTCTCGGTACACCTAATAGCAATATTACGAATAAAGCGGATATAGTACGTCTTTATTAAATCTCTACTATTTACTTTAACATCAATTTCAAGTCTCTAAAATATGTGTAATTTTTATATTAATGAAAACAAGATTATATTAACGATAATTATAATTATTTGCCTAATATTTCCAATAATATTACCGTGTGTGCATTTTTAAATTTCATTATAGTATCTCAGTTGGTTAATAGACGACTTATTTTTTGTTTATATTTTAAATTACTGAACAGTTAATTTGTTGACGACTATCCGTTTGTACTTTTCCACAATAATTTTTAGCGAGAGTACTACAGTCGTTATGTTCGCCCTGCTTACAGAAAAATTAAACCATAATCCCCCTAATGTATATCCAGTGTGGATTAAAAAAAAAAAAAATGAAAAGACATCTAACAGGCGAAGATAATTTTAGAATAGGAACCCAACTGCAGGATAAAATGATGGGGAGGAAAAAAAATTATAAAAGTTTTGCAAGCCGAAGGAAGGGAAAACATGATAATATAAACGAAAAGAGAAATAGTTTAAAAAAAATTGCTTGCATTTCTTTCCGTCCGATATTAATATATAAGAATAAAAAATGTCATTTTAATCTATTTAAAATAGGCCAACGATAGGGATTTAACCGCCCCTAGAAAGTTGTCACCAGGGTGGGCGCCCCCCCCCTACGCACGCCGAAACGTGCGGGAAAGTTTGACGATAATATCGGTACAAGGATATTTCAACCAAGGATATTCAACCATATTTCAACCTACTCAGACTAAGCATCAATGCGAATGCAAGTTGCTCTACTTCTAATCTCTCTCTGATATACCCGAAACCCGATTATCACAAGGGCAAGGGGGGAGGGCGGTAGTCCGAAAAAAGGGGGCCCATATATATATCCCGATTATCTAAATTATAAATTCATATGTACTGAAATAGTAATTGTGGGGAAAAAACTGAATTTCCTCTTTAATACAGGTATTACCTAATTGCCTATCACTATATCCAGTTAGAGATATTTTTTTTTGGGGTGATAAATACGATTTGATTAAAGTACAAAAACTACAGTTAACTGAAATGCAATTTTCGAGTACAACAGTGGTCAAAACTGGGTTAAAATGCTTAAAAAAGGGGGGCTCAGTAAAGGGGCTTAATGCGTAAAAAAAGGGATAGTAAGGGGGGCCCCAAACTTAATGCCCCGGGCCCCGTCTAAAAGTTTTCAGATTTGAACATACCGTACCGCCTTTCCTATTTACTTATTATTTTTCTTTCAACTCTTCTCTGTTTTCTTTTTTTTTCCGCCTCTTTCTTTATCCTCTCTTTTGTGTGTTTTGTATATCTCTCGTCTGTTCTAATTTTAAATGTTACGTGTTTGTGCGTATTGTAGAGTGCTGATAGTATACCAGGACCGAAAACGAAGGAGACGCAAGTTAAACGCTAGAGGCTTCAGGCAAATTGTCGCTTTTCAGATAGTATTTATGCGAGACGGAAAAAAATGCGAGAATTCTCGCGAGAAATCTCGCGCGAGACAAGACTCTGTCTCGTCTCGCGTCTCGTCTCGCAAAATATTTTCTTTCTCGTCTCGCGTCTCGTCTCGCAAAAAAAATGCCTGTCTCGTCTCGCGTCTCGTCTCGCGAGACAATGCGAGAATGCGAGACAATGCGAGAATTCTCGCGTCTCGCGTCCATCCCTATAACAGAGTGACCAAAATACAAACCTTAACTTCACATTACCAGTGGAATCATGTGCGCTCGGAAGACGGCCCCGCAGATCTTGCTTCCAGGGGAGTGAACTTCGATCGCCTTGTGGATGCTGAATTTTGGTGGCACGGTCCCGCTTTCCTGAGATGCGAAGGAGAGCCCGAATCTAGTAAGAACACTGATCTGGAGGAATCTGAAAAGTTCTCCAGTGAATTCCGAAAAATGACTGACACATCCCTGATCTGCAGTGACTCTAATGACTTAATTAACGCTCTTTTAAATATTAGCAATAATTATGCTGAATTACTTCGCATTTGTAGTTTTATTTTTAGGTTCGTGATGAACATCAGAACAGGCAGGAATTCTTTTAACAAAAAAAAAAAAAAAAAAACGGAATAGGTGAGTATGGAAGAGCTACAAAAGGCCGAAAACTATGTGATTAGCGGAATTCAAAAAAGAGAATTACCCGCGGAATATCTAGCCTTGCTCAGAGTAAGGCTGTGGTGGCAAGTGGTAAGCTCAGAGTAAGGCTGTGGTAAGGCAAAGTGGCTTAGCTCAGAGCCTTGCTCAGCTAAGCCACTTTGTAGTAAAAGCAAGTTGTTATCATTAACTCCCTTTTTGGACGAAAATAAAGTAATGAGAGTTGCAGGCAGACTAAAAGATGCTAATCTTAATTTTTCACAGAAACACCCAATCATTCTGCCTGCAAAGAATAAACTAAGTAAGTTAATCGTAGAATATTATCATAAAAAATATTTTCATCTAAGTTCGCAAGCGTTGTTGTGCTGTGTGAGGCAAAAATTTTGGCCGTTACAAGGCAGAAATTTAACTAGAAAAATTATACATGAGTGTGTAACTTGTAGAAAAAACAACCCAATTGCTATCGAACAGATTATGGGTCCATTACCAACGGAACGCGTAAGTTTTAGTGCCCCATTTAACTATGTCGGCATAGATTTTGGGGGTCCATTTTTCGTAAAATATAAGACACAAAGAAAAGGGATTTTAAATAAGGTGTACCTAGCAATTTTTGTGTGCTTCCTAACCCAGACAGTGCCTCTCGAATTAGTGTCTGAATTCACAACGGATGCTTTCATTGCCACTTTGAAACGATTCATAGCAAGGAAAGGGAAAAAGGCAGTTATATTTTCTAATAACGCTAAAAATTTCGTAGGAGCCAACGCTGAACTACAGAAAATTAACAACCTAATTCCACGCCCTGATAAAAGGTTAGCTAATTACTTATCTGAAGAAGGAATCAAATGGAAATTTATTCCACCTCGAACTCCTAACTTTGGCGCGTTGTGAGAGGCAGGAATAAAATCGGTTAAGTACCATTTGAAACGAACTGTAGACAACGCAAGGTTACCTTTAAGGAATTATTAACAGTAATAGCTCAAATAGAATCCATTTTGAATTCGCGTCCGATAACTCCATTATCGTTCGACGTTAATGATTTGGAGGCTTTAACTCCAAGTCATTTTCTCATCGGAAGGCCTTTGACAGCTATCGTTGAGCCCGAATTACTAAATGTGAATGAAAACAGACTGTCTAGATGGCATAAAATATGCAGGAGGGTTCAACTTATTTGGCACAGATGGCACAGAGAGTATTTGAACAATCTTCAACAACGTTCAAAGTGGCAATCAGATTAACCTAATTTGAGAAGTAGGGACTTTAATATTAGTTAAGGAAGATGGTCTTCCTGTAAATCACTGGTTGCTAGGTCGCATTGTAGAGTTTTTCCCGGGACCTAACGGAAAAGTTAGGGTCGTAAATATACGAACAGAAAAGGGAATCCTAAAAAGAGGAATCGCAAAAACAGAGCTGTTGCCTATTGAGGAGAATTCTCCACTTGCTCCATAAAGGAATTCTTTTTATTAATTTTTATTATTCTTGTTTACACATATATATTTTATTCAATAGTCTTCGAATTGTATAATTGTTTCACCTTATTCTATTTTGTTATTGACTGTATTGTTTTATGTTGTAACATTGTTTATTTGTAACGGCAAATATTGTATGCTAATTGTTTCTTATTGAAGTGTTTGAACCCTTCAATGTCGGGGATATGTTGAGTCCTAAATGTTTTTGTGTTCCTTTACCAACGCACTTGGCGTGAATTTATGTGGCATCGTCCTTGGCGCAGTTTGTGTGAGCGCTTCTTTAAAGTAACCCGAACACTCGCTTGTTTGCTATCGCCCTCAGCGTCACGCCTTTTGAGTAATTAAAAATTTATTGAAATGCATCGAACTTTAATTTCATTTTATTTAGAATACTATACGCCCGCATCATCAACATTCATACAATATCCGTCAAATGATGTAAGGAGTTTTACATAATTTAAAGGCTGTAGTTTGAAAGTTTAATTTGCGGGGTGCACAGTGAATATATGCAGTTAGGTAGATACGTTTGATGATTGCTTGCACGCCACCCTCTTTTTCTACCATCACAGAACATGCGTCATAACCTTCACTGGTTTAAAAAAAACATTTGTAAAAACGCTGAAAATGTACTGGCTACTGGGACGCCATTACTATTTCCGTATATTTACGGAATTTTATTCCCGTAAATTCCACAAGAAATTTTGTACCAGTGAGACGCTGGCCCTTGATATGCAGAAGTTATCCTGTATTCAAATATAAACGAGGAATTTCCGTAAAATTTTACGGAAAGTTTCCAGTAATTGTACGGCTATTTGTTAGAGTGTTGTTCTATTAGTTTTTCCATGTTCGATCTGATATGGGAACACTTCTCTGTAACGGAATGAGCAAGCACTTTTCCATAAAATTCTGGTAGGGCTGAGAAGCCTAGAAATTTTTTAATTATCAGCAGTGCTAATTTGCCAAAATATACACGAAGGAATAATTGTTCTTTCGCAGCAATATCGGCAGTCTCATCTACTAGAATGGAGAATGTTGTATGCAGTAGAATTGTTAATGTCGTTAGTACATTGACCAATGCTTTTGAAATAAATCATAAATGCTATTTGCAGAATCGCGTGCATTTGAAAAACATGAAATGCCACGGAAATTACGTCAGCTTTACGTCAAAATAGAAAGAATTAAATCAAACGTGTTTCTTGAAGTTCATAAATTTTCAAATCCTACTAATATTATAATTGTGTATGTTTGTGTGCTTGGATGTTTGTAACTCAATCATGCAAAAACGGCTGAATGGATTTGGATAAAATTTGGAATGAAGATAGCTTATACCCTGGATTAACATATAGGCAACCTTTCATGCATATAACTTAAATAATTCTTTTACAGAGACATTCAAAATAATTTTAATACATTACGCTCTATGGGCATCTTTGTAACTACTGTACCGATTCTAAAACTTTTTTCACTGATAGAGAGCTACACTATTTCTGAGTATTATAGGCTAACTTTCATACATACTTCGTAAATAGTTCTTTTAGAGGGACTCTCATAAGAATTACATTACGCTCTTCGGGTATTTCTGTAACTACTGAACCGATTCCAAAACTTTTTTCACTGATAAAAAGCTACACTATTCCTGAGTATTATAGGCTACCTTTCATGGATATAGCGTAAATCGTTCTTTTACAGAGACACTCAAAATGATTCTAATACATTACGCTCTATGGGCATCTCTTTAACTACTGAACCGATTCTAAAACTTTTTTTCACTAATAGAAAGCTGCACTACTCCTGAGTATTATAGGATACCTTTCATGCATATAGAATAAATAGTTCTTTTACAAGGACACTCAAAAAATTCTAATACATTAAGCTATATGGATATCTCTGTAACCAGTGCCGTAACTTGGGTTTAGGAGGCCCAGGGGCGAGAGTGAATATGGGGGCCTTTTTAACCTTATATTTTAAGAACGAATATAGGTTAGCACGTACATGTATTTGTATGTACGCAAAGACAGAATTAAACACTTTCAGTTAATAACACATGATATAATATAAGTATTTATTTTTTAAAAAATTAAAAAATCTACCTCTATTTTAAATAAATAAATTTTCTACTTTTGAGAAATTCACTTTAAGAACACAATTTACAACAGGCAACATACAACACTAAATAGAAGTCAGTGGCGTACCTCTAAGCTATAGCAAGAAAGACGTGTGTCATTTATGACACTTGAAAAGGGGTGCAGATTTCTACTGCTGGATGACGCAATAAAAGAAGCGTTTAACAAGTACGATCTCATCGTTGCAAGGACGTGACAATAGCTATTCTCTCTTCTGTACCCATCGTTGCTTCCCGTATGAGTACTTGAATGCCTATGATGTAGCTCAACGCAAACGCTTTCTCGATACAAGAGCATTGAAACATTCAGGTCTGGTAGCAACGATGAGAACAGAAGAGAGAATCGTATACCGTCGCCTCTTAAAGATGGGAGCGAACAGATTAAAGTTAATAAGACACTACTTATTGTGACCAAACTTTTTGATAGTTTTTTCATTTGCTTAATCAATGGCCACAACACAAACTATGGAACAAAGAATGGTCATATACAAACGAAGAGATCGGTGTCGTTCTTACTAAGAAAAAGAAAGTGCAATTTTGTTGCCTGCCATGGGCACTACTTTACCTGGGTATGCCATTGGGAAAAATAAGAATTATAATGGTTAAATACATTTACTAAAACCTACTGAAGGAAAAAAAAAAAAAAAAAAAAAAAACAGAAAACACTAGTAATATTCTATCCCCATGCAAAAACCCTCAACTGGTTAAAAATTTGTGACGCAGCATTTTACTTTATAGATCTATGAATTTTAAATACGGGTCTTAAAAATAATGATATCAAATTTTGAGTGACGCCCTGCTGAGAATTTTAAAGATTTGTTTTTAAATTCCATTACAGTTACTTTCGTTTTATTTTCTAAAGAAGATGTACGCATTTAAGCAATGCTTTTAATTATGAAATACACTGTCAAATATATCACACTTTCACTGAGTCTGTATAATGTATTCAAATGAATTTATTTCAATAATTTAATTTATCTTTTGCGTCACGCTATCCAAAAGGGCAAGCAAAATTTTCATATACATTGCACCTAGTTTGGTTACTATGACACTAACTAAATATTTACGTAAATTTTACTTGCCCTTTTGGATAGCGTGACGCAAAAGATAAATTAAATTATTGAAATAAATTCATTTGAATACATTATACAGACTCAGTGAAAGTGTGATATATTTGACAGTGTATTTCATAATTAAAAGCATTGCTTAAATGCGTACATCTTCTTTAGAAAATAAAACGAAAGTAACTGTAATGGAATTTAAAAACAAATCTTTAAAATTCTCAGCAGGGCGTCACTCAAAATTTGATATCATTATTTTTAAGACCCGTATTTAAAATTCATAGATCTATAAAGTAAAATGCTGCGTTGTTTAAACCTCTAATGCTTTAAGAGTAAAAATTGACCTCTGTTTTAAATTTAATTTTATGTAAATTGATAATTTTTGTTACCAAATTTTTTATTAGCCACTGATGGTAGTTAACCCATTTGTGCCCAGATATTTTTGATTTTCTTTAATTTTTGCTAATACCAGCAATAATAGATAAATTTCTGATGTCAACTTCTGGAACAAAGGATGATTTCTTTTAAAATCTATGTATAAAATGAAGTGCCAACATTCTACTGGGTCATGTTAAAATATTTTGTGGAGTTGAGGTTCAATACTCGTGAATAAAGGCTAGGAAAAATAATGTTTTCAACAGATATCAAAAGTGCCGTCTCAAAAAAGGGATACTAGGCATAAATGGATTAATATAGTTTAGTAAATATTCAATTTTTGATATTAAATAGATATTTTGTATAGAATGTATAAAATAACTGATTTTTTTATTTATTTCATAAGCTTCTGACTCTCCTCCGACCCTCCACCCCCCACCAAAAAAAACTGTTTTTTTTTTTTCATTAGCTAAGAGTTTTTAAGAATTTCCTTAATTTTCAGTTTTTAGATGGGCATTCTTTAATGACTTTTCTCTTTCCCTTCAAAATTAATTTTGTATTTCAAAATTGACATTCTTGTGCTCCAAATTGCTCCAGAAATCTGTTTTTCCTGCTCCAAAGTGCTCCAAAATTGTCTTTTTTCTTGCTCCACAAATTGCTCCAAAATTTAATTTCAGCTGGCTCATCCCTGGACATATTTTTGTTAGAATTTTATAATAAGAGACATAATACTGATTATAATCAATAATTTTTTGAGTAATTTTCTATTTATAATTTGGGTCGAGTACAGATTAGTATCCCTGCCACCACCTTTGATTTTATTTCATAAATTTGCATTCAGTTTAATGCTAAACGTAAGTTAACTTTTTTACTATAATTATATAACTATTGGGCCAAATCAGTGGCCGAGCGCATAGCGCTCTGAACTGGGAGACGGAAGGTGCCTGGTTCGAAACCAGGTTGCGTCCGCCAACCTAATCGTTCGGAGTTTCCGTGGTTTCCTCCAAAACAGCGTAAATACGGGTTAGGACCCCTTAGAAAGACCCCCACATATCGGCTTAGAGCCTGCGTGTAGCTATAATCGGCCGTAATTCTAGAATAACAACAACAATATATAACTATTCGTTCTATTGTTTTAATGCATTGTGATTCATTAATTTGCATTCAGTTTAACGATCACCGTAAGTTAAGTTTCGTTAAAATTATTAATTTAATAATCTCGTTCTTAATTAATGATAATCTAGTTACTCGTTCTATTATTTTAATGCAATGTAATCTATTAATGCAATGTTTGCTTTCAGTTTAAAGCTATCTCTAAGTTAAATTTTTAACTATATTATGATATCTAAGTTTTTAATAAGTTAATGATACATCTCAAAATTGTTGATTAAATTAATTAATGACTATAATCATTAATGAAATAGAAAATTACTCAAAAAATTATTAATTATAATTGGTTTCATGTCGCTTTTTAGAAAACTACATGCTATGTTTGTTTGGTTTTTTATCAGTTGATAATTTCATTTTTTTTTAGAGAACGTTTAGATGAACTACCAGTTTAAGAATAAGGGTCTTGCGCGGTTGACTTTCTCAGTGCTTCTGAAGCGTATTTACGTTACATCGTGAAAAAAAACGTCCAAAACTCCGAATTTTTAGATTATCAGCCATCCGGTAGACCAGAACCCTGGACATTTATACTTCAGTTATCTACCATCTTCAGTATCTTATCAACTCGGCTCGGGTGGGCACAACATCTTGTTTTAGATGCCATCTCCGGCCTTCAAATGTCTAATACAAAATAAAGTGCATGTATAAATTTAGATTAATTAATCAAATTTCTATCTGAAAAGTATTGAACAAAATTTTAAATCTGGTATTTAAAGGAATACAAAATAAAAGTGAGAAAAACCTAAGATTTGGAAAAAATATTGGTTTTAAAATTATAATTCAATAATTTCAATAAATTTTATATATACATGAAGAGTAAAAGAATTATTATTAAAACTAGTTAGTATGTAAAACTACTATTTATTTTCCTTTGAATACTAAATAATTATTATTAATTAATTATGTGAGCTTTCTGAAGAGAAAAAAAATTCATTGAAATATTAATTACATATTGAATTTTCCAAGTAGAATTAATAATATTAGAAAAATAAAGACTTAATTTAATTAAAAATAGCTATCAAAATACTAGGGAAACGAAATACTTAAAGAAAAAGTCAGGAAGGAGTTTTACCAAAAAATACTTAAATTAATTATTTTTTTAATTCAAAGCCTTCACTATTTTTAATTATTAATTATAGCAAAATAAATTACAGAAAAAGTAAGTAAAGTATATAATAATCTGTTATTTTTTAAAATGAAGTAAAAGAAAAACGACAGTAACACAAAGCTCATCTCGCAAAAGTGCGACGTCGAGGACAGAACTCAAGTCATTTGCTCAGGAAGAGGGAGCGAAAGGTACCAGCTGTCTAGGACCAAACTGGTTTACGATATAAGGTAACTTGTACAAATCTTGTCACGGATCTACAGCACTGTATTCCTACTCCCTGCCTTGTTTACCGCCTTTAAAACGAGATCATTTTCCGTATTTCCTTACGCGGGTTAAATAGTTCCCTCTATTAAAATCGTATATTAATTGTAAAAAATTCGTTAGAGCGGATTCCGAGATCCAGATGAGACACTTTTGAAAATAGAAAAGTTAGCTGTATAT
The DNA here is from genome assembly GCA_038373885.1 of Cheiracanthium punctorium. NCBI lineage: Eukaryota > Metazoa > Arthropoda > Arachnida > Araneae > Cheiracanthiidae > Cheiracanthium > Cheiracanthium punctorium. The sequence goes on along the minus strand of JAWZYV010017682.1, from coordinate 242,938 downwards.
ATAAGTGCCGCGAAATTTTACGGTTGGCTGGTTGGTGCTGGCTGCGTCACTAGTAGAACTGTCGTTCTACATGATTAGTCTGAAAATTCTTCTTTTAATATAATTTAAATTACTAACAATTACAGCAGCAACACCAAACGCTTATCTATTCGTCCTAAATTTTAGCAAGATTATACTACTGAATTGGTCATTCATTTACTCAGCTAAGAAAAGAGTAAAACACAAAAGAAATAAAACACTTGTCTTTATAAAATTATAATCGGATAACAGCAATATTTATTTCTTGCAAATTTCATTCATATTAAAATTCTTTATTTACCAATAATAATATATTAAGAGTAAAATGTTTACTTAAACTATAAACCTCACAACATTCTAATCTTTCTTGACATTGCATGTAAAAGTAAATATACATTTTATTTTCGTACTTTCGTATTAAAATATTTATAAGTTATTAATATTAGTTTTAATACGTAATTAATATTATGATTATTATAAGTTGTAGCCTTATCGAAGAAAAAAGCAGTAATTAAACTAACAACTTTTACTTTTCGGGTTGTAAAATATCAAAAGCCTATACTTTATATTGCATCCAACATATTAACGAATGTTTTTTAATAAAAAAGTTTAGTGTTAAATTTTCATATTTGAACAAAATGTATATTTGTTTATTCGAAACTTTAAAATTTAATAAATTATAACAGTAAATAAACACTACTTAACTATTTTAAGTAATAGTAACTACATTACTATTACTTAAAATAAAAGTATCAGATAGAAAATGTTGAAAAATTAAGACATGATTTATGGATACAATTAATTATAGATTCTGTTTTTTTACATACAGTGCCATGTTATGTGAAATATAAAATATGAACTAACCTTTTAAGAATTCCACATTATGTTGCAAAGTATTTTCATCTTCTGATGTTGTATTTCCAGACGCTGAATTTTCTGCATTATGCAGCGAGTTAGAGCATTCAGCTAAATTAATATTTTCTCTGGATTTTTCTTCCGAATGTATTAAAATTTCATCTGAAGAGAATTCTCTTAAATTTTTTTCCTTAAAGAGTATTTCATTTGGAATCTGTCGCAATACATCTCACATCAGAAGAATCTCCATCTCTAATCCAACATGCCAAACTTTTCGCATATTTTGTTGCCTCTAACTTCAGCTCAGCAGCTCTTTTACGCTTTTGAGACCCACTTGCAAAAATCCTTTTTATATTGAATTAAATTATGTATAAGGAAGCTCTGCAATGATTTAATCCTATGAAATAAACTGTTGAAGAATTAACAACACCAAACTTACTCCCAAATTTTACCTAAAATTTAAGAAGTCGAAAAAAAACACAGAATATTCGAATATCGCACTTTCAAAGCAATCTCTGTCACAGTGTTCGCTAGAATAAACTGGGCTTCTAGACTGCAGGCCCTTTCCATGTGTTAAAATAGTGCTAAATTATGCTAACTTTAAAAGGTTCACCTTGCAGAAATGAGAAAAAAAGATCAAAGAAAGCAGATATAACTCAGTTTATGACTGAAATGAAAGTCTGTTCACCAGAAACATGCATTCCTACCGTTTAGTTAAATTAATGAATTGAACGGAATGTCCCTCACCCACCGCCAGAGAAGTGCCGCTAGCAATTTTGAGCGGTCGGTACTGTTAGTACTAAACTACAAGTCTTGGGGTGGTCTGATTCATAGGACCGATACTGTTCTTAGGACAGTGATTGATTGCTTCGGAACAAAATAAAAGGAAGCTCTTTGGCGTTTTAAATAGGCAAATGTATTGAAACCATGTGTGATCCATTTGATGCCTACAATTTTCAGACCTTGTTAATTACATCGTCTGAGTGGCGCGCAGCATGGGTGTCCATAAGATAAGAATAATTTTAGAGAGGGCCTTCCATTTGTGGAAAGGGACTCATCTCAGGCTTTGAAATATTTTAGAATAAAAACAGAACAAAAATACGAAAGAATTCAGAACGCCGTAAAAATGCTCATTTCGCAATCCCTACAGTGCTGAATGAATTATTTTTTAAATGACATAAAGTACTTTCCAATCCCTATTCTTTTTTTTTTTTCATTTGAGAACTAAAAACCTTTGTTTTTTTTTAACTTTTTATACAAAGAACGGGCAAAAGTGTATACTTGTCATGAATAAGTCACTGACTAGAAGTAGATGAGTTCCAAAATTTTACAAAGTTATTTTTCCTCACGCTTCGTCCCTTTTCTTGTGGAACTGTATGGTCTCCCCATCTTAAATAGTTAAAAATTACATTACTTGATTAAAAAATTAATAAATTAGGCCCCATCATGAACGAGTCGATAAAACACTCAACATGCAAAATAGTAAGATGGCTGAAGTGTGAAGGTCCAGGGTTCTGTCCTGCCGTCGGCTGTCGATCTAAGGTTCGAAGTTTTGGACGGTTTTCTCCAGATGTAACGTGAATACGCGTTAGCGATCCTCAGCTCATTGCACTCCTTCTAAGCAGATAACTCTTGTGTAGCTTTACCTTAACACAACACAACAAAATTAATAAATCATCAGTATAGCTCTTATGTGTTCATGATATAAGTTAGTAAGTATTATTTCTAATAAAAGCGTTTGCAGCCTATAATCGAGCACTTGATTTGTAAAAAAAAAAGGTATTTTTAATTTCATACAATGAAGTAATTAATGGATATCACCGGCTGAAATGTAGCATTTATTTTCATTTTTAGTTTGAGTGTTTATACGAATAATTATTGAATCATTTGTATAATGAATGTAAAAGAATGTACAAATCGCTGATTATTACACAAGTAAAAGAAAAGGACGACCAAAAAATATTAAAATATTTTGCAAGAGGGGCTCAGATCGTTGGTTTTTAGAGGAGAAATATTAAAGGACATAGTGTCAATTTAAGTAGTTTAATTTTGAGTCTTTGGATATGCGAGAGAAAGCAGCTCATGCCATTTGGCATTTGGAGTTTTGTATGCCATGCCATTCCTAATTTAGATCCTCATTAAAGGGAAAAGGAAATTTTCGAGCATTCACTTCACTTAGTAAGTAAGCTTAGTAAGGGCTGGGGAGTAGCGCGCTACTTGTAGCGAAACTACAGTAGCCGCTACTTTTTTTTGTAGTTTGTAGTGTAGCGCGCTACTTTTTTTAAAAAGTAGTGTAGCGTGTAGCGCGCTACAAAAAAACAGTAGTTTGTAGCGAATTTTGGAAGCTACTTTTGCCGTGTCATCATTTCCGGCGATTGATCCCGTGGTGCAATTTCTCTCTCTTCTGACTCCAAGCATAACTAGTGCGTTTCAGTACGCTATAATGGGAACCCAATATATTTTTCAGAATCTTGAAGACGCACTGCGGAGAAAAGTGCCCCCACTGAGCGGTGGGCGTGCTTTTGTGGTTTCACGCGTTATCCTTTGGCGGTGGTCATTAAAAGTCAATAAATTCTTCGACCCTGCACTGTATACCCCCTTGTACAATGCCTTGACCATTAAAAAAAAAACCCCGCTGCGTCCGGAAAAAGACGCAACTGGAAATCGGCCTTGATGCTTGAAAGACACCCAATCACTCCCCCGCCCCCCCTCCCAGGGGACACACGCACACGAGGGGGGGGGAGGGGGTTTGCTTTGCCTGAAGCGGAAGCCTGACATTGTGCATCTTTTTTCTTTTTATCGTTCTCAGTATTATTTGTAGAATCACCAATCTGCCATAAAGAGGAAAAAAAGGAAGGTAAGAGAGGTCCAAAGTTGAACAGAGGTTATTTTGATGGGGCCTCGAGAGTCTCATTATCACACGGGCGTGTGGGCCCGTGAGCCCCTGAAAAATAAAGGCCTCGCAAATCTCTCCATTTATTGTATATTAAATTTATATATGCTGCAATAATAATTTTTATTAAGCTAAATTTCCTTTATCTATATCATAATTGTGTAACAATAAAAAGGCTTCGAGACTTATTTTCTGTTCTTCTTTCTAACACAATGATAATGGTTTCTAAGACTAGATCAATAAAATAGAAATTAAAGGCGTTATTGAAAATTTATATCCATTAGTTAGCATTTTTTTAAATATTATGATGAAGAAAAGAAAATGGTATATGAGCGCTAAATGGTATATGAAAGCTACCTAGTTGCATTTTTAAAAAATAGGAGGGGGCGCAAAATCTTCAGTTGTCAGGTGGAAACGAGATTTAGTCATTTGCTGTGGGACAGAGAAACTGTTCTCTCAGCTTGTTTCCATCCCAGATTCAAACTATTCTGGATTGAGGAGGAGAGGAAGACCGAAGCCAAAAAAAAATGGATGGAGGAATACCTCCAGAATATGTTTCCGACAACTTCAGATATCAGTATCGAGGATCAGCCCATGGATGATGACTTTTCTGGTTTTTTTAATTTCTCTTTCGCATGCACTCGAAATAGTTACGAGGAAGAACTTACAAGGTTCTTGTCCGAGCCAATTAAACCCCTATCTTCGCTTTCGTACACGTATATGAAAGAAGCCTTCAAAAAAACTAACACTGGCGTGCCGTCCAGTGCATCTGTACAAAGATTGTTTTCGATTGCATCGGACGCATTTTCTCTTCGACGATCATGTTTGGCGGATAACAATTTTGAGATCCAGCTCTTGTTAAAATTTAATAAACATGTTTTTGAATAAATTTATGTGGTTTTTATTTTATACTAGAGGCATGGCAGTCTTCCATGAATATGTTGAAATTCTCCTTTCTTTCGTTAAAATTTTAAAGTGTCTATTATATTTAAATTATTAGGTTTTTTGTGTAATAATTTTCAGAATTTAATACGAAAATATGAGAATTTCTATTAATAATTAATAGTTTGTAAAATCCTTAGAGACTTATCTCTCTCTTAGCCTTAAAATAACAATATAATTCTATAAAATTCTTTTATACCCAACACAAAGAAAAAGTTGTGTTGATGATAATAACTTTTAAAATTTCTTTAACATATATAGAGGATTTTTTTAATGCAATGTTTTAAATAGATATATCATGAATTTAATTAGTAATTGTTTTCATTATTTTATAATATGCATATCATATGTGATGTTTTCAATTAAAACAATTATACAATATTACATGGTTCACACGGGTCATTCGTCATAAATCACTAATTTGGTAAGTCATGAAAAAAGGCTTTTATACTCATTAATTTTGATTTGTGCTCAAGAAACTAGAATGTTTGTACAACATGAAAGGGGTCTCAAAACGGGCCTTTTTTTCCCGTTCAAACATCCATTTTATTATTATATTTTTAAAAACTTTTTTAGTTCTCATGATTTTTCTCATGCTTTCAGAGCTCACTTTCCCAATTTATTTTTATCATAGAGGTATTAAAACTTAATTAGTTTCAGCAATACTTCAATAATTAGCAGTAGTTGCCAGTAGCGTATATATAGGCTTCCATTTCGGGGGGAGGGGGACGATTCGGTATTTTAAACTTTATTGTTCTAAAGTTAAAAGAAATGTTTCAAAATAGCTCCTTTTTAATAATTGCTTTACATTTTCGGAGGGGGCCCGCCTCCCCCTGCTCAAATACTCGCCTGGTAGTTGTTTATTAGAGCAATAGTTTTTTCTAATTAAAGGCGAAAAGGTGCCCGGGGTCTTTCGTGCGTCCACCAAATCTGCGGCGCTCAACGCTACAAGGAAACCACCTTTTAATAAACGCGTTCTTTGGACGCGAGACACCCGCTGAGGTCATTAATCACGCTGGACGCGAGTAGAAAACCAAGGCTTTCGATATCGATAGTTTTCTCTAATTAGTATATAAATATCCTTAAATATGAATGTAATGCAAATTGAATCTGTTAGCAAAATTTGTCTCTTAAAAGTAGCGAAAAAGTAGCGAAGTAGCGACTACATTTCAAAAGTAGTGTAGCTAACTACATTTGTCAAAAAGTAGTTGTAGTTGTAGTTAACTACATTTTTCGAAAAGTAGCGGTAGTTATAGCGCGCTACAAAAAAAAAGTAGTTTTTCCCACCACTGTACTTACTCTAGAAAACTGTGGAAGGAAACTTCAACTCTATATAGTTACTATGCGCAGTGGCGTACATAAATGGATTGTGGGGGGATTCAACATCCCCGCCCTTTGTCCATGCATTTTTAACATAAAGTCCGAACATTTTTAACATAACATAACTTCCATAACCCCTTCTCTTACAGGAAGTCAGTGAACACAACTGGTTATGCATCTGCACATTCTTTTCTAAGTGCATAAAAATGCTAGTGAGTAATAATTACAAAAAAAAAGAAAAAAGAAAAAACAGGCCTTTTGCTTGAAATTACCTTAGTGATATGATAATTTTAAGAAGTTAGAGGGGGCCCCCAAAAGGTATGTTTGCTTCAGAGTGGCTTTCTGAGGCCCAGATCATGTTTTTCTAGAATACAAATAAAGGGAACACAAGGTCATTAGTTAAAGAACTTTGACTCTAAAAATACTGGCATATAAATTTAAACTGTTACAAATCATCTGTACATATCTTAATACAGCGGATCTGTTGGTGAGTTGTAGCTGTTTTGTAAGCAATAAGCAATTTTTTCCAGCTTAAACAGTGATAGGTGATCCGTTTAGAATATTGCATGAGCAAATCTAAAAATCTATAAAAGACAACAACAACAAAAAAAAAAAAAACACCCAAGAGGTTGGGAAAATAGCAATATGGATTTTGAGGCCCCTAAGTGTGGGGGCCCCGGGCATTCGCCCCGCCATGCCTCCCTATTTTTACGGCACTGTCTGTAACTACAGAAACGAGTTTAAAGATTTTTTACGGTCATTTTGGTCCATAGTGCTAGTGTCATCAAACTATTTCTTTTTTGTTATTCACACATGCTTCATTTCTCTCTGGACCTAATTCTAAGGCCGACGCGGACGAAGTCGTGGGTAGAATGTAGTTTGTTGCTAATCACACAATAGAAAGAAAATAAAAACTTAGTTCTTTAAATACGCTTGACAAGCAAATTATGGAATGTAAAAATAAAACTATAGAACTATGTGGATCAAATAAACTGATAAGAAACATGAAATGATAAAAGTGCAATTCGGGCGAAGAGTGTATCTTAAATATTAATGTTAGAACAAATAAGATTACAATATAAAATATAAAAATGTTCTGATTTTCTCACGCATGTGTTGAAATCTGCGACGGATTAGTGCAATTTTGTTTGTGTGTGTGTGTGTGGGAGGGTGGGGGGGTGGGCGGAGGTTAGTTGGAAGATGCACATACACAAACACATCCATTTTATGGAAGTAAAATAGTGTTTTTTAAATTGATTTTTTTTAACGAGAGGGCGGTCACCCCTTACGTCCCTCACCTTTAATTCGTCCTTGGTTGAAGCATGCTAGAAATTGGGAAAATAATCTTTTTTTTTTTTTTTCACAGAAATTTTACAGCGAGTTCTTGCAGTATGTTAAAATACATAAATTACTTTACTTCCGGAAAAGGGGCAGGTGACATTTTTCGTATATGATGCCTAATTTATCTTTTATTTTCTTTTTCAAGATCGCAATTCCAGGGAGGGTCGAGTGACCCGTTTGACTTTTTGGATGGTACTTTTTGATGGGTACTTTGTACTTTTTGAAGTTCTATTTTGGCGCACTATCTTTTTATGATGTTTTCCATTTTGTATTATTTAACCCATTAACGCCCAGCGATCTATTTTTAGCCCGACATGAAATTTCTAAGTCACTCAAACATTTAAACATTAGTTTATTTTCCTAGTTTAATTTCTTGAATACAAAATCTGATTTCCATAAAATACTGAGCGATAACAAATTTAAATGAGAATATTCCCCTGTCTTATTCACATTTTTAGAAAATGTTTTATATTTTTCATACCACACTAATGTCGGAAATTTATTTATCACTTCTGGCATCAACATAAATTTGAGAATGTGCTGAAAAAAGTTGGGCGCTAATTTGTTAAATTTGGAATTTCAGAAACTATTCTAGTTATTGCTAGTTCAAGTGTAAACAGAGTTTTAAACATAAAAGAATTTAGCTAAACTTCCGCTCGCCTCTTGATGAAATCGAATCTGACCTAACGCATGAGCAAATGGAGGAAGGCTTTGAGAAACGAAAACAGACTGTACATGTAATGATGATAATTATATGACATTAAATTAGAAAATATTGATAAGTTGGTTACAGTAACAAAGTGACTGAAGATATATTGATTCTAAATAAACCGATTTTTTTTTTCTTTTGGTTCAGTTCCGGTTTTCGTTCCGACCAAAATAACGGCTTTTTCCGGTTTTCGGTTTAGTTCTGGTTTGAAGCCCCGAAGAAAACTATAAAACAATGTTTTCAAAATAACCACCATGTGCAGCAAAAACGTGACGCAGTCTGAGGATAAATTTGAAAACGTCCTCGTAAACATTTCAATTAGAAAGTTCTGACAAGCAGCAGAGAATTTTTTTCCAGTTCATTCACAGTTTGTGACGATGCACCTGGTCTTTCAAGGTACCCCTCACCCCCCCCCCCAAAAAAAAAATCGCATGGTGTCAAATCTGGCTAATAGGGGGGGGGGGCAATCCATGCCATTTTGCGTATGCTTTCGTAGTCAAGAGCAATGTACCGTTTGCGGGACAGTTTCTGACATTGAATTGTATTTGAAGACAGCGCTTCGTTTCAACAAGACTGTGGAAACTCCAAAACAACAAAAATACACTGTTCCAGCGAATAAACCATTTTCCAGACATACGCTAGGATGTAGAAATAATACCGATTTGAAAGGACGAAATGCGTACAGAATAGCAGCGCCATCTATTGACGAGCTTTATAACTAATTTTGAAAATTGCTGAGAATAAATTCCCTGTTCCAGTAAACAGTATGCAGCAAACTGCACATTTCTATTACCTTCCGTTTTTCTTTAACTGATTTTTCAAATCCTCTATCATTTTTGGGACACCCTGTATATATAAGTTGCATACATACAAACACAGTTTCATTCAAAATTATAGATCCGAAATGTGAGGGGTGGTAGAGAGAACCAAGGCTTATCACAGAAACGCTGGGCAATGTGGGGCTCGAAACGTCGTCTTTGTGCGCCCTTTGAAAGAAGAGTTAAAGTGTTCGTCTAATTTCTTAATTGAGTTTCACAAACAATTGTCTTAACTCCGAGAATTTCATCAAAGAAATGGAATAGAATTAGTAAATTATAAATTTCAGTCAAGTACTTTCTGTAAAAGATGAATTGGTTTCCCCCCCCCCCCCCAAAAAAAAAAATAATAATAATAATAAAATTTAAAATAAAGATCGGAAAATTCACTATTACTTAAACACTTCTTTCAAAGTGATTATTAACTAAGACAGCCAAGTGAAGCTCAGAACTTAAAACGCATTTTTTCTCAGTATCTTGCTTTTCACATCTTCATTTCACTATTAACACCATAACTTCTATATTAATAAAGTTTTTTTAATTGAAATTTTCAGTAAATGTTTATTATCGGCTATGAAATGTCCAAAAACATTTGTTCTCACATAACCATTTGCTTCTTTTTTATGTTTTTCTTTCTTTCTTCCCCCCCCCCCACCCTTTTTTGACAACCAATCATAAATTAAAAAAAAAAAAATTCTTATTTAGTCACGCAATTGTCCATATTTTATTTTCCTGTTAAAATTTCTCTTGGTTTTTTCGTCCTTTCAAATATCATTGTCATATAATACTTCACTGTCAAAAAGAATTAAGATTCAATAAGTACAACCGTCTTTACAGTGTTAGCCGTTTTGATAAATTTTAGTGAAAATTTTCTATAAAAACCCCCAATTTCTCTGACAATTACATATAAATAATTTTCTTGGTAATTTTTTTCCCTATTCCACAATTTACCTGAAAATTGCAAAAAAATCTAAACTGTAACTTAAAAAGATAAAATCAAATAAAATTGTCTCGAACACAGGCGGATACCTTAAAATATGCAAGACCATTAGAAAATCAATACGTGTGACTTTTCCAGACATGTCTGTGGCCGGGATCAGTGCAGTCAGTTATTCCCATAAATCATTGTCTCTAACATGGAATGCACCATTTCAGTTTCTAGAAATGTTTTACACTGCACTGACTGATTGATTGATTGAATAATAATGACTAGTTAAAATGCATAATCATGAAATATCAAGAGAAATTTTTTCTAAAAAAATGAATGATTGATGTATTCGATTGAAAATTTTCCCCAAATTATTTACGGACAAACATGCTTTTATTTGATCGTGAAATGCTACGTAATGTTGGTTATTTAACCCATTTATGCCTAGTATTTTCGCTATCAGTCAAAAACGTTATTTATTTTTTTTTTCTAGCCTTTATTCACAATTATTAAACCTTCACTCCGCAAAATATTTTAACATGACCAAGTAGGATATTTTCCAAGTCTGGTTACCGCAAATTACAGAGTTTAAAACTCTATCACATTTTCGCATAATGCAATTTGTTAAAATGCTAAAGCGAGAGGGTTTCCGTTTTTTGCGGAAGCACTTGGAGAAAAAAATTCTTCACACTTCCAAGATGACGCCTCAAATTTATAGAATAGATAGAATAGTGATTTGAAAATAAAAATTGAATTAAAATTTTTTAAAAAAAGAATTTTTAAAAATTAATAATTTTTAAAAATTCTCAAATTCTACTCTCCTCTTCCAAAGTATACAGAGACAGCGGGATTTTATATAAGTACCGTCATCTATTGCACATCGTTGTCTTTACATAAATCATCATTTAGGGTAATTCCGGGACTTATGCCGCCCTATCTTTTTTTTTTTTTTAATTTGTGTAAAAATGCACATACAATAAAATGAATCATGCTGTGCTATTTAAGGTAGAATACAAAATATACATACTGCAACAATATATGTGAATATATATTATTAATATATTTTAATAATTTTTTTCTAAAACATTGCAGTGTGTGTGAGATGCCGCTCTTGCGGGAGTTATGCCGCGCCTGTCGTAAGAGCTTAATGAAGAAATAAATAAGAAATATTAAAATAAATATTCATAACTGGACTATAATTATCTATGCAACAACAGAAAGAAACTAAATGAATACAAAACGAGGTATTAGTAGGTTTCAATATTAGTCTGCCAACTTAGTTCACTACTAAAGTTAAATACTTATATTTTAATTGAATTTTAATAGTTATTTCATCAGCAACGTAACATCAGTGTATTTAAGTGTGGGGGGGGGGAGGAGAGTAAATTAACGTTTATTTTATTTTATTTGTTTTAACATTATGTTATTCTTTTGTTTTTATATTTTTTTATTCTTTTATAAAATGCGGTTGTTCCTAATAAAATCTGTAAACGAATTTAAAATTAATCTGTTTTTAAGATCAATATTTCATTTAAGACAGAACGCTAAAATGCAGAATTATTACAATTACAATTTACGACTAATAACATGCCCAACTTGGTGAGTCTGCGCAAAATGAAAGAGAAAACAGTTAATAATTCTTAGTTAAATCTAACAAATATGCTCCATTAACATAAATTCAGTAATATAAAAAATAAGAGACGGAGAGATAAATTAAAATTTCACTAAAAGCGCTAACCCATACAAAAGAAACTGCGGCGTGTACTAGAGATGAGACGGGCTCAGCCCGAGCCCGAAAGCCCGAGCCCGAGCCCGGGCCCGACTCGGGCTCGGGCTCTGTAATTCACGATTGCGTTCGGGCTCGGGCTCGTGAAAAATTTCTCCTTTGTTGAACATTATCCTTGAAACAGATTTTAAAAAGTGATTCATGAGATAAATAGACGTACTTATTTTTAAAAATATCGGCACGGGGGACTAGAAGGTGTGTGAAGCTCCAAAATTTATTGTATCTTATTAACGAAGTAGTTAATTTTATTTGTCTTTAGCTGAAATTTCGGGCTCGGGCTCCAACTTTAACAATATTGCTCGGGCTCGGGCGGGCTCGGATTAAAAGTCTTCGGGCTCGGGCGGGCTCGGGCTTCAAAAAATGAGCCCGAACTCATCTCTAGCGTGTACCCCATTTGTACGGTACAGAAGTAACACATCACAGCTGCCTGTCTTCGCAACGGAAAGTATTGCGAAGACAGGCAACTGTGATGTGTGAACCATACATGCAGGACTGTATGCAGGTGCTACACTTAGTTTTGACTCCGAAATCATGCATGTATTCACTAATTAGCGTAAGAAAAACACTTAAACGGAACATTTTTAAAAGTTTGGATAGTGAAATCATGCGCTTATCTCAAAATAAAATTTTTATAGTTACAGCTAAAGCACTGAACGGGGTTCCTGCTATACACACCAGTTAATGGACTCTCACTGCACACCCACATTCCGCTTGTGACTGCAATCTATCGACAATTACCAGAAATACAAGGGGTGCGGCATCTGTCCCGGGTGCAGCGACTCTCCCGGAATGATCCTATAAGAGAAGAGAGGCTGAAAGAATAGGCAGAGTTTAGGTCCAGATTCAGAAATGACGTTTAAAAATGGAAAATGGACCTATGTGTTTGACGGGGGGGGGGTGGAGGAGAAAACAATTATAAATTCATAGCCATCCTAGGGGCTCTGCCCCCTCTAGTCAAATTGGCTGGCTACGGGGTGATTAGGAAATCGGGGAAGTAAGGACCTGTTAATTTGTAGGCATACTTTTATTTTGCTAAGGCTTTTTTTTTTCTTTTTTTCTCACTTTACCGTTTTCCTAAAGATATTTTCAGCTCAGCTTTTTAAGTCTTGTTAAGTTCGGTGGGATTGTAGATCTAAAGAGGAAAACATTGATTGGAACCCACCTCTTCAAAACTTTCGGTTTCAATATTTATTAATACAGTGCGGTACGCCAGGGTCGGCCCAAGGGGGGTGCGAATGTGGGCGATCGCCTAAGGCCCCGCGCTTATAGAGGCCTCGCTCCTGGGCCATTTTATTGCTATCTCATAAGGCATGATAGAGAAGAGGCCCCGCTCTTGCGCTTCGCCTGGGGCCCCGCACGCCCCACGGGCCGTCTCTGGGTACGCCATTCAAACCCACGCAGAACCCGAGTCTTGCGGGGGTGTTTGCGCCCCAGGTTGCAGATGGCAAATGGCCGCAACTTAAAACTGCGGCCTCCACAAAAGCTACCTAAATTAGAACTCGGAGTTCCCTTCAACCAGCCCACGAGCAAATTCTTTCTTACGTCCAGTGTTGCCAATTATCATTTTAGCATTTTTCTAAAGCTTTACTCTGCATTTTCGGTTTCATTTTTTATTTTATTATTTTTTCCTGGAGAAATTTTCTCTCTCTCTTAAACCTTGGTTCCAGTGTCCACTTAAACGTCATATAGGTCAGCAAAATTTTATATTTTATTTGAAATCCTTTTTTCCTTCTTTCACTGTTAATTTTCTTTCTCCTCCCCCCCCCCCCTACTTTTATAAATAAATCCATAGTACAAAATAACTTTGTTATTTTAGCTTGGAACAATTTTATTTTCTTGTGGAAGTGAAATAAAATCGACCAGGTTCTTGAAAAAATATTTTCAATTTAAATTAGTTCTATTTATTTTTAAAGGTACTCTCATATGGCCTACATCATTTTAACCAGCTGAACACATACACATACAGTTATATATGAAAATTACCGAGATATTACACAAAATAGTGCAACTAATAAATACAACTATCATTTTGAGATAATTAAAAAAGACGGTTTCAACAGTTACAAAGTTAATTCTTCAGTATTTTTTTTTAATTTTATAGTCATAATATAACGATTTTCAAAACTGATTAATATTTTGCAATTATCGTTTTACGAAAGTTAAAGCAACTACTTTATACAGTTGAGCAAAATTTTCACATCAATTTTAAATTGTATTAGTAAATTTTCAAGCACAAATGTTTCTCTTCCCCCACCCCCCAAAAAAAGAAAATAAGAATGAACAATGAAGAAAACTTGATTAAATCGTGTAGTTAAAATAAAAGAAATCATAATCTGTTAATTGTATCTTAAAAGAGAGAAAATTGGCAATATTTTTCAGTTTCTCCGGGCCTGAATGTGCTAACTAGTTTAATGTAATTATTCTAAGAACAATTGCATCAAACTAGTAATAGAGATTATTGACAATTAAATTCAGTAAATTATATCATTAATCTTAAATTAGTTATCAATTGATTGATATTAGTTTTTGGCGTAATTAATTAGTTGTTGAAGAAAAAACAAAGTCATTTTGTTCAACCCCAGCTTAAGAAAAACTCAAAAACTTCCATTTACATTGTCAGCAATCTCCCGAATTCACAGGAATATTTTTTAAATATTTGTACAGGACAACTTCTAGCCAGGGCTTAATTTAGATGAAAGATCACGGGAGCTCAGCTCCCGTACTTCTTTTTCTTTCAGCGAATTTTTACACTGAATTTAAAATTTTAGTAGCCTTAATAATTGTTTCTATTGATACTAATTTTCTAACAACTAATAGAATTACAGCTGTGAGGAAAAATTTACTCAATTTTTCAATTAATTGGGTAATTAATGCTGTAATTTACAATACAAATGGGGGCTCCTGCACCTGTTTTGGTAGAAATTAAGCCCTGTTCCTTACCAGCCCAGTATTACCTCTTTTCGATCATTCGGCAAGAATCCCTTTGATAGAGACTGCGTTTATGAAAATAACACATTTATTGCTTAGTTAAATATATGTATATTATTTGGCATTTAAAACGTCACCGCGAGTTTAAAAGCTACTTTTGGTTTCCTTTCCAACTCGCATCACAACATGAAAATTGTAAGACTCTAAAAAGAGTTTTGAAATAAATAAAACTAAAAAGTGTGTGTGGGAGGGGAGGAGGGGGGTATAAGCTCAAATGTAAAAGTAGGAGGGGGGGGCGTCTTCAAAGCTTCTCCCCTCAACTACACCTCTGATACAGACCCTACTAAACTCTGATGAATAATTTAAATTTCAAAAGTAATTTCAGCGGTTGTTATCAGTATCTGGGGAGGAAAGGCCAGAATCCAGAAGTCCCCCACTTTTTTATGGAGATCAAATAAGTAACAGTAAAACTTCTGAAAGGAAAATAACAAAACTGGAATGAGAGCTGCTCTTTCCTGGTAACTATACCAGAAACTACTCGACTGCCACTCCTTCCCCCAAGGGCGGATTAAAGGGGGGCGGAGGGGGCGACCCCCCGAGAAAAAAGAAATTAATGTAAAAGATCCTATTTTACTTCCATAAAATGGATGTATATGTCAATCTTCTAACTAACCGCACCCACCGACGAACAAACCGCCCCCCCCCCGACAAACTTGCATTAATCCGCCACTGCCTTCCCCTGTTTCTATAAAGAATCCTATTTTTCCAGGTCGGATTATTACCAGACAATTTTATTGACAAACACATATACAGGGTGCCTCAAAAGGTTCTTTAAGAAGCCTTCAGGAATTGTAGAGTATACAAGACGACACGAAAACACATAGCTATGTAAAATAGCAAATGTCTCCATACACCAGTTAATATTCACTTTAAAAGGAGCGTTGAAGAATCAACGAAATTTCCGTCTATTTATAAATGTCATTATGTGAGCTGCTTTAATCGTCGTTTATGTACACAATAATAACAATATGTTGATACTTAGACGTTTACGACCGAAGCAGATTAATATATAAATTAGCAAAAATATACCAGAAACGACGATAGTTCCACAATCTCGTTAGGTAGAATACTTTTAGTACACTGAAAATATTTTACTGAACGAGAAGCTCTAAAAAGGCAGTTTCTTCCTCATATGAGTTTTCGAATACGTGTAATAGTTTCTAATGTTAAATACGGTGAGAAGTAAATTATATCCCATTTGAATTCAGTATTTCTGTATAGCATCACTGCCGTTAAGTTCAGTCTATCGGTGGAGTTCTTAAAATCCTTCAAGCCATATAGGACATTTCACTTCAATTTAAATGTCATTTGTCTCTTTCCAATGGAATTTGAAAGGGGGAAGGGGTGTTTTATGAGGGCGAAGCCAGCGGTGACAGGTAGGTTACGGTCCCGAATACATAGGCAGCCTAAATATATCAAACTTTTCCAGTAATACTTTCGAGTAAATATTGATGAAAATCAATATTTGTCGTAAAACTCTTCGTCCATAGCCGACTTCTCTGTTTGTTCTCGTATTTATTTTGAACGGAACTCACCTTGATGTGTCGCAGAGGTGAAATGACGTCATATTACGAACGCAAACGGCACTGTGACGTTACTGACCCCTCCTAACGAAAAGATGTGCGGAGGCGCAGGGCGCAGGAGGCTCGACACAACGCATGGGCAATCCCGAATTGATCTCCCCAACATCCAGATGCAGGCCGGGGTTGTAAGATGCATCCTTACAGCGCAGCGCCGGCGATGAATGAACTGAAACCGGAAACTGGAAAAGAAATATCGCGAAAATATATGCGAGAATACGATAATACTACTCTCAAAGAACGCAAATTTGCAAAATTATTGCGGAGTACAGTAAGGGAACGTGGGTTGTTCAATAAATGCTTAGTTAACCTTTAATCTAATCCAGTTAGTCGTTAAGAAAAGCAATAAAGAGATATGTTAACATCTGAATTGAAATATTGCTGTTATTATTATTGTCGTTGTCGTCGTCATAAGACATTTACCGAAAAAAAATATATATATATATATATTCTTTATTGTTATCAAACCCTTAGATGTAATTTTCACCTGGCGCTGTAGGTGCTGTCAGAAGGGGTTAAAAAGTTTCTCAGAGGTTTGAGGTTTAGCCTAAGGTGACCATATTTCTAAACAGTATTTTGGGGACAAATCAAGCATTGTCCTCGAATCCGAGGGAAAGTTGGGGACACTAGAAAATATTTTTGAGGACTTGTTCGGGGACACAACATATTACCATGTATATCAGTATACCCCTACATTAAATCTTAACTGATTTTGATACTTAAAAATGAACTCTAATAGCTTTTTATATCAATTGTGTATTCTTATTTCTAATAAATTAATGGAAGTATTTCATTAATTTATAAATATTTATTTAAACCAGAAATATGAAAGGAACATCATGTTGAAGTATTGCAATTTATTCAAAATTTGGCATAGCATTTGAATTTTTCAGAAGACGTTGCTTTTTACATTGGCTAATTTTGTGATAATTTTTCATAAAACTTTGTGCACCTTCTAAAAAAAAAAATATTCCAGTGCAAGAAAAATTTCGTTACGTCAATTAAATATTTAAAACACGATTCTTCATGAAAAGTGATTAATCATTAACAAAACTGAAATGGGAAATTTGGCTCATAGTCGAATACTTTATTGAATGTCTGTATACGCTACACACACAATGACAGCAAACGTTTTCGGAGATCGAATTTCATTGTTTCTCTGAGTAGAAGGCGCTTTTAGTAGTTTTTTTTTCCTTCAGTTTTTTTCTGAAAGAAATAAACTAAACGGAAACTTTCAGGGGAAAAGTACAAATCTTTAAATTTGGGGACTTTTCGCGTCCCCAAGAAGACAAAGTATTTTTGAGGACAAAATGAAAAAAGATCTATATTTGGGGACTGTCCTCGAATTTCGAGGGCGTATGGTCACCTTAGTTTAGCCTCTATAAAATAATCACTTTTCTTTTCTAATACATTAGAAAAATGAAGATTGTATACTGAATATGCATATCGTGACTGAGAACTTGGTATTGAGGGTCCTCTTATTACTAAGCCCTTATATGTGTTCTCTTCGAAAAATAAGGTCAGATATCAGAGTTATTATTTTGGTTAGAATTATTTTTAATGCTTATAGTAAAAATACTCTCGAGACAAATAAGATTCCTGAGACGAAATTTTATAATACACCTTTCCCGTATAAATACCTCTAATGACTTTTCATATGTCTTAAGAATTGCACAGAACTTCTACCGGCGTTTGAATTTTTGCATTACCCATTCAAAGATTAGGAAAAAACTTTTTTTAAGCATTCAAAATTTTATCTATTTTAATAACTCGTTACTTTTTGAGAAATGTTTCCGATCTACATCTCATCCAAATATATGTTTAAAAAATTATTTTCTCGTGATTAGTGTTTAACATCATTAATAATAAATAGTAAAGAAATGACATTTTATGAGTAATTCAATTTAACTTTTCTATACCGGGTGATTCAGAATAGATGTTAAGGCGATTATTTTTCAAACCGTAAGTGATCGAAACATACTTTCAGCTAGAAAAGTTTGTCAAATTAAGAGTACCTTTCAGATATGACATTTTTTTTACTGGGAGTAGTATACATACGAAATACGAAATTTAATTTTTATACGGTCCCTCCTTTCCTACCCTTTATATTTATAAGAATGTTGCTCTTTGCCAATTAGAAAATTAATAAAACAAATCCCGTGTCTCTCAGTGAAACAGTTATCGAGAAAATTAATTTTGAAAATGATGACTTACACCACTTTACCTGCTGTGTTGGCGTCGGTTTTCAGGCGAAAAAAACGTTACTTTGGGGGACCAACTATAAGTTGAAAAATTTTAAATAACGATTCCATTGTTAGGCAAGGCAATTAAGCGCGTTGAAACGTGTGAAACGAACAGATACAGTTTTATCTGAATGTATCGATACTGTGTTATAAAGTTAGTGATAATTTACTCTTTTAGGGAGGTCATCTACTCATTACGTCATGCTTCTAGAGAAGGAATTTGAAAGTGTAAAAGAGAATGATTAAATAATGACGTGTGTTACTATGGTGTGGTAACTTTCACTTGCAACTGCCAAACGTGCGTTATAGGAAAATTCTAGCTAAATTAGGATTTGAGGTGTCAACTGTGTCTATCGAGTGGCTATTCACATAAATTAACGTCAATTGAAAAGTAATTACAACACGGGATTTGCTTTATTAATTTTCTTAGGCAAAGAGTAACATTTTTCTAAATATAAAGGATAGGAAAGGAGGGACCGTATAAAAATTAAATTTCGTATTTTAATATGTATACAACCCCCAGTAAAAAATGCCATTTCTGAAAGCTACTCTTAATTTGACGAACTTTCTTAATTGGAAGTATGTTTCAATTCCTTACGGTTTAAAAAATAATCGCCTTAACATCTATTTTGAATCACCCGGTATAATTAATTAATTTATATTAGCTTCACATTAGATATCCGAAAACAAAAATTTGCATATCAATCTCGCTCATTTTCTTTCCTCTTACAGACATGCGATTAATTTTTTTTTCAACATATTTAAATCACCTGTCGTTTTTAATGTGGAAATCGACCCCTTAAAGGCAGCTAAACATATCTATCCAAGATAATTTATAAATATCTAGTTGTTGATTTATGTTTGTTAAATAACTCGCCGGTCAGGTGGTATAGTGACTAGCATGCCATATACATATACAACCATCCTTTGGACCCGAGTTCTACTCGCGGCTTTAGGCGTACATGTAAACTTGTCCGTCTTTGTGATGAAAATTGTCTTTGTAATTAATAAAGATGAACTTGCACTTACGAAGAACTGAGATGAAGGTCATAAAAGAGCCATAGATCAGGAAAAACTGTCTTTCAATTAATTGTCCAATGTTCAATTAATTGTCCAACTCATCTGTTTGGGTCAATTCAAATTCCAGTAAATGTGCATTAGAATCCATGACGACACTTTGGAATTAAAACCTGAGGTTGGTGAATAAGTTATAAATAAAAAATTTTAATTAGTCTTCATTTACAAACTTGGCTACTGAAAAATTTGTTTGCTGAGTAAATTGAAAGTGAGTCGCAGTTTGATGTCAAAATGAAGTTCAAGCTAGATCGGAAATTTTAAAGTTTATGTAAAAATGAATATACAAACGACTGCTTATGCTAACTACATATTTATATTCTAAAAGTGTCCGAAATTCGAAGCCTAATGACATATTTGGCTTGATTTTCCCTTTTGTAGTTTTTAAGACAAGTGAGAGACTTTTCGTTTTTCTTTTCCCTTTTCCAAAAAAAGGTCTGTACTTATACAATCAGTGATTATAAAACTTTGGGTTATTATCTTCTATTGGATTAAATTTAAGATATATTTGAAAGCGTTTGTAAAGCAGAATTACATGCTATGTGTGCTGAAGTCGGGGGCCCTTTTGGCATTGTTGCGACTTCACAAGCTCTGTTTAAAAGAAGAATAAATTTTTGGAAATCATAAAAGCAAATCTCTAATAATAATCTATAATTGACTCAAACATTAGAAGATCAAAACTGAAAAGTGTAAAAAAACACAATGTAAAATTTGTTTTTAAAAAATTTTATAAAACTTCTTTTTTTAATTTAAAAAAAAAGAAAGAAAGACAATTTAAGACCCTCGTATATAATAGCTTTAAAAAAATGGGACACTGTTGATTAACGTCATGCAGACATGCAGTTACGTTCATAAACTGATGAATTTTTGGTAGAGCTTGCATCAGAACGAAGTACTATTCAGAATGATGAAATATTCAGCGTTCTGAGAGTAAGGCTTTCGTAATTATATACATTGTTTCTAAAGATGTACGATGATGATTCGGATTATAATGCTAAAGCTAATACATTTTCAAAGCTTTAGGTCATAAAAACACTGATTCTAAATAATGAAGAATTAAAGTATTACTAAAGTATTTTTATACCCTAGACAAAAATTTAAATCCCTTTTTTTATGTGTGCATTTGAAGTGGATATTCATCTTTCGAATGCTCAATTTTTTATTATTATTAAGTTGATTGTACCTTACAGCAACTTCTCAGTATTTTCTTTTCATTTAAATTAGTTAATTAAATTATTGCTAAAAATAATTTATGTGTTTAAGGATTAACTATAAATATGTTTGCCCATTTTCATTGTTATAATGCATAAATTAGTTTTATTTATTAACTAGAAATATTCTGTTCACATGGTATTATTATCACATGGTATAATTAAGAGCTGCTTTCTTAACCGTTTCAGACTTGTGTGGGATTAAATAGTTTCCCTTTCAATTAAACAATTTTTTTTTTGAGGGGGGGGGGGATAACAGAGATTAAATTTGTCATCAAAAAATCCTGATTGTTAAATGTTCGAGGTAGCGTTTTCTGTATGTGCACATATTAGGACCACCTCCATCCTGTATAGATAATTTCTGTGTCCTCAGTGGTGGATGCAGGATATGAAAAGGTTAATATATTTAGGATATTTAACACACGATTCCACGGAAAGTTCGATTTTTTTCATTTACCTTCACCGAATTTCTTGTACCATTCATTATTCATACAACACATTCTTGCAAAATTAGAATAATATAACCGAATTTGAAATTCGGTTTTATTATCAAACTTTCTAAATTGTTGTTCTTCTGTTAGACTGAGAAATAAAATTCGTATATTGTCTAGAATAGCAATAAAAGCTTTACTACCTTCATAAGCATAAGAAGACGGATACCAGTTTAATTATTTCAATGTCTTTCTTAGAAAATGTTTGTGAGCTACCTGGCATTATTCCTAAGCAAGAAGGGCATATTTTATTTAGAAATAATTTGAAATTTTGAAAGACATAAGTTTTATCTCAAAAAACTGTTTAAACCCTAAGGGAATTGGCTATATTTCAGTCATGAGCAATCCCTTTTATACTTAAGACGACGATATAGTACAGTTGGAGTAATCAGGTCATTTGTACTGTCAGATAGACTAAGGAAAAATTCAAAGATGAAAATTAGGAAGGAATCTTTCTCTGCTAGTTGTTACATTTCCAACAAAAATCCAATTTATGGTAAAATTAATATTATTTTGAGAGCTTTTTAAAGAAGTTGATTTTACTTTGTATGTTTGCGCTCAAATAACCATAAATATACTTGGATTGTCACGGACATTATTTAAGTTATTTTAATTTACTACAGCATATTCTCTAGGTGAATGGTGTCTATAGCTATTTTACATGCAATCACACAAAAGAACTTTTCATATTTTAATTTACGGTTGGTAATTGTTTAAGCTGCGTTTTAACGACGTTATTCTATTGCAAAGAAAACAGAACTAGTAATGTTTTATTGAGGCTTATAACAGCATGCCCGCAACTGAAAATAGTGCGAGAATTTTTATAAATATATGTGCATTGTTCCAAAACTCAAGTATGTTATAAGCGTTAATAACAAAAAGTTTCCTTTCTGGAAAGATGTGCCTCTAATTTATAGCTCATTTACTAGGCTACACAAAATAATTCCCATAAATTACTCTATGGATGGTAGTTGAATAGAATGCTACAATGGCATTTTCTATTTTGCTTTAAATATTTTTTATGTGGAAGTATACATACAAACTGGAAGTTTGTGTCCGTTACTAATCCGACGCCTTAAATACTGGACTACCATGGACTTAATAATAATAGGGTTTTGAAAAATTTATAGACCTACGTTAAAAGCCCAATGGACTACTCCGAAAATTCAGTCTGGAGCCACCCTTGATGACGATTATATATTTCAGTGTAATACATTATTTTTGCTTACATAACTTTGAATTTAAAAGAAGTAGCCAAAAAGACAAATTTCTCTTGGAGCAGTTAAGAAGAAAAAATATATTATCCTCTAAAATTGGATTTAGTGACTGAAAAAAACATGAAAGAAAGGGGGGAAAAAAGAAAGAAAAGAAAAGAAAATTTTACAAAAAGCATTTTACTGGAACTACAAGACATTTTGTTTTGATATATGGCTTCAGTACTTTTTTATTCAAACAAAAAGAATTTTTTTATATTTTTTAGCGCTATAATGCTATTAATTTCAAGCACCGAAAATGTGTAACTTTTGTGAGTTTAACTTTACAAATATCAAAATATATTTTTTAATGCTTCCATTTTTTAAAAATTATTCAGAATATATTCTTCATCTTTTTATGTTGATACCCTTTCTTTATTTCTAACCTAAAGAAATATATCAACAACGTTGATTTGTTTCACTTTTCAAGATAATCTTGCCACGTAGGAAACTAAACGAAGATGAGAAATCAGTGGAAAAACGTCTTCAAAAAGGTCGTGAACGTGCAAAGCGGCATCGTGAAGAGCGTAGTACAGATGTTGAATCTATGAAAGAAAATAAACACCCATTTTTTTTAAGGTTTCAAGGTTTTTCTTTCAAATAAAAGCAGCACTCTAGTGATAGTTAAAATTTGGAATTCTTCCAGATTTTTTTTTTCATTTGTTTACAGTTCAAATACATTTTGTCAACATTTGTTTACAATGCAAAATAATTTAGACCAACCTTGTTTACAGCGCAAAAGAATTTATTTAGTTAAAAAAATTCAACTTTCGTTTTATGAATGAACGCTGCCAAAATTTTAAATGTTTTAATGCGCATGCATTTCCAAGAAAGTTATGCAAAAACGATTAACTAGAATAGGTTGAAAGACTATTGTATGACGGGCACTTTTATCAATTCTAAATGGATAAACATGTGCATGTTGTTTTAGTTGTAATAATTCTTGTAGTAATATTTCCATAATCACAAGTAAGTTATCGGGCACAGAAATAAAGATTACTGTATATATCTACAAATGTAAGGGAGACAGGGGCACATTTCCGGTATGGGCACGTTTTCCAACTCGTTTTAGTTCTGACATGAGCCTCTAAATGACGCCAGGAGGCGAACTGACTGAATTAGCAACGCATCACACATCATCTACGAAAGATTTAACTCGGCAGTAGCCACCACATTGTAGAAAGAGCTGTTTACTTCATTTTTATCACCGTAAGTAAACTTACAGGTCTTTATACAAAATTAAAATAAATGTACTAGTATTGAACTTGCTGTTTTGACATTGAACGTACTAAAAAAGGTTTCTTTATTCATGTAAATATGAGTTTGTTTTGAAAATAATGTACACCGGTACTCGTGGAGGTAGTGTTAGATTTCCAATATGGCGACGAGACAGATTTTCCAACAGCAGCCAGGCATGTATTTCTAGACATGCCTCGTTGGAAAAATGCGTGCACAACTGCAACGGAGGAGATTTTACATTTTTTGTTTGCGTCCAGTGTAATTCAGACAACCATGACTTTTGCTGGAAAAAAAATCATTAAGTGACATTTGTTTTATGTGTCCAATAATTTTTCTGTTGCTCCACTATTACCTTACCTACTATCATTATGCTCTTTAATTTACAGTAAAAAATACATATTAAGGAACGAGCAAGATTTATTATCGGAGCTATTCACAACATCAGCAATTATAACAACAAATACATACCGAAAAAAAACTTTATTACATCAAATGGGATATTTAACATCCATACTCACAGAATGGAGAGAATAAACCGCAAACAGGATGGTCGAAATAACTAAAACCACATCAAGCTGTAAACTTCTTACTAAAAAAGTATTTTAAAAACTGCTATCCCCTTCCCTCATCTTTTCTTTCCTTCTTTCTTTTTTTTTTTCTGTGTGTGTGTGTGTGTGAGTTGCCGAGGTGATTACTTTTACCAAAGGAAATTACTATTAGAAAAATCTGAAATGAAAAAAAAAGTCAATAATGCGAAGTAAGAATGTTGAGTTTTCGGACACAAGTGCAAAAACTGAAATAAATAAAATAAGGATAACTGCTTGTTTTTAAGGAAGTGGGGTTAATCTATAAAACCCCTCACGCACGCCAGACTATAGAAGAAACATACACTCATGTCCATAAATTAAGGATAATTCAGAATCACACAGAAATTGATCTCTAAAATAAAAATTTCACCTGTGGAATGATCACACACATCCTGAAGAAGAATATGCAAATTACAGGAAACAGGGGCGGCCCTAGGGCCGGCAAACCGGACCCCTGTCCGGGGCGGCAAATTTTAGGGGCGGCATTTTGGCTCGAATTTGAAAAATACATTTTGTATTAGCAAAAAATATTCCGAAGAATATCATTCTATATAACTTTACTAGCTGATGTACTCATCCGTCATTGATGGGTTTTTACTAACCGTGCGAAATTTCGTTTGCATTGTAGGAGTACAAAAAATGGAATTAGCATACTGGCAGAAATATAGAAAGCAAAGTTATAACTCTTGTGTATTGTTTAAAGATTACAGGTTAGAGAGTAACAAATTACTGATACAAACTGTCAAAATATTACTATATAACTGTCAAAATCAGAGAAAATATTTTACATTCAAAAACGTTTCCTTTTAGTGGATCAGCTTCCTACACCAAAAAGTCATTTGAAGGTGCAAAAGAAGATGCTGGTAATGAATATTAAACTAAAAAGAGAATCCCTGGAAAATGCTTTGTAATAGCAAGTAGCTTATATTTAAAACTGCAACGTCTGATTGAATTATATTTTGATAATTTTACTTTATGCGCAGAGAACTTTATCAAAGTTTACGTCATACCTTAAAAATAATTCAAATTTGCAGAAAATTAAAAACCTGTAATTTTAATTTACTAATCGCCTACTTTTTAACAAAATTTCATTGCATTCCCTTTTGTCTGACCACTAGTTGTTTTCACGAAGTGGTCACACAAAATTTTCTCAAAATAATATATATATCTTTATTTAATCAGGAAGAATTCAAACAATGTTATTTAACTCAATCTCTTCGTCAGTAACTGAATTTTGTTCTATTAACTTAAGAAATTTTAATATTATGCTTGTAAAATTTTTGCATAATTTTCTCAAAATTAAAAAAAAAAGAAATTGACGTAATTTGTTTAAGTCAAACAGCCACCTATTGTATTACCTCCAGACGCCTTAAAGTGACGCCCTCCCGCTCTCTCCCACCCCCTAAAAAAGAAGAAAAATACAATGCAACTTTTACAGACCCTTTCAATTTATTCAAATCTTTTAAAATTTCGATCATGCTTTGTTACCCATCATATGACATAATTTCATTCTGTTCTCTTAATCCGTTTTTGATGGATGCCAGGACAAACTTTTTAAGCGATTTTTACAAAATCTCAAAGTCTATGAATTATTTAAAACAATTTTGATATCTATTGTTCAATTAACTTACCATTCAATATAATTCCAAATTTCATTTTATTCCATTGAGCCATTTTTTAACGAAGGGCGACCATACATTTCCACACAGTTTTAAATTTCAAAACTTTTAAACGAATTAGAAATATTTTAGCTCCTGCAGTTTAAATTAAGTTGCCACTTTTGGTGTTGCTATAAAATTCATTTCATTCGCTTCAGTTGTTTATATGTGATGTGCAAACAAACATTTACACATTTTGCATAGATTTTTCACAAGCTTTCCAGTTGGATTCAAATTACACTTTGTTAATGAAATTCAACAAGCTAAATACCATCCCATATTTCTAGATTGTATTCCTGATGCCAAAAAAATCTAACAAATCGCATTCTTGGTAAGGTATTAGGGTATTGACAAATCTAATTCTAATTCGGCTACCGTTAAAATTGATGAAATAATTTTAAGTTTTTTTCAATGATTTGGCTTCAGAATTATTTAACTCTCTCAAATAGTTCATGTCCCTATGTTCTATTATTATTAGGTATAAAATCTTCCGTGTATCCATTAAGAAAGCTATTGCAGTCAAAAGACAATATACCACCTGCTCTAGAACTCTTAAGAAACTGTAAAGATTTTTTTTTTAAGGATCTTCAATTGGATGTGATTTTAAATGAAATGTTCTGTTATGCAAGAGAACTGACCGACGAGATAGTATTCTGGCTAACACTGAGTTTACGCAGCCACGTAACACGTAATTTTGATTGCGAAGCACGAGATGATTTGGTGAAAGATCCTAAATTAAAATTAAAGATAGTTTTATTTTTTACAGTAAACAAAGCGATTAATACCTTAGAATGCAGATTTGATTTAATAAGTACCCAATGTAATTATTTTAAATTTTTGCACGGCATATATGAGTTAAAATATACTCCTAAAATGTGCTAATTAAACATTGTAACACAGTGCAACAGTGTTAACAGTGTGGCTGACCGATGGAGAATCAGGGAGTATAAATGCTCTTGATTTAGTAAATGAAATAGTGTCAGTTACGGTCTTATTAGGCAAAAAGGAAATCCCAATTGAAATTTTAAAGCTAATTTCAGCTGTAGATTTTACACGCACGTCTTGCTATTCGCTTTCTTTGCCGATAATTGTGAAAAATTTCGCTTTCCTTGCCGATAACTGTGGCAAGTGCAGAGAAGAGTTTCTCAAAATTAAAGTTAACAAAAAAATTCTTATGTTCCACAACTCTTCCAGATACGTTAAATAATTTAACTACACTCATGTCCATAAATTAAGGATAATGAAGTTCAGGCAAAGAAAGAGAAAGAAGCAAAACAAATTTGACTTATTTGTAAAGTCTATTTATTAAACAAAAAGTAAAGAGCAAAAAAGATGCTATATGTTTGACATAATTAATAAAAATTGCAAGTTTTACTCCCTTGACCAAATTTCAAAAAGAACCTATTTACAAAAAACAGTATAACATGGTTAGTAGGATGGTTAGTACGGAGTATGTCTCCCGGACGATGCAATACAGGCCTGACAACGCCTAGGCATGCTGAGTATCAAATGATCAATCTGATCTTGGGGAATATTACACCACTCATCAAGCAATGCACTCCGAAGTTCCGGTAGACAGGTGGGAGGGGGTTGACGGGCTGCAATTCGTCGGCCAAGCATATCCCACACATGCTCTATTGGATTCAAGTCCGGTGAGTATGCTGGCCAATGCATACGGGTGATATCCTCCGATTGAAGGCATTCGTCTACAATGTTTGCACGGTGAGGACGGGCGTTGTCATCCATAAACACAAATTCAGCACCCATGGCGCCCCGAAACAAACGTACATGTTGTTCCAGAATGACATTTCGATAGATGTGGCCTGTCATCGTTACACTCTGAACATGCAGGTCAGTTCTGGAACCAAGAATAATTCCTCCCCAAACGAGCCATCCTGCACCACCGAAACGGTGTCTTTCAATGGTGTTCTCTTGGTGGTAACGGGTACCTGGCGCTCTCCAGATGAATGTCCGGCGAGAATCAGACTCCAAACTAAACCTGGACTCGTCGGAAAACATCACACAAGACCACTGTTGCGGTGTCCACAATGCATGCTCTCTACTCCAGGTTAATCGCAGGCGACAGTGAGTTGCGGTAAGTGGAAAACATCTGACAGGCCTACGAGCATATAGACCAATGTGCCCTAAGCGTCTGTACACGGTCTGCCTTGAAACTGTCGTACCGGTAGCTGAAGAGAGCTGACGAGACAGGTCTGATGCTGTACTCCGTCTGTTTCTTTTGGCAGTAACTGCCAAATAGCGGTCCTCATTCGGCGTTGTAACTCGGGGGCAACGTGTGCTGTAACGTCTACTCACATTACCATCATCTTGGAATCGTTGCCAAAGCCTGGAGATGACACTCTGGGCGATTCCAAGTTCCTCGGATACTTCCAGCTGGGTACGTCCACATTCCAGTCGTCCGATAATTCTGCCACGTAAAACATCATCCAAATGCCTCCTTTGTGCCATAACTATGCGGTTTTTGCACTGAAAGGCTTTCACAGCGCTTGTGAACAATTTTACTTCTTTGCCACCATTCCTTATATACCCCTCTCTTACACTCTCGTCATTGTGACGTACCATCCACGCCATCTGGTGGTTTCCTGTAATTTGCATATTCTTCTTCAAGATGTGTGTGATCATTCCACAGGTGAAATTTTTATTTTAGAGATCAATTTCTGTGTGATTCTGAATTATCCTTAATTTATAGACATGAGTGTACATTGGCTAACGAACATGAATTAGTTGAAAAATTGATTTAAGAGAAAAAGTCTGGAATTTTGCGGAATTAAAAGTCATAAAAAGAACTGTTGATTTCTCTTTCTTTTCGTTTTAATGTGTGGTTTTTAATAAATATGCTTTTGTCTTATGCTGTGTTATGTTTAAAGAGCTGTTCCAGTTTTATAGGCATGAAAACAGAATCTGTGAACAATTTATTTCTTTTAATAGTAATTTTACAGTGTGGAGCGGGGGGGGGCGGCATTTTATATTTTTGTCCGGGGCGGCAAAACTGTTGGGGCCGGCCCTGCAGGAAACCACCAGATGGCGTGGATGGTACGTCACAATGACGAGAGTGTAAGAGAGGGGTATATAAGGAATGGTGGCAAAGAAGTAAAATTGTTCACAAGCGCTGTGAAAGCCTTTCAATGCAAAAACCGCATAGTTATGGCACAAAGGAGGCATTTGGATGATGTTTTACGTGGCAGAATTATCGGACGACTGGAATGTGGACGTACCCAGCTGGAAGTATCCGAGGAACTTGGAATCGCCCAGAGTGTCATCTCCAGGCTTTGGCAACGATTCCAAGATGATGGTAATGTGAGTAGACGTTACAGCACAGGTCGCCCCCGAGTTACAACGCCGAATGAGGACCGCTATTTGGCAGTTACTGCCAAAAGAAACAGACGGAGTACAGCATCAGACCTGTCTCGTCAGCTGTCTTCAGCTACCGGTACGACAGTTTCAAGGCAGACCGTGTACAGACGCTTAGGGCACATTGGTCTATATGCTCGTAGGCCTGTCAGATGTGTTCCACTTACCGCAAGTCACTGTCGCCTGCGATTAACCTAGAGTAGAGAGCATGCATTGTGGACACCGCAGCAATGGTCTTGTGCGATGTTTTCCGACGAGTCCAGGTTTAGTTTGGAGTCTGATTCTCGCCGTCCATTCATCTGGAGAGCGCCAGGTACCCGTTACCACCAAGAGAACACCATTGAAAGACACCGTTACGGTGGTGCAGGATGGCTCGTTTGGGGAGGAATTATTCTTGGTTCCAGAACTGACCTGCATGTTCAGAGTGTAACGATGACAGGCCACATCTATCGGGATGTCATTCTGGAACAACATAAACGTTTGTTTCGGGGCGCCATGGGTGCTGAATTTGTGTTTATGGATGACAAAGCCCGTCCTCACCGTGCAAACATTGTAGACGAATGCCTTCAATCGGAGGATATCACCCGTATGCATTGGCCAGCATACTCACCGGACTTGAATCCAATAGAGCATGCGTGGGATATGCTTGGCCGACGAATTGCAGCCCGTCAACCCCCTCCCACCTGTCTACCGGAACTTCGGAGTGCATTGCTTGATGAGTGGTGTAATATTTCCCCAAGATCAGATTGATCATTTGATATTCAGCATACCTAGGCGTTGTCAGGCCTGTATTGCATCGTCCGGGAGACATACTCCGTATTAACCATCCTACTAACCATGTTATACTGTTTTTTGTAAATAGGTTCTTTTTTGAAATTTGGTCAAGGGAGTAAAACTTGCAATTTTTATTAATTATGTCAAACATATAGCATCTTTTTTGCTCTTTACTTTTTGTTTAATAAATAGACTTTACAAATAAGTCAAATTTGTTTTGCTTCTTTCTCTTTCTTTGCCTGAACTTCATTATCCTTAATTTATGGACATGAGTGTATTAAGAAAAGTTAGCGCCCACCGGTGGAGGCGCTATCTTCTTAATGTGTTAGCCGATTACACCACAGTGATATGTTTTCGGTATGTGATATGTACATATATGTTTGTGATATGTACATATTACATGGGAAGGCTACGCAAGGGCTATCTGCCAAGGACGGGGGGTTGTCTTGGTCGGAGGACTTTTAAGTGAGTTCTAACGCGTATTCACATTACGTCGAGAGAAAACTGAACAAAACTGCAGACCGTTAGATCGACAGCTGCGCAATAGGCCAGAACTAGATCTTCACACTTCAACCGCCTACCATTTTAAGTGTCTTATCCAATCGGCTATAAAACTAAAGTTATCCATTTATTGAACTAACAAGAAAAATATTAAGTCGAATGCTGCCATGTCATAATTTATTCTGGAAAACCTAAACAAATATCACTTTAATATCCCCTTAAGCACATAAATAGGTTTCTCAAAATATATTTGGAATATATTGAAAAGAAAAAACCCACAGCTGAGTGTAGGTAAACCTTATAGCTTTATATTTTACCACACATTTGTATATTAAAATATTAAATCTTATTCAAAATATAAAAATAACTTAATTACATGATATTATTGTACATTTTTTTAAAATGTTGGTCTTTTTCTTTTATTGCATTTAATTCAAAATATTAACATAAAAGTACATCAAATTAAAATATATATTCAATGCAAAATTAATGTAGGAAGTATCAGTAAGATTTTTAGAAACTTATGTAGCGCTATATTTTGCAGTTATAAAACAAATTAATAGCATGATTCAGTTCATAATAAAAAAGAATTTTAAAATATTTATGTATCGTAAGCTTTATGAAGGTATTGTCACAGAAAACACCGCTTAGTTTCAGGTTCGAAGCTCAAAAGTCCAATGTACATAGAAAGTTCTAGTAAACAGTCCAGTTGATAGGACGCAAACACAAATTTTATTGGTTTTAGAAATTATACAAACTACTATACCAGTTCCCAGGAATGGGCAAGCAATAATTTGATTTATAACAGTCAGTAAAGAGTCAGTTTAATAACGAATAGTAACTGTTATCTAATTTGAAAAATATGGTAAGGTACATGGGAGGAAATTTATAAATAAGAAGCATGAAATAAGTTTTAGACTCGGTGCTAGACACGTGAAAAACTGTTTTTTTATTATTTCCCCCACCCCTCAAAGACCAGTAGTTCACCGCCCTCCCCTCTTTTCTTAAGAACAATTTTTCAACGTGTTCCTTTGAGAATAGGTTCTTTACAGAGACAGACAGCAAAACGCAATTACTTGATTGAAAAAAGTAAAAATAAATATATGACTAAATATATAACAATGGTTACGGCTCCAGGATAAAAAAAATATCGCCTTTCAGCTTTGTTGTTGCATAAGATACGAATATGTTTTTAAGAAAATGTATTTACAGAAATTACTCGGATTAAGACATACAGCTCTGAGGCAACGCTTAACTGTATTATCCGAATTATCAAAAATTGTGTCGAAGCAAGAGTCATATCAAACAATTATTTTTCAGTGGAAATATTTCTTTAAAGAACTGCCGAAAATAATAGAAAATTCAAATGAAAATAATCAAACAATTAATTTGATATTCCATGATTACTAAAATACTTTTTAAAATCAAAATTAGGTACAGTTTTGTAAAAAAGAAAAAAAGGTGTGAAATTCTTCTTATGCATTATTTAATTTCCTGATTATAATGTGTGTGACACTGAAATTAAATGCTTTAGAACAGGGCTATATATATATATATATATATATATATATATATATATGGAACATTACAAGTCAAAAGCCTATGAAAACCCCATATTTCTGGAACTATGCAGTTTAATTCATTTGGAACAAAGAAATCCGCTTTCAAAAACTGCAGTTACTACAAGGTCCCTTGCAATTCCTTTGTAACTTTGTAGACGGTCCCGGCAGCCAGCCACATAGGCGTCTTAAAAGTCATAACAAACCCTGGGAAAACAGCTGCCCAGTTTTAGCTTTTGGCCAATGGTTGCAACGCGTTTGAGGTCATGTCACATGACGTCCAAAGATTTTATAAGGACCTGCGACAGATCAGGAGCAGATCTTTCGCGTGACGCACCTGCCTAAGAAAGATGTACTCAGTCGTCCAATAAAATTATGTAACCGCAGTTGGAGTCCGTCTCATTCTCTATCATCGACGGCCGCTATGGCCCAAGGATTTTCACGATCGCTCCCGGCCAACGACGATCGGCCTTCTACAGCCTCAACCCATCCGGCCCGATTCCCGCAATAGCGGCTCAGAGTCCCGAGCCATCCAGGAGACCTCAACAGCCATGCCTCTCCCTCGCCTTACCACCGGTTCCACGACACAACTATCCCGTAACGCCTAATCTTATATATATATGTAATAATAAAATAAACTTTCTAATTTAACCTAATTTAATTTAATGTTATTTGAAAAAGCTTCTTTAACCTTTTACTCTTACATTAAAGTTTGTTTCTCGGCCATACAAATATTACGCTCAGAGACGTTTTTTGAAGTTCCATAAGGAGAAAATTGTTGATTCAGCAGGATCTTCAGTTTTCTGCGGTTTTCATAAAGACGCGCATTTAGAACTCCTGGGTAAGCAGGTGTTTCTCATGTCTTGATTGACAATCTAGTTAACTAATTACGTTTGAGAGTAACGCCTTCGCGATCGTGCTGCACCCTGCCAACAGGTGTAGTAACTAAGGAATATTTAAGCAAGAGCACGGAAATTTTGGGAGCTTTAGAGTTTTAACTTAGCTTGTAGGAGTTTGGAACGTGAAGCTTTTGCAGGAGCTTCCAGCTTTAGCTGTTAGACTGCGATGTACGAAGATAACCCCGGAGCAATAAGGTCGCCAGCCTGACTCCTGCCCTCTGCCCGAACTTTGAAATAAACTATTTAACCTAGAACCCCAATGGATTTATGTCAGTCATTTCAACAAGGGATGGCGTAAGGTCCATTCATTACATATATATATATATATATATATATATATATATATATATATATATATATATATATATATTTATATATATATATAGAAGGTGTCCAGCCTTAATGTGACCCAATAGCTAATTCCCGAACCGTTCGGTTTAGATATGCACTTCCAATTTAAAAAATGTTTTAAAAAGGGTAAAGAATGTTTTTACGTGCTTTTCGAACCAAAAAACTCATTTAGAAAAAAATTACAAAAATTAAATTTTTATACGGTCCCCACGTCCTATCACTTATATTTAGGAAAAGATGCAGTACACAAAAACAAAGTAAACACAAAACGTTTCATTTTATTACGATAAAAACTGACCAAGTTATGGAACTTTGAAAATCATACATTTCATCCATTTTCTCGGCCAATTTCAAGAAGCTAGTAAGGGACCGTCTCCAAAGTGAAATTAATTGGAACTCTGCCAGGAAACTTTCGCTCTTGCACGTCACTCTTATGTAAATCGTTTTTAAATTTAAAAGTACATACATTACGTTAATATTACAATAATTGAGTACTTAAGAAACAAAATTTATTCTGTGTACGTGTAAAACATAGATAAAATAAAATATTTTGGACGAAGAAAACTTTTCAAAAGCAAGAAATCATAAGTAAAAAAAAATAGACTTATTTGCGTGCGGCTTCAGACTGATTTGCTGCGATACTGATCATGGCGAACGTTAAAAATCTGTTGTGTAGTCGCTTGCAATTGCATACAGCCGTATTCTAATATTACGAATTCTAGTATGGGAGAACGAGATGTATACAACTGGTCTCCAGGCATTAGCTCCTGCGCCAGGACTGGACGATAAGGAAATGCACCGTACGTATGTAATATGTTCCACACCGTCGATTTTGAGTAGGAACAAGCCTTGCTAATATCCTGGACACTACTTTCAGGATGAGCCAGGGCATATCCTAGAACATCCTCAGCGGGTATCCGCAAGCTTGAAGGTGTGGCACGAGAAAAGGGAATACGTCTATGACAACTCCCAGTTTTATACAAGCGTTGAACAGCATGGGCAATTGTACAATAAGATAGATGTCTTCGACTGGGAAATTTAATGGCATAAAGTCTTGCCGCCTCTCTCTTATTTCGATTACACTGCCCATACAACAGTACCATTTCGCAGTATTCTTCATTTGTATACATCTCGTTCTCCTGTACTAGAATTCATAATATTAGAATACGACTGTATGCAATTGCAAGCGACTACACAACAGATTTTTAACGTTTGCCATGATCAGTACCGCAGCAAATCAGTCTGAAGCCGCAGGCAAATAAGTCTATTTTTTGGAACTGCTTTTGAAAAGTTTTCTTCGTCCAAAATATTTTATTTTATCTATGTTTTACACGTACACAGAATAAATTTTGTTTCTTAAGTACTCAGTTATTGTAATATTAACGTAATGTGTGTACTTTTAAATTTAAAAATGATTTACATAAGAGTGACGTGCAAGAGCGAATGTTTCCTGGCAGAGTTCCAATTAATTTCACTTTGGAGACGGTCCCTTACTAGCTTCTTGAAATTGGCCGAGAAAATAGATGAAATGTATGATTTTCAAAGTTCCATAGCTTGGTCAGTTTTTATCGTAATAAAATGAAACTTTTTGTGTTTACTTTGTTTTTGTGTACTGCATCTTTTCCTAAATATAAGTGATAGGACCTGGGGACCGTATAAAAATTTAATTTTTGTAATTTTTTTCTAAATGGGTTTTTTGGTTCGAAAAGCACGTAAAAACATTCTTTACCTTTTTTAAAACATTTTTCAAAGTGGAAGTGCATATCTAAACCGAATGGTTCGGGAATTAGCTATTGGGTCACATTAAGGCTGGACACCCCATATATATATATATATATATATATATATATATATAATTTTTACTTATAGTTCAACTTTTATTTATTTCACTCGATTTTTTTATTTAATATTTAATTTTTACTTATTGTTCAACTTTTAACCTAAAATTCTGGCAGCATGTATTTTTTCCTCTTCAATTGGCAGCAGCCCCATGGATGAGCCGTGTTTTCATTTTTAATGCATATGGCCATGTCGTCTCTATTTTACTTTCATACTTGCTTTTTAACAAGATAGCCCCCCCCCCCGTAGTTACACATTTAGCTTTTAACTACAATGAAATCCTGTTATTTTGTTTTTCTTTTGGTAGTAAGTATTAGGTTTGTGGGGCCTGATGAGCTTAATCGATGCTTACTACCTTTATTCGTTCCAATCTGTACTCCATCTTTCAATTAGTCGACATAATCGTTTTTCTTTTTTTTTTTTTTTTTTGGTTCCATATATTTTGCTCTTTTTGGATATGTTGTTTAGGTATGAATGTTTCAATAAATCAAAACATTTATTATTCCATGGATATTTAGAATTTTGTATATGCTGACTGGATGCTACATTGATTCGTATGTTTTAGCCTTTTTACTATATATGTGTATAATAGTAAAAGCCGAAATAAGACAAACAACAACAACAAAAAGATGTTTTTCAAAATCAATTTTGGAATGGTGCGGAAAAGTTTCAAAATGGGCTAGTTATAGCTAAAAAAAAAAAATTCAACAATATCGTTCGATATTTAGCCACGCCCCTGCAACATTGAAAAACAGAAAAAAAAAGAAAAAATCAATTTTTGTGAAAAAATGTTGGGAAAAATTCAACATTTTATTGGCATACCATAAAAATTTAAACATTTTATAATGGGTCAGTGAGAGCCCACAAAAAATTTATAAATTTCGCTCAATGTCATACCTCCCCTCTCTGACGTCGAAAGTTGGAGAGAGGTGAAAAATTTCGAATTTTCAAAAAAGCTGTAGTACGAAATTTTTTTTAATTAAAATCGACATTATTTGAATGATTATAACTAGTACTTTAAATAATAATAAATCTATACTTATTACGTAATTTACTATTATGTATTATATTTTTTTTACTAAATTAATACTAGCATATTGTACACCTTGTGTTAAATACACCCAGACGGAAAAGAGATTAAAACAAAAGCCTACAAATTTAAGATGCATTTATAATACTAATGCACATTGAATTTAGATGTTGGAATAATATTATGCTTTGTTGTAAAATGTTGGAAGTTCTTGCTTGAAAAAAAATTTTTGGGACGAACATATTGTAACGTCTTCAGGAAACGGCCACCAGATAATCAGTCATTCTGGTTTAACAGATGTTTATTCCAGCCATTTACAATAATTACACAAATTTCGCACTGACACTTTATTAAACAAAATAAAATAAAATCCACAAAAACTCCTTGCTCGGAGTATTTCATTAGCAGTTAAAATAACAACCCCCGCATGGGTCATCTCTTCACGTGCTGGACGCACCCCGCGCTCCTCGTGTCCAACTCCGTTTTTGTAGGGAGACAACAGAAGTATATTCTCTTCAGTTCAATCGCAACAGCGAATTCATTCGGGTGATGGTTCACAAACAGTTCTCACTCAAGAACGCACCAAGTTCGTTTACTATCTTGAGCACGGCGGTCGGAGGAGTCCTCACAAGGTTGTCAACGTGATGCCAAGAGGAACCTTACAGCTCCTCCCCCCCTTAGAAAATTTTTTCGATGCATAAGAGAAAAATTTTAATTTCAACTTTCCATGCACAAGTGAAAGTCCTATTATCAATTCCCACAAAATGCATTTAATTCCCTCGACTAAGGCCGTCAGCATTTTTGTTGGTGGAGCCTGTCCTATGCACAATCCTATATTTGAATGGTTGTAGGGCCAGTAATGCTGAGGGTAAATTTTCTCCCAATCCTCTCCAGATTCTAAACAAAATACCTTAATTAACCGTTTAATAGTCCTATGAAACGTTTGAACAGGATCTGATTTGGGGTGATGAACCGAACTATGAGCAACCTTTATTCCAAACCGGTCAGAAAATTCGGTGGCGAGATGACTAGTGAATGAGGGTCCCAAGTCACACTGTACCTCCCGTGGAAATCCCAGTCTACTGAAAGTTATTAACAACGCCTCAATCACCGAAACCGAACCAATATCTCTCAATGCGTGTCCTTCGGAATACCTTGATGACATACAGATAGCCGTTACTAAATACCGAATTCCATTTGCACTAGATGGCAAAGGGCCGACCGTATCAATATTTATTTTTGAGGAAACCTCCCTAATGATCGGTACCAGCTTTAATGGGGCTTTTTTAGTATATCGAGCCTTTCCAACCCGCTGACACGGATCACAAGTACGAACATAATTCTCTACCTCTTTAATGCAGTTAGGCCAAAAATAGTAACGTAGCAATCTATACCTCGATTTCGCAACAATCACCTGCCCCAATGTCTCTTCATGACAGATAGCTTTAGTCCTCTCCCTAAATTTTTTCGGAACAAGAAGCTGCTTACGCTCGCTTTTGAGGCGATCCACAGATTTTCTAAACAATAACCCTTTCTCCATTTTAAACTCCGATTTTCCTCCCCTCTCCTGCACGCTTGAAAAACATTGCTTAAGAGTGGGGCAATCTCTCTGTTCGCGAGCGAAGTTTTGAGAGTCCACCGATAAAAGGGCTCGAATGGCAAAATCTCCCTCCTCCGGCAATTTCATTTTTTCTGCTTCCTCCAACTCAAAACTGCCCGTCATACAGGGTTGTTCTAGATTTTCCCCCTGTGTACTGTCACGATCCTCAGGGTTTCGACGTATTTCTTCTCGCTTTTGACCACGAGTAACAGCTGCGTTAACTAGCGATGGGTTTCTTTTTTGATCTTCAATTAATTTTACAGTTTTATTTGATAACAGATAAAAACCCTGATCAAGGGAAGAATCAATCACAGCTGCCTTAGTCACAACATTTCCAAATTTCGCACTTTCCATTTCAATTTTTGCAAGAGGTAAACAAGTAAAGTTTTTATCTAGCGGTTGTTTTACCCACACCGTTTTACCCAACAAATCATCAGGACTGATATGGTTCAAGGATACCATATCCATATTTGCTCCCGTGTCTCGCAACACTCGCATTAATTTTCCGTTAATTTTTGCCTCGCTCATATAGGGCTCAAATAAAGCTTCACCAGACTCCCCCGTTCTCACATTATTTACCTGCTCAAAAGCACGGTTTTCCTTTAATTTCGGGCAATTTGGTTTTAAATGGTTTGGCGAGCCACACAAAAAACATCTAAAACTCTTTCTACGGTCAAATGCAACATTTTCCGAATTCTTACGTCTAAACTCGGGGCTTCTCCAGGGAGGAGTGTTTCTGACCGTTCGATTTTTTTCAGGGGATTCCTTTCCTGCTGACAAAAAATTCTCTTTATCCATTTCCCTCCGATCAGAAGCCTTTGTAATTACTTGTTTCCGCGAAGTTTCTCTAACTGCCTCATATTTATCTAATTTATTTGCCAACTCCGACGGACTGACCAGATCTCCCCAGTTATCAATGAAGTGTTCCCTTACTTCCGGTGAGACACGGTTTTTTATCTGATCAGCAATCATCAGCTCTTTTAACTTTCCAAACGTGTCCACCGCCACTCCATCCAACCAGCCGTCCAAAAAGGTTCCGAGCTCAAACACCAGATCCTTCCACAATGCCCCCACGCGTCTTTGGTGCTGGGTAAATTTAATTCTGAAGGTTTCAGGTTTTAATTTAAAGCGCTCCAGCAACACTTTCTTTATATACTGATAGTCCTCAGCCTTTTCTTCAGGTTCCCTAATAATAATTTCCGCGATTTCTATGGGCAAAAGCGGTATAAGATGAGAGACATAATCAGACTTGTCTACCTGAGCCTTCTTAGCTTGCCGCTCAAACATAACTAAATATAAAGAAATGTCCGAGGTGTTCGGGTCAAACTTTTGCATAAAGTTTTTTAATTCCCGCGTAACTCTGCCCAGCTCGTCATGCGACGAGGTCAGACTACTCATATCTACATTTGTCAATTTCAGACGTTCTAACTCATATTCGCGCTCCGCCCTTAGTTTTTCCACCTCCCCCTTCTCTCTTTGCTCATCCTCAATTCGCTCAATCAGATTTTTGACATACTCTTCCTTGTAATCCACGGACGTTGTAATTTTCGTTATAATGTCTTTAACCCTATCAGTCTGATCGGCATCTACCCCCAATTCAAAAGCCAAAGTTACCAAATCGGCTTTGCGCTTTTTTGCAAGGTAGGCCATGTTTCTTATCCCAAAATTTCCCAACTCTACAAAATTATTCTATACAATGAAATATATATCTATACAAAACAATTGACTATGAGTGCACCTGTGCATAAGACAACCCTTACTAAATTCAGCTCAAACAAAAAATTTTCACAAAAATTCATACATTTTACACCCATTTAAAAGCTCAAAAAACTATACAGAACGGAAATACAAATTTTTCAACTCTTATATTGTACGATCTCACTTTTTAGAACACGCCATAATTTGCCTCCGGATAACTAACTAACAAGCCTACCTTAGCATGGTCATTCCACACGCGAAAGGCACGATTTCCTCTAGTAAATATAATCCTTAACTCTGAAAATCCACCTACACCCGGTGTTACACAAATTCACTCTTCGTTGATAATCACTCACACATTTCCTTTACCGGGATGGAGCTCTCAAATTACCTTGGAATTTTACGTGAATCCGATGGTATATATCTCACAAATCTACCAGGATGAAAATGTTCGTCTTCACTTGTAGACACAAACTCACAAATCACAGCTTCCGCCAGGATGAAAAACTCCCCAACTGTCTCCACTTGTTGACACAACTCGGTGGGCGAGTTTACGAACTTGCGTGATCAAGCAAAGCTCTCCTCGTAGATACGATCCGACTTCTGACACCAGTTATAAATGGCTGTAACGTCTTCAGGAAACGGCCACCAGATAATCAGTCATTCTGGTTTAACAGATGTTTATTCCAGCCATTTACAATAATTACACAAATTTCGCACTGACACTTTATTAAACAAAATAAAATAAAATCCACAAAAACTCCTTGCTCGGAGTATTTCATTAGCAGTTAAAATAACAACCCCCGCATGGGTCATCTCTTCACGTGCTGGACGCACCCCGCGCTCCTCGTGTCCAACTCCGTTTTTGTAGGGAGACAACAGAAGTATATTCTCTTCAGTTCAATCGCAACAGCGAATTCATTCGGGTGATGGTTCACAAACAGTTCTCACTCAAGAACGCACCAAGTTCGTTTACTATCTTGAGCACGGCGGTCGGAGGAGTCCTCACAAGGTTGTCAACGTGATGCCAAGAGGAACCTTACAATATCCATCTCTTTCCGTCTCACCAGAAACGTCCATTCCTTCTTTAAATATTACTTTAGCACATCATTTAGCAGACAATTCCTAATATGGGGATTACCAAAATGTCAGCACTGGACACTGTTCTTCTTCGCATATTATTTTCCTCTTTGCTGTTTATAAGCATTGTAAGAGGTGGTTCTGCAACAACACAGTTTAGCCAATAAATTAAATTAGTATAATGGACTGTTTTGAAATTGAGTTTTGGAAGCTTGAAAACACATACACCACCCAAATTCTTCGTCTTCTTATTTCTGACACCAAAAATACGCCTAACTGTTAATTCCTGGATGTGATTTGGAGTGTCATGTAGTATTGTTAATTATAGGTGCCCGGGATGAGTAAAATATACATTATATTAGCAAATAATTTGCTTAACATTGGATCTGCCTTGCAACGGAAATAGTTTACCAGAAATGTTGGGCCCTAAACTGGCAGTTTAATTTCATTTTTATCTCAAACTACAATGGACTATAAACCAGCATTATATACTTCACGAAGATTCTGCAATGGACTTGGAGTGGTGATGTATAACCGTAACCAACAGCTCGAGGGGTGGCAGTTAATTTGATCGAATTTGACAACTGTTTTTTTTTTTTTTTTCAGGTCTTCCAGGAGCAATCCAATAGGTCCATAATAAGATTAAGGTCCTTTTATTCAATCGTCCATTTCTGGAGAGATGTTTAAACGGTAACGCGTTAGTATGTAATATACATATATAAATGCATATTCCTTTTCTGGAGCTATTGGATTGCTTCTGGAAGATTGTGAAATAAACTTAGGTAGCTCAGTCATGCGCGATGGCTGACGGGAATTAGCAGTTAGGCGTATTCTCGGTGCCAGAAATAAGAAGACGAAGAATTTGGGTTGTGTACGTGTTTTCAAGCTTCCAAAATTCAATTTCGAAGCAGCCGATTATGCATATGACCTATTATATATTATTTAACATTTTCATGGTATGACAGTAAAAATGTCGATTTTTCCCCAATTTTTTTTTTTCACAAAAATTGATATTTTTCTTTTATTTCTGTTTTTTAATGTCGCAGGGAGGCTAAATATTGAACAATGCTGTTGAAAAATTTTGTGAGTTCTAATTAGCACGTTATGCAAGTTTTACGCAACATGACAAAATTGATTTCGAAAAAACACTTTTTTTGTTTATTTCGGCCCACCTTATATATATATATATATATATATATATATATATATATACAGGGTGAATCTAAACTCTTGGACAAAACTTTAAGAGGTGATGGGGCACATAATAAGGAATCAGAATCACCTACCAATGTGGGGTCGGCAACATCGTCTTCATGTAGCTGTTAATATTCACTTTGGAAAAAGTGCTGAAGCAACAGTGCACTTTACGACCATTGTTCGTCAGAAACAAATGTATTTTTCTCCGAAAACAGAAGACTAAAATTCATAGTCTAAAAATTCTATTTTATGTCACGGATGAAATTTTTGGAGACGAGCCTATTGTTTATGAAACTTGGTTAAGAAATTAGACGAACACTTCAATACTTTTCACAAAGTGATTATTACCAGGTAAGTGAAAACTACGTTTTTGACCCCATGTTGCTATGTGATCCTCATTCCTTATTATGTGTCCTATCACCCCTTAAAGTTTTGCCCAAGAGTTTAGATTCACCCTGTACATATATATATATATAGAGAGAGAGATATTGTAAATAAATACTCCTTGATTTTTTATTGCCGTCTTTTATTATTATTATTATTAAAAGATTTCATTTATCAGTACGGTGTTTTTGTCGATTTAATGCTATATATGCTTAATGCTAAAATTAATAGAAGAGCATTTAGGCGGTTCCCAAAAAATGATGGTCAGAATTTGTAAACACCGGCTTTAAAATAGCGTGTAATTAATGTTGATGTAACTATAAATAAAATGAAAAGCTTGACCTTGTTAATATCATCATTATTGATATCACTACATGCAAACAATTGTGAACACAAAATCGTCTTAATACTTCGATTTGGGGCATATCTTTTTTCATACAGCTTTCCCCAATTTAAATTAAAAGCCATGTTTTAGGGATGAAATTTGTCAAGACGCAATTAACATTATTTCTAAAAGCCGTTTTGGGGCAGATCACGGTCAATATCGTAATAATTTATAAATCTTACATCATAATATGATTCAATTATAAGTAATCTGCTTATAAACTTTTGGTTTAAAAAGCGCAAAAGAAATATTTGTGCACTTTGATAACTACAAATCAAGATATTGAAATGATCAAGAAACGACAAACATGATAAATTATCTCTCATACCTAAAAATATTCAATCTGAGCATAAGCATTTGGGAAATCATGACTGCAATCAGACATTTCCTGTACAGATATACAGTTTAATTACATTTTTCATATTTAAATAACTTTCTTAACATTCATTCCATAAATTTTCTACCAAAATAGTAAATTTAAACTGTTTTTTTTTCCTTCAAATTTTAAAGAGAAACTAGTGATTCAATTAAATAAGACTTAATTAAAATAACTTAATATCATACTTTAAAAATTATGCACAGCATATAATATAATGCACTGCATCAAAAAAGCATAAAAAGCATGAGAATACATAAACCTCAGAATACATAAACCTCATAACAGATATAACCCATTTGTTCCCGATTATTTTTGTGACTTTCATCGATTTTTGCTAATACCAGCAATAGTAGATACATTTCTGATGTCAACTTCTTCAACTAAGTATGATTTCTTTTAAATTTATTATGGATAAAAATTAAAATGTCAACATCCTGATTGGGCATGTTAAAATATTTTGTGGAGTTGTGGTTCAATACTCGTGAATAAAGGTTAGGAAAAATAAATAACGTTTTCGACTGATAGCAAAAATGCCGTCCCAAAAAAGGGACACTAGGGGCCTGTTCGAGAATTCACCGGTCGGTTATGCACCGGTGCTACCAGTTGCGGTCATTCTCCGGTTAAGTGACGTCACGGTTGTCAACCGGTTTCGGTCATCCTCACCACATCCGATTCCAAGTCAAGAAAACTAAAATAAACATTGGCAACACTACGCTAATAACCGGAATAACCCACCTTGCTGGCAGGGTCATTCTGGTTGCGCTCTGGTCACGTTGAGCAGACAACCGCTACATGACCGAAACGTTTTCGAACGCGGTTAATTTCAGACCTCCGCCTTTTCGAACGCTCTGGTCGTGCACCGGTGTTACCTAGGCATAAATGGGTTAAGTGAACCCATTTATGCCTAGCGTTTCTTTTCTGGGACGGCATTTTCGCTATCAGTC
This sequence comes from Cheiracanthium punctorium, assembly GCA_038373885.1. NCBI lineage: Eukaryota > Metazoa > Arthropoda > Arachnida > Araneae > Cheiracanthiidae > Cheiracanthium > Cheiracanthium punctorium. The sequence goes on along the minus strand of JAWZYV010017682.1, from coordinate 199,015 downwards.
GAAAACGTTATTTATTTTTCCTAGTCTTTATTAAGGAGTATTGAACCTCAACTCCACAAAATATTTTAACTTGACGAAGTAGGATGTTGACATTTCAATTTTTATACCATGGAGGCAACTGGAGAGAACAAAGCGGCTAAAAAAGTGTGCCTAGTATGCTTCCGCGGATGTGACCAAAACGTATGCGCACGATGCATTGCGTTTCGGTCATATGCGTGGTGCGCGTGCGTAGGAACACAGTCCGTCCTCACTTCGGTGCATTACGAAACGATAGGCTGCTCTCTCCAGTTGTCTCCATGTTTTATACATAATGATTTTTAAAGAAATCATCCATTTTTTAAGAAGTTGACATCAGAAATTCATCTATAATTGCTGGTATTAGCAAAAATCAATGAAAGTCGCAAAAATATCTGGGCACAAATGGTTAAAAATTTGAGTCGTCCGCCTCGGTTTACGAATCCTGAAGAGGCAGATCATGGTTATTCATTTTACGAACGCTAAGCCGATTTGTGGTTATTCGGTTTATCAACACTCTGGAAGCAAACCCAGCCTGTAGTCGAAACTCAATGGTTTCTGCCGTTTTCGACTAGCTAACAATGGCCGCATTCGTAAACGCCAAACGAGTTGCACTCGTGCAACGAGTCTCTATCTAGGGTGTTCGTAAAGAAAATTGAGTGCATTCAGTTTAAAAACTATAGCGTTCGTATACAAAACTAAGTGCGATTAGTTTCAAACGAAGTAAACTGAAAACGAATCAAGTTCGTTCCGTTGTTTAGAAGATACACTTGCTGCACGTTGCTGCTGTTTTCAAATGGCGTCCGTTGTTATGGAAAAGTATGTTGTTGTGAAAAGCATTTTACGTTTGCTAAAGCTGCAAATATTATTTTTTCGAGGAGGAAATTCATGCGTACGTTAGAAAATGCTACGAAGGTACATAATTTTTCAAAGGTAATAATTTTCTTCTATTTTTCATTTTAGTAAATTCAAAAATGCATGTTTTAGTGTAGAGATTGAAGTTGATTTAAACCGTTATTATCGAAATTTGAACTTCTCTTGCTAAATACTATTGAAGAAAATTAAGTTTAAGTTGAAATGCCTAAATTTTGATCTGTGCACGTCAATTATGGCCACTCTTTCTTTTAAAAATCCTGTTGATTTTATATTGAGTATGTACTAAAAACTCTCCTCAGCAAAATTAACGCATTTGCGAATTGTAAACAAATACTTCTCCTAGGCGACGAAACTAAATAAACCGAAGTTGTTCGTAAAGTCAAAAGAAACTGATAACCACTGACAGCACTAAACACACGCATTCCAGTTTTCTTACGAAAACTCGTGCAACGAGTTTGTCGTTTACGAATGCAGCAAATATGAAAAAGCACTTCAACGACGAACTGTAATATATAAGGTCTGACAGCTTCTGCTCTTTCTTACGTTATGTTAAGTAACCATTTTGTTTTGTTATAGTTATTGTTTACGTTTAAGTTAATGTTAATAAAGCTCTGGATCATTCGGGACGACAGCCCCAGCCCTGGCTAAAGGTCCCAATCGCTTCTAACAGATTAAAAAAAAAAAAAAAAATGGTAATAAAATTGTTTCTGTTCAAAGTCAAGTGTCATGTTAATCAACATGTTATAGCTGGTCTAAGAACAAGCAGCCTCTCGCGGGGCCGTCGGTCTAGCGGTCTGGAGTTTTGGACGGTTTTCTCCAGATGTAACGTGAATACGCGCTAGATACCCAGAATAGTCCTCCCCCAAGGCTTTTGCCCTCCCCCTTGTATTTGTCCTTTCTCTGACGTGGATTTATAAGCGATTCCTCGTGAAGAAGCACACAAATCCGAATACATGTTCCAACAAGCAGCCAGATCAAAGCTAAAAATTAAATTATTTATATATGTATGTGTACAGGGTGTCCCCAAAACACTGAACTAGGCTTTTATTCTCTAAACATTGATCATCGACTTTTACAATGATTTACAAAAATACGTAAAAAAAAAAGTTCAGAATTTTATGGTGCCGATTAAAATTTTCAGGCGATTAAATGTAAACACATACAAGATTTAAAATTTTGCACGGCTCCCCGTTAAAAAAAAAAAAAAATCCAATTAGTAAAATCCGCCCTCACATTTATGAGGTAGTATACAAAATTTTAGCAATTTATCCAAAAAAGTGTCGGAGCTATGAAAATAAATAAATGATGACTTAACCATTTTTCAATGGCTCTCGAAGGAAAAAAATATCACTTCGGATGATCGTTTTTCAGGGATTGTACAAAAATTACAAAACAAAACAATGATTGCATAAATAGTACATAATGCTTTTGCTGCTATTGTCATTGTATAGCCCCTGGGAAAATTTGTTTAAACGCATCTCTGAGCCTTCTTACGGGGGCCGTACAAAAACTGTAATTTTCTATATATTTAGATTTAATCTTCTGAAAATTTCAATCGATATCATAACATTCTGTATTTATTTTTCCCACGTAACTTTGTAATTTATTGTGTATGTCTATGATCAACATTTAAGGAATAAAAAAATAGGTCAGTGTTTTTGATATACCCTGTAAATATCATTTCGAGAACCTCATTTGAAACTTCTCTTGCTTTATCATGCTTTCTGTAGCGTGATTGGCTCCAAGTACATTTTTGAGCCTTTTGCTAAGTAAGTCACTAAAATCCTGCTAATTTTGTCTTTGTATTTATAATATGTAGTGTGTGGGCCTCATGATTCGTAGCGGATTTAAATATTTCCAATTCCATTGCAAAAAATCTTTTTTCATATACTTTTTTTTCACACTTGTGACCGGCCCACTGTATTGCTCTTTCATGGATATATGATGCTATATTACTTTTGTTACACATACATCTATGTATATAACATTTCCCAATTTATTTTACAATACATTGAACACGTGTCATATCATTATTTTGTTTAATATAAACATTGATAATTATTAATAATAAACATTATATTAAATGCGAATGATTTTATTTGTAATTAATTCAAACATATTCTTTAGCAGCAGTATTAAATACTGTCATAGGAACAAAACTTGTTTTCGTTTAAGCTATTTTTAAGAGAAAGGGAGTTCTAAATGGCAGGTTAGTGGGGTTCGCAGACTAGAGTGCTATTTTGAAGGTTGTTGGATTTCAGAGACTTATCTTGACTTTTCTTGAAATTAAGGTCAATAACTAAATAAGACAATTTAGTCAAAAACGATTATCATTTTCAGACTGCGAATTGATTTTATTGATGAATGTTTTGTATATTGGGATCATCATTTTGGTAAGCCTATTTAAAAAGGAGCAGTGAAATATCAATCACATTTGTACCATTCTCGTTTAATTTTCGTTTAAACTTAAAAAAAAAAAAAAAAAAAAAAAAAAAAAAGATTTACTTGTCACTGGTATGAGTACTAAAAATCGTACAATTATATGGGCCAGTATGGTTTGAGTCTCTGCAATTATCTACACAGTTATATGCATTTTATATATGTCTAACTTTGAAACTTGTGTTCCAGTTCCAAATGCCTAACAATTTTATAACTTATGTGAGCAGCTTTAAATTAAGTAAAACCTCGATGCAACTTTGCTTAAGGGACCAAATGAAATTAACGTTCTAGAGGGATATATCGTTCTATAGAGAAGAAATTATATTGTATGGAAATTTCGCTGGACCGCAAAATTTTATCGTTATAGAGGGATTTATCGTTATAGCGAGGTTTTACTGTACAATAATTTGATGGTATTTATTTTTTCCAGCAACACAATCTCCTTGAAAGTAGTACTAAATTGTATATTGTTTTTATTACAGTTTACTAAAAATCCTCTTCATAACAGTGCTTAAAGATGAATTTTCTTTTTATTGGTCGGATGTGGCAAGTAATTTTATAAGTAAAAAAGAATGTGTGAGAAAAATCAAACTAGAAATAATTTAATTACCTGCATAAACTCCGTCTGGCAAAGACGTAAAGTTTGACGCATCCTTCTGAATTATAAAACGATCAAGAAATTAAAATGAATTAGCATTATAACTCCGCCATTCATCCCAGAATAAACACCACGATCGCGGGGAATTCAAACCTGCCGGCCTCTGGCGTGCTCTTTGGCGACGAGCCGCTAGACGTTGGCGACGCTTCGTCTGGCTCTGCCAAGGTCGAAGGCAAACAGACTATTCAGTGCGAGAAACAAGGTACGTAGAGAAATTTCATCTTGAGCTTCTTGAACGAAATTAATCAGCTATAAAAACTGGCGAACAAGAACTATATCAGCATGGAGGACCATCTCCAAATGAGTGAAATGACCCACCTAAATTTACCGGAAAGGGACCGGTCACGAAGTGCTTCGCCGGCCGATTCTCTGGCATCGTCGGCCACAGACATTTCAATGTTACCTATATCAGGTCGGCCTAGTCACAAAAGAGATGAATACGTAAGTGCTCGTTTGATTTACACGTTATTCTTCGGGGGTTATACTGGTTAATTGATCAGTAAGGGAGGATTAATTCATTGCGATTTGGGTGTCTGACTGTGTGCTTTTAGAGGACACGCTAGAGTGGATGATTTTTAAAAAATATATGTATGTTGGAGAATGCAGCTAGAGTTTTGAAATTTTATTGACAACTTGATAGTCATGTTTATCATATAACAATGAAATTGTTAAGAGTATGCTATTTTAAAAGTTTATGCCATGAAAAAAGCATGTATAATCCTTTTTTCATTAAAGACTCTAAAATTCTGGTGTTGGTAAAAATTAAAATATGAATAACTTTTTCAAAACACCACAAAGTAAACAACTTGGTAAACAAACTGTTTCGAAATTTTCTTTTTCGTCAGAATGAGAGTATAAATTAAAAACGACGGGAGCACAGATTCTTCACTCAATCTTTTTAAACAATGGTTTAGTTTATTATTTCTGTCTGACAAAGGGAGAACTTTTTTGTACATATCAAAACGATCGTTTAGCTTTACACACTTCATGGTCTGTAGTATTTTGGTCCTCCTGTCATGTTAGTTGCTTTTAATCTGTCGAGTACCATTAAATATAATTCTGATGGATAGATAGAATGGAACTTTTCTTTCTTGAAAGTATGTGTAAAACATTAGAATTATAATAATATTTAATTGGATGTTCACTTTTCGAATACTAATAATCTTTAGTCGTTTTATGACAAATATTTGAAAAACTATTGTTGACATACTGATTGCATAAACGATATTCACCGGCACTGTATTTCAAAAGTATAAACGATTACACACTCTCACTGATATTTTTTCCATAATAAGTTTAGTTCGTTTTGTTAATATATATCTATGTAAACATATATTAACACGAATGGTTCAAAAACAGTTTAATTCACTCAAATTGATTTTCATCTTCGTATCATATAATCAGCCCGTAACATATAGGATGTTTCACAGGTCATAGAGATGATTTTGAATATACATAAACGCCTTTCTTTATTCGTGACATACTTTTGAAAAAAATTGCACCGATAATATTTTTTTCACGTCATTTCATTCTTGTCATTTCACGTGAAAATAATCATTATACAATGGTAAATATTTCTTTGCATTATAAGATAGTGATGTCAAAAAAGAAAAAGAAATAGTGTATTAAAAATTTCACACGTCAAATGAAACTTATGGAAAAGTAATTAGTCCGTTTTGATGATATGTATATTTACAATACGCCATATACAAACGGATAGTTATTTTACAATTTTTACATTAAAGTATAAATAAATACAACACACAAAAAATTAAATAATGCTATGAATATATTTATACAAAAAACAAATTACTTTTAGTATGTGCTTCATATTTCCCTTAGTTTTGCTTCTGATAGAAAACTAAAAAATAAAAGAAAACTAAACATGAATACTTAATTAATTTGAAAGAACTGCATGTTTGTGTTATGCAGGAAATGTTTTGCTATCCAGGCTGTTAATTATTTACGTTATGGTATAATAAACTTACATTATTAAGATTTTACTTAAATTAGACTTTAATCTTCCAGCTAAGCATTTTGTAGATGCTTACTTCTATGCTTTATCTGAGCTATTTACTCAATGCTTGGTTTTCAAAAACGGTTGGAGAGTGTTTGTAAACAAATGCACACCAAAACAAAAATAGTGTGCTGTGACGAATAGTACAAAACACTTTTCAATCTTAATTCGGTTAATATTTTTGAAGAATACCAGAAAAAAAAATTAAATACAACCTACAAGAACTACTAGCCATAGCATCATTTATGAGAATTTTACTTTCCCTGCAAAACTAGTTTCACGGCATACCGCAATGTTGTGAAGGAGATGCATTGGGAATTCTCGTTAGTTTCAAATCATATGCTGTGCAAAGCTTAGCTTTGACGGTAGCCTTTTGTAAAATGCCTCTAATCCTTCATTTTTGATCGATGTTTTAAGTACCAGTTTGCACTGTGGTATCAGAAATTTTGAAGCCTGGCATGCGAATCTGTATTTTTCTATCAATGTGTGGTGATTTATATTGCATTTTTTAGTTTGTGTTTAGATGTAATTTGCATTTTTTAAACAGAAAAATAATTTATAATAAATATGATGTGAATCAATCATTAAATTCTTACTGAAGGATTGTAATAATTTTTACTAAATGTTCTTTTATCAATTATATGCATTTTTTAGTTATTCTGCAGTATTAGGTTTTTTATTTTTATTTCTTTAATGAATTTTCTTCCTTTTCTTTCCTCTTTTTCTTTCTTTTCTTTAAATTTTGAGTAACCACCTATTATTTAGCTATGAATGCCATTTTCTACAGCTTTAGTAGTCACAAGATTTTTTATTTTTTTTTTTGTATTGTTATTCAAATGTTTAACATCATGTAGTAAAAACCGAAAATATTTCTTGCCTACCCAGTTTTATTGAACTTTATTTATATGATCACTTATAAGAAAAAAAATCGCGCTATTTATCTCATTAATCAGTTTTAACTCTCAAAACAAACGTTCGTAAATGACAGCAGTATCATTACCTTTTTTCAAAAGAAAATGAATTGGTCAACAAGCATTTGTTACATGTTAAGAATTTCATCATTGAAAACTTTTCAAAAGTGGTTGGCAGGAAAGCGAATATCTGCTGACCAGTAGATCTTTCCTGTGGAATTTAAATCATTTTACTTGAATAAAAATCGTCTATTTTTTAAAAAAAGAAAGAGAGAGAGCCGTATGTTTAGGTTATGAAACAACTAACTTTTCGCGGAAAATAAAAAACTTCTAAGCCTTATCCCTATCAGTATTTTTACTCACTTACGGGATAACAAGACAGATGTATAAAAAATTCTTCTGACACTTAAAAGTTCTTACAAAAGTAACTTATTTTATTAATTCTAGGAAATAGACTTGCAAATTATCTGATTTGCTCAAAGTTTTCCTGTCTTTTTATGTATATTAAAGTTGAAAACTGCAATAAACCTGATTTTTAATGATGGGTCTACTCCTTATTCTAGGGGGCAAAGGTAAAACATGTTCAAAATTTTCTTAATCTGAATTTTAGTGGAAATTAACTCGATCAGAAAGTGTTACGTTTACAATTAACTGGTAAGCATTAGTAAGTCACTAAAACCGAGAAAAGCAATGAGATAAAAACTGATATAGTGTTCTTTGTTTGAAATCAGTGGCGTTTCTCCTACAGACTCCGAGGATTTTAGACTTATATTGCTATCAATTTCCAGAATATATTGATTAATGGAATGAGATATATATAAGCTATTCACACAGGGCCGCGTAGTAGTCCAATGCTTACAGTGTTGTACTCCTAACTGTGTTTCGGTTTCGATTCCGACGTACTACTGAAAACCACCGAGTGCGCACAGTGTACGTGCACGTTAAACCCGTAGTTCCGAAAGTTCTCTCGGCGGTCGTTTGTCAATCTCGGCTCATTTGTCAATCACATGTATGCACTTAAAAAATCTGAGTTAAGGAATGATACAGTTGTAAGTTATTAAAAGTTTTCGGTACATTTTGAAGAAAGGAAAAAAGATTAACATTGAATTATATTTTTTGTGTAGTGCTATTATATACAACATGTTAGTTAATGATAACAATAATAAGAATAAAACTTTCAGTTCATGTTTAAAAAAATAAAATTGGATTTAAAAATAGTTTTCTCAATAGAGTCAGTAATGTTTAAACAAAATATATATTAATATTAATGTTTTCAAGCTAAGTATATGTTTAAGGCGCACGTAAGTTATCATATGATACATAAATAAGATAGAGAAAATTATTTTTGGGAAGTTCAAATAATATATTAAATTCTAAAATGTTCTTTCGTTATATTTAAAATTATACCGTAATTATCCTCGTATACATATTTTATGTTACCTTAACTCGAATGAAGAATTTTGTTATTACTACTTTACATTTTATTACTATCTATATTTAGTGTAATATTTTAAATTTTTAAATCCCCATTTATTATGAATTTTAACCAGCTTAGATCTCATAATCTTAAGCATTTTGTTTAAAAAAAAAAGTAATATCACAGTGTATTTTCAGAAACATAGGAAGAATGAATTCATACCATTTTATCGATTTATTTGTTTTGATCATCCATAAGCCCCGGAGTGGAAGGAAAAGCTTGTAAGGCTCTTATACTGCAGTTTAGTAACCTTGCTATATGTACGAGACTTGTCTGTTCGTTTTACATCGCTTTTCTCTATAATAGCTCCGATGGGCTTGCAATGAATCACTTCATCGCAAGCCCATCGGAGAAGTAATCAATCGATGAAGTACTCTGTGTTTCAGTTCTTTTGGCGATCACGATCGGCTAATAACGGGATTAAAGGGATTCGAATAAACGGCTTATACTCTGGGAAAATACGGTTTAGAATATTTTGCTGTAAATCTTACTCACGTATTCACTCGAAGTGGCGACCAATGCTGGACTGAAACAAAGAGGTTGTATCTTGTTTCGTTTGAATGAAGAAGGGAAAGGGAATACCAGAGTATGCTGTAGAATGGATGTTAGAGTAATAATACATAAATGAAAATAAATAAGGACTATGCTAGTAAGCAATTTTTATGAAAAGGATAAATGAAGTGACATTTATGCAAAATGAAAATGGATAGAAGTATGCTTATGAACAACTCTTATTGAAAATAAACTTTTTTTTTAATAGCTAGTGAAATTTTTATTCCGAATAATCATTAGATAATCATCTACTTTTGAAAACTGTATGTTGAGGCATAAATTTGTTACCACTTGGTATATTAAATATAGGAGTTTCTATGAAGCATCCATTATAATAATTAAAATTATAGAATTTACGAGGTTCTAATAATTCACGTGGATTGTTGACTTAAGCGAGGGGTGCGTTCCAAGACCCTTCGCGTAAGTGAAAATTTCGCGTTATGAAATAAGGTATATATACGACTTTTTGAAACACACAGTTACTTTAGACACTTATAAACATACCACACACTGTTTTAAACAATTTCCTAACTATGTATTATTATTTCCCACATACAGTAATGAAAAAGCCAATTTAGACTTGGACGGTTTGGGTGCTTCCGCTTTCAGTGATGCTAGAAGAGATGAAATACTGCTCGCTGATTGCTTCTCTTCTTCAGTAACCAATCACGAAGGCGAAACTTGCCCTTCATACTCAGCACTCCTGTGTTTCGCTTCTTATTCTGGGCTAAAAATCTCGTGCTGCGGGCGAGGAGTCCGCGTTTACTCTCGGGTACTTTACTCGTGGAAAAACTCTCATAATATCACATTCGCGTAAAATAGATCGCGCTGTAGCGCGAGTCCACTGTAATAACAAATTTTGTTCCTCTATTATGCTATACTTATAAATAAAAATTAGTTAAACTTATTTGTATTTTGCTTCTGTACGGCCAGCACCAGAATTCCAAGATATTGATTCTTCTTTTGTGACATATCTCTATCATGTACTACATTAATGTAACTACAATAGAATGTTGTAAGGGGCAGATCTAAAAAAAATATTCGTCAATTATATCTCGGCGCAACAAAAGAAGCAGTCCAGTCATATTAATGTGACTGCCACCTACTTTTGACGTGAGCGTGAAATAACCAATCCCAAAGGCAAGTGGCAGCACATTTCAGTGGAACATATATGAAGGGTGTCTGAGGAAATCAGAAAACATTGCAATCATTGGCGAATGCAGAAACGGGGCGATTTATCCGACGTCCGAAAGTTGCATGATCATTGGCTTTTGGACCAAGGATGGACGCATTTCCGAAACGACTAATTTTGTAAACTGTTCACGTGTAAAAGTATACCGTGCATGGCAAAATAGCACTGCCCAAAATCAACGACGTGGAAAATATGGTGCATCACGGGCCATAGATGACAGGGGAACGACGGCTACGAAGATGCGTTCAGTCGAATAGGCATGCAACCATTTAGCAACTGGTCACCCAGGTGAACCAAGGGGCTGCCAACAGTGTCTTCTCAACAGCAAGCAGCTCAGCGAACGTTGCTGCGTATGGGCCTCTACAGCAGATGCCTGGTTAATGCAGCTATGCTGATTGCTGTTCACAGGCGACGAATGCTAGAATTTGCACGCCAGTACCACAACTGGACGTCCACTAATTGGCGACAGGTGACTTTTACCGATGAATCACGTTTTATGCTGCCTCGGCCAGATGGACATTGGCGTATATAGTGTGAAACGTCTGAAAGCAAACACCATGACATAATTGCCAGAAGGCTTTAAACTGGAGGAGGCAGAATTTTGGTCTGGGAAATGTTTTCGTGGTATTCTCTGGGTGCACTCATGATTGTGAAAGGCACGATTCATCAACACAAACATGCATCTATCTTTGCGGACCATGTCCATCCCTACATGCAAATTTATTTTCCTCAGGATGATGGCATCTACCAGCAGGACAATGAGAGATGTCATACAGCTTGCAGTGTACGTGCATGGTTCGAAGAGCACTGAGATGAGTTTACGATACTCCTCTGACCAGCAAAATTTCCAGGACTTAAACCCAATCAAGAATCTGTGGGACCATCTAGATCGGATTGTTCACCCCACGGATCCTCAACCGTGTAACCTAACGCAGCTGGCCATGTCCCTAGAGTTGTTATGGCTCAACATCCCAGTGGACATCTTCAAGAACCCTATGAACTATTTTCTGCACGCAGTATTTAAGTTTCTAACTGAAACTTGGCGATGATAGAACTTTATAGAACTCCCCCCAATAAATTACCTTTTTTTGCGTGAGGATCATAAAGTGCAAGAAACTTTATGATTCTCGTTAAGTGCCTCTTCCTGCACGACTCGCAGCTGACCGCTCGGCGAAAGGTGGTTATTCTGGCTTTTGACAAGTGGTCACATTAATGTGACTCGACCAGGGACGTACCCAGAAAAAAATTTCGGAGGGGGGGGGGAACCAAACAGTGAAAAAGGCCAAATTTTTCACAAAAAGACTTAATCAATATTATTTTGTGAACAAAATTTTAAATTTGGGGGGGCGGACCCCCCTGTCCCCCCTGGGTACGGCCTTGGACTCGACTGTTGTGTCTATTTTCATTGTAACGATGATGCATTTATCATATGAGCTTTCATCAAATGTTTTTAGATTATTTTTAAAACTGTTACAAAAGATCTTTAGCTGATGTAAATCTTTTAATTTGTTGTAAACAATTTTTGCATTCATTTTTGTAAAAACTTTTGTATGAGCACAAAAATGCAAATGTTTTTAAAAAAAGGTCGATTTAAAAAAAAAAATAATTTTCAGTACTTTATTTGAATTTCTCAAATCTTACAGAGAATTTGACAAATCAATGATAAATATTGAAAAAATAAGATAATTGAGCATGTTAAATATATATATATATATAATTTTACTGCTATGCTCAGAAGGTACCAATTTTTGGCTAATACAATTTTCTAGGCAACTATATGAGGCAAATAATAAAACTTACATTTCAATGTCGTGATTGTTTAGGTGACTATCAATCATCCACAGAGTGTTATGGGGGAGGGTGAGGTGCATACAAAACACGTTGTCTTGTAATTTAAGTTTCTTGCACTTTATGATCCTCGCGCAAAAAAAAAAAAAAAAGGAAATTTATTGGGGGGAGTTCTACAAAGTTCTATCATCACCAAGTTTCAGTTAGGAACTTAAATACTGCTTGCAGAAAATAATTTAAATACTAATGCTATTTTCTTGTAAGATATTGGACTAACTGTAAAATTTGCTTTAGGTAGTTATTTAAGAAAAAAGAAAAAATGGTTCATGGGCATTTAAAGTTTGTTTACTTAACTAGTCGATATATCTTTAACTATTTCAAACCCAATTAAATAATTTTTCTTTAAGTTAAATAATTTTATAATAGTAGAGATTAAATTTGTACTTCAAAAATTAAAGTAAGAAAGTCAAATTATTCATTAAATTTTCGGGAAGATTGATTTTTGTTAGGTGCACAAACTAGGACTTTCATCCTGTACGATAATGTAGGTAAATTTTCTCAGTTAAGAACGGCAGGTCTGAAAGGGTTAATTTTTTTTCAAATTTCAAATTGTTTAATTTCAAATTTCAATAAAATTTATTAAAGCTGTTTTGTCAAAGTTCTGTAAAAAGTTTGGGAAATCTTATTTTAAAATCCTATAAGAAGTTGCAAAAACCTTTTTAAAAACTCTATTTTTTGAAAAACAAGTTTTTACAAAAATGCATCCAAACGTCTTTCTTATCAGTTACCTTTCATTCCAACTTTCATACGTATGTTGAAGGAAAATAGTTTTTTTTTTCTTGGGGTGTACAGAATACTCTCGTGACAAAATAACACCCGTGAACTGCAAGTCCAAATATATTTTTTATTATCCAGTAGTTGCATGATAATTCGTCGAACACCTTTTAAGAAATTCGAAAAATATCTGAAATCCACAGTGATCGGTTTCCTTGGCTATCTAGTGTACATTTTACGTTTTTATATACATGGTTAAAACCATAATTATTTGGAAAAGTGCCAGGACAAAGACTCTACTTGGCATCCTCACCACTTTAGTTAATATTATTCATATTCCGTTCCACACACGTGTTCCAAATAACGATCTGTGTTCATTGAAGTTATTTGAGCCTACCCATACTTAAAATTGAACTCTACGCCCTTTTATTCATACACTAACATATAATTTGAGATATCAAGAATATATGAAGAAAAAATTTAGTCAAAAATTGTAAATAGAAATTAAAGTAGTGCTGATTTTTTTGAGCATGCAAATGAATATATAGTCTGCCGCTGCTCTTAATGCATTTAGTTATAGGTCAAAAATTTAATAGAATTTGTTTTCTATACTGTGAACTTTAAGAAGCCTTGAAAAATGCTTTGTTCTAATAAGCAGTAATAGAGCTTCATTGTTCAAAGACATAACTAATACACACACACACACACACATATATATATATATGTATATATATATATATATATATATATTTAATTCTTATAAGTTTGTCATTCCAGTGAAAAAACATCTAATGAACAACTGGTCCATTACTTGGACTATGCCTCAAAAGTTCTTAGTTATTGATTTTTGTAAAACCAGACGCAATATTTCGAAATCTGAATGAAAAGCAAAAATAAATGGGGGTTATCCTATAGCACATTAAATATGTTCGAGCGTAACCTTGGATACAATTTCGTCTGTATGGAACCAAGTTTCGTGTAGGAAATACAGAAGTTAATAGGATTAGTTTTGTACTCTTCTACGCACATGTGTGGTGTGTGGCTCTATAAGGAAATATGAAAGACATTCTACAAGAAAGCTATAACAAATATTTCGACCCTTTGTTCAACTTGCGAAATAATTAAAAATTAATTATATATTAATTGACTGAAAGGTACTTGTCATTAAGCGTTTAAAATTTTTATAATTGAGTTACAAAAATCATTGGAGCTGCAATTGTTGCTGGAAGTAGTAAGGAAACTTTAAGGTATATAGAAATAATGAAAGACTTAACTAGAAGAAATCATATGCTACAATAATTTATAAGCAAAGTAAAAATACATAAAATCAAAAGACATTCCATCGCAAATGATTTTATTTAAACGAAATAACCGCAATTTGTTCTTAATGTTTTTCTTTAACGAAGTATATTATGTAAGTGCTAATTCTAAATTGCCATATTATGCAAATTTCATTTTATTGCTAAAAATAAGGGTTTTATTTTATGTTAAGTACACTCTAAAAAAGTTCAGTGGATTACTAAGAAATATCTTGGAAACAAAGATGCTATAACTTTTCTTAGTTGATAAATAAAGCCATGTAAATCAATTGACATACATGGCTTTATTTAGTAGTTATACTAAGAAAAGTTATGGCATCATACTAAAAAAAGTGATGAATCCTTGTTTCCTAGAGATTTCTTAGTAATCAACTGATTAAAAAAAATTTTAATCAGTGTTCTCATCTTGTGTTGTCATCATAAGAATGCATTTAAAAATACCTTAAAACCTCATGTGTATTCAAATAGGTGTTATGTTAAAGAATGCAGTTCTTTCAACTGGACAAATTAGTTTGTTCGAGCAACTTCCCTTTAGCTGTGAAAATGTTATTGAATTTTTGCATTAAACCTTAGTACGGCTAGTAAAATCTCAAATAACTTCAAGCAATTATGAATACCTCCTTTAAACTTAAAAAAATCTAAACATTAAAAAAAAGAATAGTCATGTCTAAGGATTGAAATGACCTCTATAGGATTCTGTTGAATTTTGTTTAAAGTAAGAAGTTCTTATTCACACAATGACATTTACTCTTCCCAAAATGATTTGATTAAAAGGAGTCATTTTTTACACTCCCAGGGGTTCAATGTATTTACACCTCTTGTGGCTGAATGATTTGGCTGGTATTTCACTCTTTAAGAGTAACTAATCTCCTCGTTTTGAAATGTAAAACTACTGAACCAGAAAATTTCGCATATCCAATCAAATTTTGCTTAATTATTTTTGTAACACGTAATTCATTACCCAACATTTCAGTAGCAGACTAAATAATCCCCAAGTAGATATGATAAGTTATTTTTTAATATGGTTGTGTTTGCCAGCAATTTCAAACATGGAAAAGGAAGAAGTAGTTAGGTTAAACCCTGTTTTAGTGTCATCATCTATAATTTTTTTATCTGAAAGAGCCAACTATCGAGGATGGAATTGAATATTTTTTAGTGCATTTGGCACTTCAGCCTGCGTTTCGATTTTTTATCTGTTTAGGAATTCAATATTAAATTTATGCAAATAGAGGAAATGAAGCGCACGCTTGAATTTGGTGTTATAAAATAAAATTAACTAATTATAACATAACATGAAGTGCGCATAAGAGTAAAATGAACCAGTAATAAAGACAAAGGAAGCAAAATAGATCCAATTTTATAAAAGTTTTCCGCTCGATAAGTAATCTTTTGTTTGTAGGAAAGGGAAAATGTCCTCGGACCAGATAACTCGTTTTTCCCCATTACCCCTGAAAATCTAAACAACGGAACAAAAGAATTCTTTAAAATGTACATTTTTAATAAAGAGGGTGAAACATATTGTTCCTGTTAAACTCTTTGCCGGACTGAGTGTAAATTACTTCCAGCACACCGAGCTGAAAAGGTTAAGTGTGCGAGCAGCTTTGTCCAATGCAAAACAAACATTGGCAGGTCATTTTGGTTGTGAGAACTTTCGATTTAAACCTGACAAATTCGTTCTGGCAGACTATTACAAGCAAGATCCTCTTCAAATTGTTTCCACTCCAAGTCTGTGGCTTCCTACAAAGGCCCTATTCTAGATGTTCTGTGAAGGAATGAAGGCTAAAAATGAATTGAAATTTTAGACATAACGAACCGCAAGCAATTGCACTCAAGCTGATGATCTCTGCAACGCTATAATCTACAGAAAGTTTTGTTGTCTGAAAATTAATGTTCAATACCACTTCTTCTCCCTCCCCCTTAAAAAAAAAAAAATAAATCCTAAACGATATCTTGAGTAATGGTGATTAAAAAGAGCCTGTGTAGACTCATGCGTATGGTTCAATGTTTTATATCTTTCAGTATAAATTTTTGTCGAGGCGCTGTCTACATATGTATGATTCATTGCCAACAACTCTCTCCTTTTTTGCGTGTGTTTAGGAAGCGGGAGTACTCTTGTAGCATTAAATATTATTCAAGTTAATTAAAATATTACTAAGCTACGTTGAAGTAGTACTGAATACATTGAAAAAATTCAAATCACAAATGTCGGATTAGAAAAAAGATTCCGTATTTGTACGAAGAATAAGCACCAATGTCAACAAATATGTAATATTTTCTAAAAGTTTTTTATCTATGTATATATAAATTATTAATATGTTAAAAATTCTACACAAAGCTGGAATTACCTCTGGAATAAAGAAAAAGGAAGTTATTGACAATTATGATTGCACCCTGTTTAAGAGCAGTGTCAAGAAATTACACGATACACAACAATCTAGAAATTGCAACTTGTGACGTTCTTTGATTTATAGTAAGTACTCTGACTGTACCATTAAGATAAATTCAAATAAAATGTGGCTCTAGCTAACAACCCGTAGTAGACCACTGGCCATGTTAAGACTTTCCCCATGCTTCCCAACAGTTTGGGGAAAAATACATAAAAATATCATCTCCCTCGAGACATTTATTTTGTCATGTTCTGTTTTTATGGATCGTAACCTTATATCGACAGTTGACCGAACTCATAAATACATTTTTGCCTGACATCATGGAATCAGAAATAGTTCCCATATCAGTGATAGGTCTTTCCACTCTATTACTGCATGAATATCGAAATGAGTCGGTGTGTCTTATATTTATTTTTCTGGAGAAGAAAGTATTTGTTTTCATTTATGCATTTCGTTTACAAATCTCCCTCATTCTTCCAAAACAGAAGCAAGTGAAGGACCTCCAACTACGTTTCAAAGGTCGCCAACACGTCTTTTGGGTGTCTGCCAGTTAATTTCATCGCTTCGTTTTTATCCCACACCATTAGAATCGGAAGTTCCCAGTCCTCGATTTTCAGGATAAGTGGGGCCTGAAAATAGGGCCACATAGGTCACAGGTTTTCCCTGTCAAGATCATCGAAGCCAGTGGTGGTTCCATTTTTGAACTTATGCACATTCCGCACAAGCGTTGTGCAAGAGTTTTGACTCACTAGAGCGCTGGGATCGCAAATAGAAAATGAAATGTCGCACCACCTTGGATTACATCCAACATCGAATTTAAAGTTTTGTCTGTCGATCACTTGTAACAGTGGCGGGCGGATCTCTTTTTCTAAGGTACAAACGACTCGACACCTCAATCCTCACCCTTTGTTTTCGTCAAATTACTCCAGAAGAGACATAATTTATGGACGAAGTTTTGGAGTCCGGAGATTTCTGATGTAAGGACGGGGAGGTTGTAGAGCCAAGCGATACGCGATCTGAAAAATATTGTTATGATCTGCTTCCTTCACTCTTTTGCCTGCACTCCGAGACTTTATTCGAACTTTACGTTTTTGTTTTCTTTTTGAAAGTAAAAGATTAGACAATAACGCAAATAGTTTGCAAGCACTGAAGGATTGTTTTCTGAGATCTTATTCTACATGTGCGATATATAGAGATTAAGAATAAATACATAATATCCGACATTATTTGTGAAATTTTTTAGATGATTTTTTTTTCTCTCGCCGGATAAAAGAACCTCTTCCGCCACAAAAAGGGTCATTGTTTAAAAATTTTCTTTGGAAGATGTTTCTTTTTTTTCTATATGATTACAAAAGTTTTCTAAATAATGAGGGAAAAGTTTAATTTTGAAGAAGTCATCTAAAGACAGGGTTGGCTCTTTACCGGTAAAAATTGTTTTTTACCGGGGCATGGTAAAAACTAGGTTTTTACCGGTAAAAACCTGGGGAAAAGGGGTAAAAACCTAATGATACAATAAACTCCCTCAGTCATGAACTGTATATTAATGCTATTTATAAAACTGTATTTTCCCGTATTGATGTGGATATATCATCATCAGGACATCCTGATGATGCAAACTACATTATGCGATTGTGCAAACTACATTATGTAATAAATAATATTTGTAAGCATTTGGTTTTCATTAAAATGATTAAGATAAGTTAAGTGCAATAAAAGTATATTTACAATTTTCCTTTAAGTAAAAATCATTAAACTAGCCTGCATTACATAATTGTAATAAATATTGTAATGTGCCTTCTCATAATAATAGTTTAATAAGTTTAATAATGATAAATGTACATTATCTATAAATTTGAATTCTTGTAAGATGAAAACATGGATGAAAGTTTTCTGTGTTTATTACATTCTTTAAAATGAACTATTTTCGTATAGCATTCTTTTACTTACCAATTCAGACACTGAATTAGGTGAATAATATTATATGGAAATGTAAATAATACTATTAAATGTCCTGAACTTTTATCCCTGAGAAAATGAAAAAGTAGGAGATAAATCTTCATTGCTTGCTTGTGGATTAAGGCCGATTGACTGCACTAGGGTCCTAATCCTATAGAGGAATACCTTCCTATTTTTAAGGGATCCTAGCCTAAGTTTCTGAAAAAACTAAGGAAAACTCCGATCAGCTAGATCAACAGGCACGGCCGGGGTATGAACCTCGCACCTCCCACCATCCAGTTTCGAGAGAAGAACCTCTCAGCCATTGGTGCAGATAAATCTTCAAAAAAGTGACAAAAAAAGTCAAACTAATAAGTTTTTCTCAAAGGTTGTAAAAACCCTGGTAAAAACATGTTTTTCCAAAGACGGTAAAAACCATAGTAAAAACTGGTAAATACCATCAGACGGTAAATACCATCAGACGGTAAATACCGTCCAACCCTGTCTAAAGAAAATGCCAAAATCATTATTTTGGAGTAAAAAAAGATTTATTGGTTAGTTTGGTTTAAACACCACCACGAAAAAGACAAACAGAATGTTAAAAGCTATTCTTACGTTGTTATTCTTACTTTTAACAAGACAGTTGTAAACAAGTAACAACGATGCACGCTGTCGTGTTGACAGATTACAATGGTTTTCACGATTTTATTAATCGCGGAGCTCACGATAGAATACTTATGTTCTTAAGCAATAACTGGTATTTTTGTTTAGTATCCTATTTTTAGATATTGGTTGCCTTGAAAATGGATATATTCTTTTTACCTTACAAATAGCTCAGCAATCTTAATATTTTTGCATGCTCTCATATGCACATTTTAAACAATTTCCACTATCAACATGTAATAGTTGCAAAATTGTATTTTAATATTGGCTGTTTAATAAAATGTAATTTGATGGTTTCTTTTAATAAGTATACGTCTTTAATGAATTTATAAAACAGCAAAATATTTTTAAACCTAAGCTAATTTTTTAAAATGTATGCTTCGAAAAAGAAAGCGTATAAATTAAACCCCACTTAATCATTTTCTGAAGCACAGCATGAGTTCTATACATTATGGTAAATAAAATTTTTAAAAATTCGTGAAACTGTATGAAATTTTTTTCTCAAATAAAATTCTGAAGTTTAATTAGCTGAAGGTTTAAGTAATATCTATAAAATATTTCCACTTGAAATATACTTGAACTTCATAAATTATTTTCTATCAATAATCAAACTTCAAGCAACCACTATTTAACAATATAGCAATTCATTAGCAATTAACGGAACATTTTTATTAAATAATGAATTTAAATTAAAAATTATAACTTGAGAAATAAAATGTAAATAAGTTCATAACTGCTTTTTTAACATAGAACTAAACACGTGGTTTTTTCTTTCTTTTTGAAGTATTTACTTAATTTTATTTGAGACGTAAAGTAAAATAATAAATATTACCAAATCATTGTCAATATTATTTTAATTTTAACAATGTCTCATATGTTTTGATCTAAAGTTCATAGTTTTCAACAATTATAAATTTAAGAAAGATGAAAAATCCCGCCTAGTGCACGTGCAACGGTTGTATGTGCTATATGATGTTTTATGTTCATGTGTTTGGTTTATGTTTAAGAGCACATTAATTTAAGTTCGTCAAAAGAGAGAGCTTTCCTTTCAGACAATTTATTTAACACGGATATTTTTTCAAGTAAAATAAAAAGATACAGTGAACAAGTTAGCTTTATCTAAGAACCATGTTACATTATTTTATAAAGCTACGCTTCCCTTAATAGTAAAATAATATTAGCTTTCATTATTGTGCTAATATTGGACTGGTGACATTTTTAAAATATTTACTCACTATTGAAGATACAATGAAAATGATTCTAAGTTAATGTTGATTTTTAGCCAGTGTGTATGTGTGTTTTAATGTATGGTCCCTTACAAAATTTTTGGCATAAAAAGCAACTGCATGTCATAAGAATTTTTTTTCCAATCGGAAGTATAGTGATAAAGTCATTAAAAAAAGTGCTCACCAAATCAAACATTTCGAAACACCCAGTACGTTATTCATTAACATGTGTGGCAACAAAAACATCATTATTACATTGCTACGTATGTCAATATCAAATTATAAACAAATGTATTTATTTTATTTGTCAAATACCAGTTACATTGGCCGTTAGGCCATTTAAACTCCTAGGCCGCCAATAGTGCTGAAATCTACAAGAAAGATCTGTCAGTGCTTCACACTCGTCCAAATGTTCTGCCGTCATTAGCCTATCTCATAAAACACACAACGGCGAATCTGCTAGTCCAATGCGAACAAGGGCGGAGGGGGCTACCGCCCCCCCCCCCGAGAAAAAAGAAATTAATGTAAAAGATCCTATTTTACTTCCATAAAATGGATGTCAATCTTCTAACTAACCGCCCCCTCAGACAACCTAACCCCCCCCCGACAAACTTTCAATAATCCGCCACTGAATGCGAAATAAATTATTCTATAGACTGTAGACAGTCATGCCGCGTCAAAAGTCTAAAAGAAGCAACCGCAACTGTACGCGGGTGGTCAGGAACAAAAGTTGGGTTTGTTGAGAGAACACCCCAAGGCTTGCCATCACAAGCTCGAGTGGTAAAATCTCTAAAAGTCTTTTGATATGTGAGTGATGCCAGAAGCTTAATAGAATGGAGGCTTGCACTCGTTTTTGGCTTTTGGAGAACCGCAGCCCCCACTCTTGGCAAGCATATCTGCCATTTCGTTCTCATAAATACCGCAGTGTGAATACCATTGAAAATATATTTTGTGGGGGGAAAAAAAAAGTAAGGCCCAACAGATATATAGAAACTGTAAAGCTTGCTAAGAACTCCAGCTCCAGCCCCCTGAACCCTATCGGTCAGAGAGCCATCTGTGTATACATGCATCCAATTCCTTAGCCTGAAAACTTTTCTCAATTGTTTCCAAAGCAATAGCTCTTATTTGCTGTGGACTCATTGCCTTCTTATCTACTTTAATTTCCGGACCCAACCGCACATCAAGGAAGCTGTAATCCAAAGGATTCGGCAAAAACAGCAGTGCTGGTTTCAGTATTTTTATATGGTTGTTATTGTTCTAGATGAGAGACACACTGCAGGAAACCATTTTGTGTCTTCAAATTTCGTTGTCTATTATAATCATAGTTCCTCCAATGAGCATTACTTGGCAGTCGAATAAGTCTCTGGAAAAGGATGAAAGCATTTCTCTGAATCAGGTTTATCATTGGTTGGTTTGCCGATATCAACTGCATTGCCAAAATGGAAGTCGTTTTAACAGCTCCGGTTATAATGCGCAATGCCTGATTTTGGAATACTTCCAGGCATTGTATCTCAACTCTCGTAACCGAGATCAATATCTCACAGCAATAATTTAGTATTGGTTGAATATACATTTTATGCGTCAAGTTGAGAGTCTCTCTACCACATCCCCATTTAACACCTGCTAAGCGTTTAAGGATAGGTAACCTACGCTCAGCCTTAGCAACGACATGCTCAGCATGCTTTCTCCAGCTTACGCGCTTGTCAAAAATAGAGCCAAGATAGGTGGCACCATCCGTCTGGTGTAAAACCTACTTCTCGTACATTAGTCTAGGAGTAAAGTGTTGTCTGTTAAGCGAGAAAAACTGACAAGTGGTCTTCCCCTGGTTAACTCTAATATTGTTAGCAGCACACCACTCCTCTAGTCTTTGGAGCGCAGAGTTTAAGATTCGGTTTAAACCATCTTGATCTTTTTTTCGGGCTCTGGCCCATACGACAAGATCATCGGCAAAAAGGGCAGTGTTCACTAGTCCATCTGTTTCCAAGATGTCAGGTAGGTCGTTAATAAAAGTGTTAAAGAGAATAGGGCTATATTTCTGTGTACTGGCAATCAATGATATATAAAAGTTGGTCAGAATTAAAACACACCTACTATTCTACACATCGAACTACTGAGTGTATTGCTGAACATACCTTTCAAGACATGGGGAAACGGATTACGCGGAAAAGAAAATAGTTCCAGAAACACCGATAGATGGCTTTGTACAACAGAAAATATGCTGAAAATATACAAATAATCACAAAAAAAGACGAAACATGCGATATGAATTTTTTACTTTTTACTTTCTACTGTTGATATGAAAAAAAAAAAGAAAATAAAAAAGGGAAGAAACCTAAACAATCATTGTAACTACAATTTCGCACTGTAAGCGAAAAAATTTGCATAAACCCTTGGTTTGCAGCTACAGTTCTGGACATAAAAAGGGGTAACTGGGAAAATGTAATTCTTATCAATGATGGCTGTCCAGCGGTCAGAACGCTCTGTAAAGTTGTTTTATGAAAACAAACGAAATGCTGCTGCTGAACTTCGAGAATTTCGTCGACTTAAGAATTTACGCGAAAGAACATCATTTCCACAAGCTCTCAGGAGAATGATCGCTCGATTCGAGAAAACTGGATATCTTATAGAGTTCAGCCGGTTCGAGGACGCAAGTCGACTCGTTCGGATGTTGCCACCGCTATTGCTGAACAATCAGTAGATAACGCTGTAGACTGTAGTAGTGCACAGTTTGGCAGCTCAGCCAATAGCTCGTTCGGAATGTTACAGAGATTGGTGAAGAAAATTTCACCAATCTGGTGGACAATGTCCATGCCGGCGGACAATTGGGTTGTGTTTTCGTGATTATATATTTAGATTGGTTTCGGCGGTATATCCCCAGATTTGGCCTCTGTAAGTGGCCGCAGGAAGCACTATGCATTTATATAATTTTACTTTATTTTGACGGCTGAGCTTATTTTGGAAAAGCAACTTTTCTAGTATTTTTGTTGCTCCAACGCCAACCATTTTGTTTCGGGCATAAAGCACCTGTGCTTTCCATGTCAGACGGGAGTCAATCATGACACCCAAGTATTTACAGGTTCTGATCCAATTAATTCTATTGTCATGTATGTAGAGGTTTCTAAACTGTTTTCTGCTATTGGTGAAGTGAATCGCATTACATTGACATTGGTTAATTTTAATTTTCCATTTTTGAAACCAAGTTTCTAAGATATCTATTAAAAAAATAGCTTATGATAGCATGCTCTTACCAAATAGTTTTACATTAGATGATTAGTGATGTTTTCTCAATGCAGATGCTAATAATTCTGGTTTTTGTTGTTGTCTTCGTTGTTGGCTTTCTTGTTTGTTTGTTTTCCTCTTAAGGCTCTTAAGGTATAAAAGTATTAATTCATTAAGCAGATGGCATCTTATCGATAGTGTAATTTTACATGCTTGGAATACGGTATTTTGTTTTCAGCAGAAAGGAGAAATTTCAATTTTTAATAGGATAAATAACTCAAAAAAAAAAATTAAATTATGAATACACTTATTTGCTATGACATTTAGATTGCACATCTGTGTGACAATTACATGTGCACTAGATTGAATTTCCTATCCATGCGTGATCTTATTTCAGAAACTCATAATCTTGCATCAATGATTACAAATAGTCGTCCACAACTCAAATTATTACTAAAAGGGAGGAAGAAATGGAGATTGTCCGACAGTGGATCTAATAAATACGTCTGCTTTATCTTTTCCACAGAAAGTAATTTTGCGATCGTACGAGAGAGTAATATTTGCTGATATAGATAGAATGTTTTGAAAGAATTAAACATTCTGGAAACATAGATTTAGTATAACTCGAATAAAATGTTTAGTGGTAAATTTTGCTATTAAAACCGTTTTTCCAAAAACTATGTGAATAAAATTCATGGTATATAGAACATTTAATCTTAGCTTTGCAATTAATTTTATCTAATAAGTCTGAAACAAACTATCATGAAGTTGAGCGTAAATTCTTTTACTACCCTTCAATCAGTAAAAACAACATCTGACTATAAAAAATTGCTTTTTGCAATTCCAATTCTTTGTTTTCCGATCGCTTAAAAATTGCGTAATTTGTGTTGTGGAAAATTAAATTTTAAGGATTTACAGATTTCTTTGCTCTGTATTTACATTCTTGTTTTTCTTTTTCCGGATCAGGTTAAAATGTTTTATTTTCTAATAAATTCGCCTTAACACAAAGAACTTTATCCCTTTCTCCAATTTTGTCCTGTTTATAAATTTAGAAATAATTTATGATTTCTATTTTTAAACTCTTTCACAGTGCAAAGAGCTTCTGTATTCATACATACTTTGTAGGACTCTAATTAACAAGAAATGTAAGCGACGTTCTACTTGATGTATCGGTCAGACAGTTACTATATATACGTGTTGGCAGGTCTTTGCAACTTTTGCGATCGTTGAAGAAATTCCGAATTGTAAAGAATATCTTGAGGGAACATTTTTCATAATTTTTTATGTTATTGTGATGTTTGTAGCGGTAAATAAATAAATTATGAGACAGGCACTTTGTAAATGCTTATTTACAGTTACCCACATAAAACAGCTGGAAATTTTTCCTTCTCTTTTTATATGCATGATTTACCGACCTGCCTTAAAAATACTTGATAGATTTAGTTAATGGATTTCACTGAACTTTACACATTTTCAAGCTAGATCAGTAATTTCCGAGTTGCCAACTTCTCCGGAATATCATTAACCACTTTTTTTAGGCAGTATTTTTTGGCTTAAATTATGGGGTAAATTCGAAGCTAAATGTGTTTGCTGGCTATAAATTCGAAAAAATATTCTAAAAAAATTACTGTATGCAAAAAGTGGTTAATTATATTCCGGAGTAGCTGGCAATTCTAGTAATTTATATACAACTTGAAAAGGGTATTTTTCGAAAGCGCTTCTATATTTATGAAGGGGACTGTACGAAAGACATTACAGAGAATTGGTGCAACCAACCAATTGAATTTTTGAATTAGTCGGAAATTTTGATTGCATGAAATTAGCAGGCCCGAACTGGCTCTTTTGGGGGTCCTCGGCTAGAGATTTAAAATGGGCCCTTTACTGAGGAATTTAGAGTGAACAGAATTTTATAATACATAATATTTGAAAATTAGGCTTACGTGCAAAAAAAAAAAACACATTTAACTATTTTAAAGCTGTTGGTGCCCTGACTCTTCGGGAGCCCCCTCTCTGTGGGGTCGTCCCCTATGCCACTGTGTAAAAGCGTAATATTACTAGGAAATAAGTAATCAAATTATAATCTGATACATATCAAATTACTCTAATTAGAAAATATTATATCCATTTTAGGGAACCCGCTACGGGGCTCCCTTGGGCCTGGGAACCTCGGCACTCACCGACCAGGCCAGTCCGGGGCCTTCAAATTAGATATTTAGCCAGTGCCCTATTACAACGCCTCCTAGATACAGAAAGCCTTAACTCTTATGCCACCAAGTTTTGACGTCATTACTAGGCATGCATTTTAAAGTTTTATTTTCAGAATATGACTCTTAAAAATTTCTCGTGAATTTACCCACGAATAGCAATATTTTAATAATTTGAGATAAAAAATATAATATTACGACAGATGGCAGTTTTTAACCTTGACTAATTAGATAATGTGATAAGAAAATGGATCATAATGAATAATTTTTTGTATGAGAAAGGCATTTTAATTTTAATGTTTAAGATATTTTCTAATATTTGTAGCATTCACCAGAAATTTCAAATAGTTTTAATTTGTGAAATTAAAACTGTGATGACGTCAAAGCTTGGTGACGTAGGATTTGTAAGGCTTTCTACATCTGGGAGGCGTTGCCTATTACCACCTGGGCAAACGGGTCAACTGTCCTGGGCTTACAGATTCTAGGAGCCACAAAAATCTTATCATTCACTTTTAAAATAACATTTTGAATTCTCTAAAGTTACATTATTTTTGAATTATAGAGTATGAACAATGAAAATAATTCAAATTTATACTTCTGTAAACTAATCTTAATATTTTTTTCGATCTTAATATTCTAATCTTAATATTTTAATCGATAATATTTTTTTTAATTCCTTGAAATGCTCTATATTTGATATAGCATTTCGGCATGACGTTCCACTGATATTAATTTTAATTGACATCATATGTGTTTGTTTATTTCAGACTACTTAAAATTTTGTGTTTGATAGGGAAAAAGAGATAGTTAGAACTATTCAGAAAAAGCCAATTATATATTTCACTTAAGGAAGGGGGGGGGGTTATTGCTTGGGGCCCATTTCTTTTGCCCTAGGCCCACAGTTGCCTTGATCAGGATCTGTATTTAGCAAATGTTCAGGAACACAGATCATGCATGCACATTGTGTGATCAATATAGAGTACACGTGTCATTGTGGCACGTGGAGGCGTTTTAGATAGTGCTCACGGGGGAAATACAAAAGTAAAAAGCAAAATTATGCAAAACTCCTGTTATTTTTGGGAACTAATTGGGTTTTTTCTATTACAGCTGTTGTTTTATTTTTATAAAGTACTATTTACCTTTATATTTATTTTCATCGGATTGAATTTTTTTCATGGTAACTTGAATATCAATGCCATCGAGTTTTAAAATTGCTCCGAAATGAAAATAATCGATCGTTAACAAAAGTGACTTGTTTAAAAGAATTTCTGCTGCACATTACAACTACTTACTGATTAAAGATTACTAACTTGTAGTATTATTGTTATGACTTTTTATCAAAACAGCAATATATAAAACACGTTATTTCATTAAAATGATTAAGCAAATTAATATTTTTTCCAAAATAAGTCATTGTACAATAGAGTTGGGCATATTTAACATATTTCATGCTTGTGCATGAGCACGTGTAACACTTAGGGGACATATACACACGCACTGAGCTACCTCCGTCCTAAAACAAGTTTTTTTTAAATATATATGTATATATATTTGTTTGGAGCAAGGACGTAGCCAGGAGTGAGGGGCCTGCCCCCTCTTCCGAAATTAAAATTTTTGTTAACAAAATTATAATAATTAATCCTTCTTCAGAGGAACTTTACTTTTTAGGTAGCCCCGATTTTTTTTTTCTGCTTACGTGTTTGTTTGATTCGCAATAATTAGAAAAAAATTATCAAAACCAAACAGAAAGAAAGAAAAAGAAAAGAAAACCGCAACTTTTTAGAAATTAAACTGTTCCCCCCAGATTTACAGAGGGCGATCTTTTATTGATTGCATTAGATTTCATTGCGAGATGGAAATTAGATTCACAAGAGGACTATTTTTAATTTAATTTAATTTAAATTTAATATTATAACTGTCGTTCGGGGAAACTGCCGTCTTCAAACCTATACCTAAATGCTTAGTTTACATACAATCAAAATGTTAATAATAATAATATTGCTCTTAATTTTACAAAAAAAAATTAATGATACAATTTGTAAATATACGAATTTAGTAATTTATATATGCTTCTCAGCATCAATGGAGAATGGCTTGTTTCACACATGAACAGTTATCAATGAAAAATCTTAGAAATGTTTCAGTCATTTTTACTGCTGTGGAAATAACCAGCAGTGCCAGTAAAAAAAAAGTCTGACATGCGTTTTACCTTTCTTTGATAATAAGAACAATAATAAATAATGATAACAATAATAAATGTAGATACATTTGAAAAATATAAAAATATTACAAATTAATAAAGCTCCATTGAGTGAATTTGGTCTAAATCATATTGTAATTATATAATAGTGAAACTAATTCGTACTTTATCGATTGTAAGTGCAATATTTGTCTAAAAAATTGTGAAAATTATATCGCACCAATTAAAACGACTTTCGTAAATGTACATCTTATTAAAAAAAAAAAAAAAAAGCTCTCCGAGACTACAACAGCTTATACTTAAAAGTATGAATACAAACTTGTTACTGTAACTCTGTTATTATTATTATATCACCATCTTAATTGATCTGATTCAAGGGCGGATCCAAAAACATTTTTCGGAGAGGGCGTAAAAATCGTGAATACTCATTTTATCTCGTGTAAAGCCCGCTTAATATTGTTGAAAGCCCCATTTATCTAATGTAAATATATTTTTCTCGGAGGAGGCGCGCGCCCCCTGCAGCCTCCCCCTAGATCCGCCTTTGATCTGATAAATGTATTATGTAAAACTTTCCTACCGCAACCATTACATTGAGTTCTGTTTAGATAACTTTTAGATTAATGATAAAAGATGGCGCCACATGCAGATTTTATATCGATTTATAGTAAGGAAAAATAAGTACAAGCCGGCAAGTTTCATATTAAAAGTGCTTTCATGTCCCTTTTTTAAGAGCAAAGTTCCTACTACTACTTCGAGCAGATAGTAAATCGGACTCTCTTACTGTAATATACCTGGGTAGAGGACAAGAGAAGGGCCTAAACTGTCACTAAATTTTTTGACCTCGATAAAAAATGTTTTTTTATAATAAAGAATAGAAAATTAAGACTTCTTAATGGAATATACTCTCCATTCTATAAAATTATCTAAGATTGTTCAGTGGCAATCTAGAGAGAGAAAAAAATTGTCCATTTTCTTCTAAAGGATTTTAATTTACAAAATAAGTAGGTTCTTTGTCTGTGTTAATTAAAGAATTGTTTGGGCAATATATTTTAAATGTCTTTAGGTCTTTTTAAAGCAATTTTCAAACAAATTACTTTTAATACAGAAAATGAAGAAACCTGGACCAGGTTTAATTATCTGATACTATTACTAGTTTCACTCCTGTAAGATTCTTCGAGGTATTTGGCCGGCTATAACTTTTCAAAATTTTAAAGAAAGTGCGCCATTACAATATCGATAGGGTATTAGTAAACTCTCTCTCTAGGGTTTACACATCCAGACCTGTATCTGAGAGAAGGAGGGATTGGAGAGTGTTCAGCGGCCCCTGAGAAAACTTAAGTGAACTCTTAATATTTCACGATAGAAAAACAAAGAATTATGTCTTGAAAATCACTTTACTTTGTCAGCTCTATGTAGAGGAAAAAGCAATTTTTGTTTTCATTATAATATTTTTTTTATTATTATATTTTGAGCAATATTTCATTCTTACTTTTTAGTGCGTTTAAAAATATATAATTTTTTTACTCCACCCTATTTACAAGATATTAATGATTTTTAGAGGGTCAATGTCATACAAAATATATATTGAATACTTTTCTTTCATAAACTGAGAAAACTTTAGTCTATTCGAATAAACGAAAACAAAATTACACTATTCGAGTAAGTTCTGTTTGTATATTTCACTGTGAAAATTCGAATAAAAGTTTATCAGTAGTCAATTAGCCGCGTCTCACATTAAATTATTTATACTGATTTACACAATATTTATAACCTGTAATTATATCTAACTATGTGACGAAGAAGAAACTGCCTGTATAAATTTAAGACACTGATAGTGCTGCATCCTTCAAATAAAAGGAAAAGAATAGGCAATTAGCAGAAGATTCCTGCATTATATATTAGCAAATTCGTTGATTATTACCACAACGGATCATGTATATTTATATCTATACGTATAAGTTTATAAAATTTTCTTAGTAGAAATAAATAATAAAAAACTCACAAAATTTATTTTATACTAGCTTCGTAGCCCGGCGTTGTCAATGTGCATTAGTTGTCAGGTGTTAGGACATAATTTGCCCGGAAAAAGAAATTGTCAGCTGATGTCAATCACTAATGCACTGATATTTTTACCATTATGTGTGAGTTATTCCCATTCCTAATCGTACATAATTTTGCTGGCTGTGTTTACTGAATCATTTAAAACTAACTTTTAAGTATTTCAATTTTTAAAGAATAATTACAATCGATTAAAAATATGACATTTTAAACAAAATTATATTTAAGAACATAAATGTATATTCCAAATTGTGAGTATGTTTTTGCGTTACAACTGTGCTGCTATAGCTTTCATACGGTAAATCAACGAAATCTGTCTTCACCTGCATGAAAATTACAGAAACAGTTTTAGTTTTTCTTTTCCTTTTCCCGGATAAAAAGTGGAATATGCGCTAATTCGTGGTAGAAGCCATCCCTATTCCGAATTTTATTCAAATCCGTCAAGTCGTTTCAGCGTGAAAGTGTAACAAACCGATAAACTTTCGCATTTATAATTGTAGTAGAATTACAAAAAATGAGAAATTATATTTTGTATATGTTATTTAAGGAATGCATGACAATATTTGTTTTAAAGTGATTTAATATCTTATTAAGCTACACATTTAAACTTGGGAAAGCTGGAAGCAACATTAGGATCCTGTTTTTATGTGTACCAAACTATATTACTGATTTTTACGTATTTATACATAATACTTGTATAACCTGTTACAGATTTAAAAGATGGTACAGAAAGCTGAGGATTGGGCTCATTGGTAAAGTTTAAACTTGGTAAAGTATGATAAACATTGGTAAAGTATGATAATTTATTGTCAGTACATTGACCAAAAGAAAGGAAAAGTCTTGGCAGGCTCGACTGTCCGTTTTATAATAATTCTGAAACAGATAAAACGTTCCAAGATCAGATATTTAACAATGTCACAAATTTTATATTTAAGTGGAAATCAGATTCAGCAAGTAGCGTATGCATTTTTCCAAGGGAAGGTGCCATCCTTCATTTATTTTTTGTCTCATTTGGAAAAAGTGTGTAAGGAAAATCCTATAAAAACCTTCAAAAATATCTTGAACTCATGTTTAAACTGTTTGCTCTTACTGCCGCAAACACATTAAAACGGACATTTTCATACAAGTGTTGCTAATCCGCGATGGTCTGTGAATACTTCTCTGAACTTTATGGGTTATGAACCTTATGCACAAAGAAAGGGTATCTACTTTGTTTAGTTTTTGAAACAAAACTTTTGTGTATCATTGGAAATATGCGTACCATAGCTTGAAACACCTCTTGGAAGGCAGTTAGAAACAAAAATACGCAGTTTCCAAGATCCTTAATATGATTTTACAAGATTTATCATTATCAAGCCTAACGCAAATATTTACCAAAATTGATCTTAATGTCTAAGGGCAGTACTAGGAGTAAGTTTAATTTTCCATAATGTACGACCTGACACCCTAAAGATTTGACTATTTCTCTTTTCAGGGGTATAATAATGTATCTTTACACTACACGGCTAGAACATCTTTAATAAAAGCCCCCAACATAAAGCATTCTAACTCATTGCAAATATCACTCGCTCAAGTTTAGAACATAGCATCAGTTTATTAAGTTTGATAATTTTCTTCTGTAATTTCGAGTAGCTGTAAATCTGGCTTTATATTAAAAGCCTTTGTAGTACCTGCGAAAGTCTAGGTTTTCCAATTTCACGTTAATTCATGTTTGCTAAACCATACTACGAAACCAAATGGAGTCAGGTAGATTTAACATTACTAAAAATTGCAATATTCCCAGTGAGGGTAAACATTTGGATGTCTTAAAATCTTCCGAAGAACTTAATTTGGGTTTCATGATTTTTGGACGAGGAAGTCTTCAAATATGACGCCAGATTTTTTTAAAAACAGTGCAGTATTTCCAAATAAAACATCCCGATTTCATGGAAATTTTCAATACAGTTGAATCCTGGAAATATTTAAATTTTAATACATAGCGCTTATTTTATATAAATATTCATTAGTGTTGTTTTTTTTTTTTCAAGTTTATAAATCTTGATGATTTGTAGCGTTGCCAACTGCTCCGGAATATCACTAAAAACTTTTTTTAACAGTAATTTTTGGTTTAAATTATAGCAATATTTTGGCATTGAACGGGTGGGCCGTGTTTCATTTCGAAAAAATGTTTTTAAAAAATTCCTGTTTGTATCTGGGATAGTTAAATTCCGGAGCAGAGAGATTTGGCAACTCTGATTTATGTATTCGACAGTAGTTCTTGGAAATAATTTGTTTAAACATTTTATTGGCCTATTTTCGATGTAATACATCTTATTTCATGACATATCTTGGCAATGTTAGTCGTTTTCGTACAGACCATATTATAGGTACCTAACTAAAAAATATCTCTGGGGTTCTCATGTCCTTTTGGCCTATCCTTTCGCTATGTTCGTGCCATAAGCATCCCTTTAAAACTGACACTCTAGTATGTAACGATATATAAATAGGATTGTGTGAAGCCTTTTGTTTGATCGTAGTAGAGAAATCTGTTGAATCGTTGAAACTGTATATATCCAGGGGTTCCATATATCCAGGGTTATTGGTAACGCGACGTGTGGGGGGTGTGAGGGTTATTCCCAGCCGTTAGGAATTTCATGGTTTGTGAAACTATCTTAGTCGTGATGTAATTTTTCTCCATTATATTGTGCACTATCATTACTTTAAAGTCGAATTTCAGAACATAAAAGATTATAAAAATATTCTTAATAATAATAGCAATAATAATAATAATCTGGTGACAAAATAATTTGTACTTGAACTGCTGAAAACTACACTCAATACATTTAATCTTTGTGCACATAATTTCATTTTGTATTTCTAACATAATAATCATTGTAGTAACATAATCTATTATTTCCTCTAAATTTGTTAAATTCAGCAAGCTCACAAAAAACGGAAGTAATTTCTTTTCTCGTAATGAAGTAATTGGTTGAGATTTTTAGAGCACAGATTTGTTTTGCGTATTTTTTGAACACGTTTTCAAAGTTGCATAAAATATGAAATTTTGTTATTTTGAGTTGATGTTTCTTTCTTTCTTTTTCCCTTGAGCGAAAAAAATTCGAAAGAGTTTCCATTCTTGTAATAATTTGTTAATTCTTAAATATTAAAAAACAATATTTTATGATTTATTATACAGGGTGTTTCTAAACTATGGGTTTGGGACAATTCACCGACAACAACTACACCGACGGGACATTTCACCGACACCATTTCACCGACTGGACATTTCACCGACATGGATTTTTCTCCGACTGGACATTTCAGCGACATGGACCTTTCACCGACATGGACCTTTCACCGACTGGACATTTCACCGACACGGACTTTCCACCGACTGTACAGTTCACCGACATGGATTTTTCACCGACTGGATATTTTACCGACACGGATTTTTTACCGACTGGACATTTCACCGACACGGATTTTTCACCGACTGGACACTTCACCGACACGGATTTTTCCCTGAGTGGACATTTCAACAACATGGATTTTTCGCCGACAGGACATTTCACTGACATTAGTTTTTCACCGACAGGACATTTACATGTACATTCAGGCACTTTAAAATGGACTAAATTTTCAATATAATGACGACAGGCCAATTCCCACACAGTTTTAATAATACATTTAACGAAAAATCTCCCGTAAAGAGAGCAGCTAATTATGATTCTTTTTTCTCAAAAATTTATCAGTATATCTAAAAAAGTTTTCTTTTGTACAAAACTATAAAGTTTAGTCGTTTAAAAGAGGACCGTGACTATAGTTTATTTATTTATTTTTGTTGGGGTGGGAGGTAGGGAGTTTCCAAAAACACTCATATAAACCATAATTAATTATACGTGCGTTATTAAAAATCATACGTATTAATTGTGCATACGTAATTAATTAACATTAATCGAAGTATATCATATATAAAAAATAATTAACTTAAGTACATATTTATTAACTTCATTGTGTAATTAAATTAATTACGTGATTAAAACTCATTTATATAATTAATTTGTGTATTGCAGTAAAAGAAGATTTGAGAAAAAGAATCGTACTGAAAGTGTATTTTTTGATAACAGTATACGTCAAATTTTCGAATGGGGGGGGGGTGAAAGGGAGAGTACATCCATTCCATAGCACTGTTTTTTTCAATATATAAAAAAAACACTGTACAGTACCATAAATAAGCATATATGTCGTTTTATACGGCCTTGTCGGTAACTAAGTTCAGGCAAACACGGAAAAATGGAAAAATTGGAAATTGATTATATAGCTTTTAAACTTTCGGAAAAACATTTATTGGGGGATTTTAATTGTACGAAACAGAAAAGTTCCTTATGCGGGAAAAAATTTATAAAGTTTTGAAACTCCAAGAAAACACTAATTGGTGACAGGACATTTTGCCGACACCGTCTCACTCTAGGGGAGGAGGCTCGAGCTCCTGAAGCCTCCCCCATGGATCCGTCACTGATATGATATCAACAATTTCAGGAGACAGTACGCATATCTGTGAAAATCCACTTCCGTAAAATGTCCTGTCGGTGAAAAATTCGTGTCGGTGACCTGTCCAGTCGGCGAAAAGTCAGTGTCGGTGAAATGTCCAGTCGGTGAAAAATCCATGTCGGTGATCTGGCCAGTCGGTGAAAAGCCCATGTCGGTGAAATGTCCAGTCGGTGAAAAATCCATGTCGGTGAAATGTCCAGTCGGTGAAAAATCCATGTCGGTGAAATGTCCAGTCAGTGAAACGATGTCGGTGAAATGTCTTGTCGGTGTAAAGGGTGTCGGTGAAATGTCCCGGACCGCTAAACTATCTGTCAAAAATGTAAAGGTAGGTAGAGGGGACTCAAGAGGGTTCAGAATCACATAGCAATGTGGGATCGGAAATGTCGTCTTCATGTTCATGTTAATAAGCACTTTGGAAGAACTAAATTTTGAATCAAATTTCATAAACAATGAGCTTTTTTCAGAGACTTTCATCAATGAATAGAAATAAAAGTTGTAAACTATCAATTTTAGTTAAGTGCTTTCTGTAAAAAGTGCGTTCTTTTTTGACAAATGATGATCGGAAAGTTCACTGTTACTTCAACACTTCTTCCAAAGTTATTATTAGCAGGTACATGAAGACATTTTCGACTCCACATTGCTATGTGATTCTGAACCGTCTTGGTTCCCTCTACACCCTTTATATTTTTGACAAATAGTTTAGAACCACCCTGTATACTATGTATTATATATTACATAAATCATGATATGTCACATAATATTTCAACATAACTACTTTTTTTTCAAATGGAATATTAACATTTTGTTTATGGTTATTGCATAATAAACTATTAAAAAATGCGATAAATTTTGCTTAAGTGATTAATTACCATGAAATTTAAGTTTGTTTGCCTAACTGTTCATTTGTTTAAAAGTGATAATGGGCACTACTTTGCGATTTCTATCTATTTTTAAAACTAAACAGAATCAAACAATTGCGATAAGTGTTTAAACCAAATAAATGGATTCAGAAGCGAGCTTGAAAAATAATAACTTTTAGGCACCAAGTCGGGAAAAGAAAAGAGAGAATGAATTTCTTCATATTCAAAGTACCATTGGCAGACGCGTGGGATGCATTACTATTGAAAGTTACAGTTTTAGTTTACATTTTTAATTTAAAATATGTATTTTAAATGTGCTGATATAATTTTAGCACTTAGCTCTTAAAAGAAAGAAAGGGAGAAAGGAAACCCTTTTACATCTCTAGTTAGACTTACATGCGAAAAACCTATCGCAAATCCTATGAGATTATGGAAAGTACAAATAACTTTCTTCAAAGTGTGGAGAGGGGAAAAAGATAACCTAGATCAGTGATGTTCATCTCCCGCACCTGTTGGATGAAATGATGTCAAGATCGCTATACTATTGCCATCTAGTGGTCGAAAAGAGTATTACGAAATATTTTGTATTACGGTAAACAGATACATCACTCCCAAAATACCGCGAAGTACTTACAATACTAATTTATTTGTTCTCTTATTAGCGTATTTGGTGCCAGTAATAACGGGCGCGCCTTCCTTAATTGAAAAAAAATGTATTTTTTAAGGGTGGATACACCTTTCGTCATACATTTATTTATGAGAGACTAGCTGCGTGCCCGTTCTTCGCACGGTAGGAAAGGAAAATTTTCCTTACATGTGTAATTCGAATTTATTCGTGATGTGGAATTTAAAGAAAAAGAGCAAAATTATTTGACTCTTGATGTAAAGTTTGCGTCATGAGTATTAACATGGCATCATTGCAGTATAATGACTCAAAAAACTACGTCAGTGTCATTCACTATCAAAAAAGTGGAAAGCTTAATGGTTTGCAGAGAACTCCTGGCTTTCAAAATGTCTTATTTCTACATCATACTGTTTTTTAGGCTCAAGTTGTAGCATTAAATACCTAAGACACTACATGGAATAGACAACCATTTATTTCTTTCCGAACATGTACCATATAAGGAAAGTATTGTAATCATGAAAAAATTCGACTTCCAGATTTTGGTGTATTTACACGTTTTGAGGTCTTCTGAATTCATTTATGCTATTTTCAAGAGATGTTTTTAAGATAACTGCGCACCCGCTCTTCATACGGGAATAAGCGAATATTTTACTACTAAAATCATATCTGCATGTGACAAAACAGAATTTCATTTTTAAATAAGTTCAAGTAATCTCCTCTGTTGAAATTACTGCGGGATATATTAACGCAAATTAGAATTACTTTTCGTTTAGTTGGTTGTAAGACAACCGTTGAAACAGGACACTTTTAATTTCATGAAATATTTATTAACGTGGTACATTGCGATTTATTCATATTATCCTTACGAATCTAATGATACTACCTATTACGTACATTAATACTATCTATCTTCGCTTCTACCTCTTCAAGGCTCCCTTAAAAGAAACAGCTTAGATTATTTGGCCCCAATGGAATCTTTTGATTCTGTGGCGATTCTTTGCAATTTACGCATTAGCATAAATAATAATCATTTCACATAATGGTTGCCATTAAGGAAACTCTCCATATATATTTAATTTATACATAGTTTTATAAGATTGGCGTATTTAGCGCCGCAAACCATTTCATCTTATTGTGGGGAGAAAATATCCGAGGGAGGCCATTTTAAATATCCATGTATCTAATATAGCGATATCTTTTATATCCTCCATAGTCCTGTCTCCTGAAAAACATCAAACTGTGTAATCTCGAGGAGCTACTTATTCCCGCTTTAATTGTGACATGGCGCAGAGTTGCAGAGTTTACAAATTTCACGCATTTTTTTTAAGTTATGACGTCACTGCTTGACTGCCGTAAAGGATACCCCAGTTGGTTGAGGGAGTTAATTTCGATATTTCGCATAGTAGTTTTCAAACGGTATCATTAAAACTTTGCGTTATGTAGGACCTTTATGGAGGAACGTAATTCAACGTTAAAATAAAACTATACTCGCAGCCTGCATGCATATGTTAGGCAACGTCTGCGCCATAATTAAATGTCAAAAATAAAAATAGTAAATAGAAAAATTTTAATATATCGAGCTTTGAAACGAACTTTGTAATTTTTAAATAAGCACCGGATTAAAATACCACTTCTAATAATAATATTCGTGAATTTCTTAGTTTATTTCTACAGTAAATTTTAATCAAAATATCGTCTCCCTGTGTTGAAAATAGAGCTGGAATAAATGAGTTAAAATTATGGCGTAATTTTTACGTATCTTAAAGCATTTGATGTCATAGATCCTCACTTGCGAATTGAAATTCCGATATCCCATTTAAAAACTCGATTGGTTGAGAAAACCCTTTTTTCTAATCCTTTCTGTGGCAACAACCGAAGACAAATTCTCGTGCCGTGATCGCAATGTAATGAATGGCGTAAGATCGCGTTGATGCTATTAAATTCTAAACATTAGGCTGCATTAAAATTCATAAAAAATCATCTAATTTACATAATTTTTTCATTTTTATTTTAAAAGAGGGAGAAAAGAATGTTTCACGATTTGCCAAAATATCAAAAAGTTATGACGGATAGAATTCAAGATGCGACAGTTTTAAAATTATTTTACGAAACAATTCGCCGAAGCAAATGCTTAGTAAAAAAATTCCTAAAAATCGGTAAATCATGTTACGTATTCAGAACAAACTGTTTTTAAAAGAAAATTTTTTCCTCTATCCGATGATACAAATGCCGTTTTGCTGCGAGCGTAATTTCCGCCGTCATTACGAATTAGGTGAGAAAAAATGCCAAAAATCGCATAAAACATAAAATAAAAAAATATCTAGGTCGAATTTTGAAAAAATCGCTTCGAGGTGCACAACTACATATTTACATCTTCCCGAGTACCAAATTTGGTGTTTCAAGGTGTAGCCGTTTGTCCGTAACGCTGCCGACAGACACACACACACACAGACACCTTCTTTTATAATAAGTAGAGATAGAGATAATCAGAAGCACCCGGGAATGACTGACTGACTGAAGTGGGTGCTTCTCGGAGTTCCGGCACAGCGTGCACACCTCCAGTATGTAATTAATTGGATGTTCATGCATAAGCGTAAAGTTTTCAAAATTATTGGTGGGACCGGGTCCCACAACCACATATATTCACGTCAGTGGCGTAGCCAGGGGGGGTTAGGGAGGTGATTAACCCCCCCCCCTGAGGAATTTTTAACCATACAAAATGTATATTCTTCACTCCCTTATACACCCGTACCGTATACATATATGTGAGTTGCAGAAGTCGTAACCCCCCTTCCCATGAAATATTTCTGGCTACGCCACAGATTCACGTACATATAACTTACTCATAGCTGCCAACTACTGCGGAATATAATTAACCACTTTTTCTACATGATTTTTCGGTTAAAATACTCGTATAGCAAAATTTTTGAGCTGCACGCGCGAGCTGGTTGCTATTTTGAAAAAAATAATTTAAAAATATATTGTTTACAAAAAGTGGTTAATTATATTCGGTAGTAGTTGGCAGCTATGACTTAATATATATAAGTGTAAATTATTGGAGGCACTCGAGCTCTATGGGTCCATAGAATTCTACACCTATGTAAGGTAAGGGGATAACCCCCCCATGAGGAATTTTTAACCATACAAAATGTATGTTCTTCACTCCCTTATACACCCGTACCGTATACATATATGTGAGTTGCAGAAGTCGTAACCCCCCTCCCATGAAATATTTCTGGCTACGCCACTGATTCACGTAGTATCACGAAGTATCCATCTACCATGTTATAAGTTAAAAATAGAAGCAAAGTAAAAGATCCAAAAGAAGGAAAAAAACATTTTCGACGAGATAGTACATTTTAGACACATCTGAACTT
This sequence comes from Cheiracanthium punctorium, assembly GCA_038373885.1. Taxonomy (NCBI): domain Eukaryota; kingdom Metazoa; phylum Arthropoda; class Arachnida; order Araneae; family Cheiracanthiidae; genus Cheiracanthium; species Cheiracanthium punctorium. Next base: position 159,713 of record JAWZYV010017682.1, on the reverse strand, counting down.
TTCTTCATTTCATACTTCACATTGCATAATCTGATTTTAATGAACCAGAGCCTGGCGAGGGCAGCTTAGTAACATTGTGTGTTACGTGGCGTCATAATGAATACTAAATCATGATTGAAATCAAAAGAAGAATTTTTTTTAAAATACAAGTAAAGGTTTTTTTAAACGTTTGTAAATGGCGTGAAATACTTTTTTTTATGTTAGTATAAATTAGTTTTCTGTATTTGGTGGTAAATTATTGGGTGGGCTCAGCCCCTATTCACAATTTATTGGGGGGGCTCGAGTCCCACGGGCCCATATAACTCTACGCCTATGTGTTCATGGAAATGGATGTTAATAGAGGCAGCTAAGAGTTAGCTGCTGGTTCAGTGCAGAAAGTCATGAGAGTGCAGAAGAGAGATGTCGACTAGAGATGAGACGGGCTCAGCCCGAGCCCGAAAGCCCGAGCCCGAGCCCGGGCCCGAACCGGGCTCGGGCTTTGTAATTCACAATTGCGTTCGGGCTCGGGCGGGCTCGGGCTCGTGAAAATTTCCATTTCATTGAACTAACTCCTTGAAACAGATTTTTAAGTACTGACTCGTGTGGAAAATAAAAGTACTTATTAAAAAAATAGCGGCACCTTCGCCTAGAAGGCGCGTGAAGCTCTTTGGGTATTTCAGAACGGCGGCTTATATTGTTAAGTTAGTCATGAGATCGAACATTATTTCATAAACATAGATATAAAGATGCAGTGGAAAGTGCATTACAAATTTGCAACTATATTTGTCTTTAATTTGCACAAACGGCAAAATTTATTGTATTCTATGAAAGAATTACTTCTTTGAATTTTATGGAAATTTATTGAATTTTATTTAGCTTTAGCAGAAATTTCGGGCTCGGGCGGGCTCGGGCTCCGACCCAAATAATATTGCTCGGGCTCGGGCGGGCTCGGATTAAAAGTCTTCGGGCTCGGGCGGGCTCGGGCTTCAAAAAATGAGCCCGAACTCATCTCTAATGTCGACCCGACCTCCCCCCGCCAGGGCGGGCTTCACTGGAAGGGTTGCTCGACAGGTGATACAGGAGTATGGTGAGAATTGAGGTTCAGAGCTGCAGGGCGCTGAGGACCGCCTTCGGTCGTCTGCGATAGGCAGGGCCTGTAGGTTCATAGTCCGGGAGGGCCGCAATGGACTCATTCGGGACGTTCCTGATGTTTTCATAGAAACGTCTGGAGAGTCGGAGAAGGTGGTGTTTGAGAGATTTCATGTTGAGATCTTTCAGAATGATGTCGTTTGCAAGGTGGTGGTGATCAAATCTGATGATACGAAGGCTCTCCTTGGATAGCAGTGATTTGAGGTTAGACTTTGCCGCGTAGGAATATGTTTAGGGGAAAGGAGTATCTTGAAAAAAATAGTCTATTTATCAAGAAAATTTTAATTTATTGTGGTAGTTTTAATCAAAATGGCGATTTAATAAAAGAAAATATCGACTTGTAATCACGGGTGACGCTAGGACTTTTTTATAAGGGTGGTGCACAAAATGCTAGAGCAAGTCGCGTGCACGCATAACCATGTAGTCCGAAACCCTCGAAATAAAATTTAATGAGGTGATAGTTCTCAGCTACGTAGCTATAAATTTCCGTTCAAGATTTTAAAAACAGCTTATAAAAAAAGAAATAAGCAAAATTTGAATTTCTTATTTTATGATGGGGAGGGGGGGGGGTGTATTGGCAAAACTAGTCTCTAGCTTTTTAAGTTTGGAAGTACATAAGTCGTTTTCAATAAAATGTTCCCACAAACTGATATGTAATACCAAAAACACTGCCGGATTTAGAAGTGTGTGGAGGTCCTGGAACAGCAAAGGAAGGAGGCCCCTAATTATTTTTAAAGAATTTAAACAAATCTTTCTACATAGCTGTCAACTACTACGTAATATAATTAAAAACTTTATTTAAACAATAATTTTCGGCTTAAAATATAGCAAAATTTTTGTACTACGCCCGCGAGGTGGTTACAATTGAGAAAAAATACTAAAAATATATACTGTTTCCAGAAAGTGGTTAATTATATTCCGTAGTAGTTGGCATCTATGTTTCTATGACTTGTGTGACGAAGCAGATTCAGTGTTAACTCACAGCCTACCGGTCCTATGCTCGATTCCCCGAGCGGGTATTTTTTATTCACACTAAAGATAATGTCTACTTCTTGTCTAGCGTTACATTTTTAATATGACGTCGATATGGCTTGCAATCGATCACGTTGAGGCCAGGTGTACGCGAAATGTGTGCAACGAAGCAGTCTCGTTGCATTTGAACCCTTTGGAGACAAAGGTCAGGGCTTTTTAATTATTCGGTAGAAAATTCTGAGTGAAAATGTCTATTGTGGAAGTCCTCTCTCTTGCGGAGGCACTGAGGCTGTATCCCCAGTTTCCCTCTCCTAAATCCGGCCCTGAAGAAACCCTGATTCCTTTGAAGTTTCTTCTTGATTTTTTGGACCCACGCCGAAATAAAATCCTGGGTACGTCCTTGTGTAAGTAGAAAAATGAATCAGTACTCTATGTAGTTGTAGAGCTAAGCCGTGGGTAAAATCAACACCTCCTAGATGCAGAAAACCTGACATTTTGACGTCATCACCAGCCCTACGATAATGACTACATCACAACTTTATTTCTCAAAGTAAAACTAATTTAAAATTTCTGGTGAAGGCTGCAAATACTTATCAATATCTTAAGTTAAAGATAAAAATGAAAATACCCTTCTGAGACAAAATATTTTTATTTAATTATCCTTTCCTTTTCATATTATATATTTAGTAATCGTTAAAAATTGTCATTTGTCGTAAAATTGAATTTTCTATCCCAAATCATTTAAATGTTTTGATGCGCGAGTTAATTCATCAGAAATTTTTAATAGTTTTACTTTAAGACAGTAAAATTGTGATGGCGTCATTTTTGTAGGCCTAGTGGTGACGTGAAAACTTCAGTTGTTAGGCTTTCTGAGGAGGTTTTGGAAAATCAACTATGACCGATGAGATATTAATAGAATTCTTCATCTTAAGTGTTCATTAAAAAAAAAAAAAAGAAGAAAGAGAGTGGTGATTTGGAATAGTTCATACAAAAGGTTTTGAACCAGTTTTTATTGCAACTACGCAAGCTATAATTTTTATTTCACTAGGTATAGTTCACATTTTTTTAATTCTATTCCTTCTTAATTCATTTTCCTAGCGTATCTTTCAAACAGTTATCTGAACATTAACATTTTTGTATATTTTCATTCTATGATGTATTTAAATAAAATTATTGGTTTAAAATCAAATTTAAAAAATTGACTGAATTTCAGCTTTTTATATCTATATTTTTGGGTGATTTCCTCACGCAAAGAAGGGCATAGCTGCCACCGCCCATGATTGCATACTTTTAGAAGCGGAAACTGACTGAAAATTAAAATTATTTATGATTACTAATGCAATATGATTAAATTGGTGTAGAAATGTCTAAATTAAGTTTTTCTATTTAATTCAATCAGGTGTGTGCCAAAATTTTGGAAACGTGTGTGTGTTTGTGTGTGTGTGTGTGGGGGGGGGTATTTTGGAAAAATAATAATAAATAAGTAAAAATAACTGGACCGTGATTTTTTTGTCTGCCAGTTTCCAACTCCAAATTTACTGCAACAAATTTAATTAACAAATATGTATTTTCCTTCGCAGTTCTACACTCAAATTCTTTTATAATTGTGTCCAGATTGATTTTTGCAGTTTTCGACTTATGAACATTAAAGAGTAGGACATGTGTTAAGTGTTTTTGAGTCATTTCATGTGCAAATACTGTTTCACATCTAAGAGCACTCTGAAAGATTTTTCAGCTGTAGCTGCAGATCTGCAGATGCAGGAACCAATGGAGATACATTCAACAAGTTCGAACGCCTCATTCATGAGCTTATTAACTATAATTGTTGCTGCTGCCAAGTTCTGACAGGTATCAAGTGAGGACATGCCCTTTTAGATATTAGAAAATAATCCTTTAAATATATACTCCAGTTTAGCCACCCGTTGCCATCAGAATTCAAAGTTGTTTTATCGGAATAGTTTTAAAGTTAGTTTGGAGCTGAAGTTACAACTGTAATAATGTTTTAACTTCCTAGCAGAGAGGAGGCGAATTACACAGTTCGCTCCCTCACCTCATACACAGAAGGGCGAAATCTTCCCCTTGAACCTCTTAGTTTTCACGTGCCTGAAGTCAATCAATTTATTCCTAATTTCAATGGCTAATTTTTCATTCAGTTCACTTTTTTTAAATAACAATCTTTGGTTAAAAAAGTCATTTGCAAATTTTAAAAAATCATTTTGTTTCTTTCCCTGTCTTAAAATTAAAATTTGTTTCACGTTGACGAGTTATAGTCTTCCTATTTAACTTTGAAGTCATAGTGGTTGGTTTCAACATCATCGGCGTAAAATTCAACTGCGAATGTGAATGCAAAAATTGTTTAGTCATCAGGAATTGTTAAACTACCATTTAAGGAAATTCCCTCTCCTCCCCGATTCAAAGAAATGAGCTTATCTTGGGAGAACCTCTGTTCAAATTGAAGTTATTGCATATGAAAAATTGAGAGCATTCATACTACTAAAACAAATTACTGAGAAAATTATTTGAGGAAGGCGTAAATATACGCCCGGGACAGTTAAAGTATCGAGCGAAGTGTATATATGAGCCTTGCCTTGGGCAGTTAAAGGGGGTTAAGGAATGAATACTTTTGTTTTGTGATTATATAGTTGGGTTTCACAGCTGGTTAGAATTTAAAAATCTTCTATTATTAGCGGGTACTGAAAGGCACCTAAAAACGGCATAAAAATCTAAGCATTTCTGAGAATGCTTGTAAATGGGGAATATAAGAACTCAATGTACTCGAGAAGTTGCTACAGGTTGAGATTAATGATTCAGTATTGACGATGCAGAAGAAATAAGTAATACCAAGTGCATTTATTGTAAAACATTTTCCAACTGAATGTCTTATTTGTATGTATACCGCTATGTGGCGCATTATTGAAAGCAATGTTACCGGCGCATTTGAATCAATAACTTTCCGTATAGGGAAATGTTGTGAGTTTCTGTAAAAAAATCTGCCACTTTCAATGGGAAATTTTGTGCAGTAAACCACAGGTTAAGTTTTGTAAGAAATTCATGGAAGGTAAAGAGCGGACACACAGTTCTACAGAAGATATAATTATGATACAAAATATAATGCAAAAGTGATAATTATCTGTATATTAATATCTGAAAATGCTAACATTATGTGCAAATTATGTGTTGTATGAAAGAGAACAGTGCCCCTTAAACACATTTAAAAGAAATTCTGTCCATAGGCCATAATGTATTGGAATATTTTTGTGAGCCCCTGTAAAAGAGCTTCTAACGCTACTCACAGATTTCAAGAGGGAACTTGCTGTATTACTGTTTGACTGTGTTTGGCATGGAATATTAGCAAGCTGCCAGTAAAGGTGAATCCAAATGAGCCGGTCGAGGAGGGGAAAAGCGAGCGGATATTGTAGATTTTTTATTATTTATATTACAACTCAGCAATCTGGTTTGCGTTATTTTAAATGCATAAACTGATCATTGAAAATTTAAAAGTATCATCAGTAAACAAATAGTTATTTTTTGAAAACCCCTCTGAATAATTTAGTGGCAACCGCACGTCTGACCAGTGGCGGATTATTGCAAGTTTGTCGGGGGGGGGGGGGGTCGGTTAGTTTGTCGGTGGGGGCGGTTAGTTAGAAGATTGACATTTACATCCACTTTATGGAAGTAAAATAGGATCTTTTACATTAATTTCTTTTTTCTCGGGGGGGAGTGCGGTCGCCCCCTCAGCCCACCCTTTAATCCGCCCTTGCGTCTGACTGGCACCCCCAGCAACTAATAGACGTGCCCATTTCCGCCTCTAAACCGGATGTTTATGTTCCTATCTAATCGGTAGTCAAACAGTAAATATATATTGGTTGTATTGGAGCAAATACAAGCAGAAAGCGTTTAGGCAACCTGATAGACACATAAGTGTAATAAACGCTTTTAAATTTCAAATGAGTGAAAAAAAAAACCTTGTATAAAACACGCATAAAAGTCAAATCAAACTGTGTGTATGTTTCGCATAACTCAAAGATTATAATTTCTTCAGGAGTGGAGTCGACAGATGTTCACTAAAGCAAACATTGAATACAAAAATGTACAGAAATGAAAAACCAAAAGCAAGATGCCATTCCAAAAAGAAAAAGTGTTAAAGGAAAACAAAGAAAATAATTCGGATACGTATGAAAAATGGTGAAAATCAGTTGAAATAATGTAGTAGGGTATAAAATATAAAGAAAGTACAGGGAAAAGCTGGAATGTAAAAGCAACACGAATACAATATAAAATAATATATTTAGTTTTATGTAACTGTATTAAGACTTATGTAACTGTATTATGTAACTGTATTTATTACTTCATTTCTGAAGAACAGAGAACGTTTGCGTTAGCACGTTGAGCTTAAAGGTTAATTTATATTTTATTCAGTTCTTCTTTTCCTGTTATTATTATTATTAGCATTAACACTACAATTATGAGTGTAATACTTTCAGATTTGTTGGAAGTTTCTAGAAAGCTATAGTGAATGTCTAGAATTTACTGTAAATCTCCAGTCAGTGTCGTAGCCAAGGGAGGGGGGATAGGAGGGTCACCCCCCCCATGATGAATATTTTGCCATACAAAATGTATATTCTTTACTCCCTTATCACACACACGTATACATGTATGTGAGTTGCAGTAGTCGTAACCCCCCCTCCTGAAAAATTTCTGGCTACGCCACTGTCTCCAGTAATATTTGCTCACCTCTATTTTTAATCAATTCACTCTTAAAATTTTATTTATTTTTTATTTTTTTAAAGAAAACCAGCCTCGCTTTGACTATATATTGTTGAGTCAGAGTTGCGATTGTATTTGCCAATCTCTCAACTTATTCTCCTTAAGTTTTTGAAACAATATTAAATTTGCAACGACATCTTGTAGCTGTAAAAAAAAAAAAAAAAACCTATACTAGTCATCCTAAAAAGTTAAATTCTGCACAGTTTCTGAGAAAATGGTCAAAAATTGTCTATCGTAGTTAGAATTTTTTGAATATTGTACAAAATTGTGTTGTAAAGAAATAGTTATGTCCATTTAACCGTCTTTTTAATGATTTGTGCTGCGCCACAAAATATTTTTGTTAGACGAGTATATTTGTTTCTACTGAACCAAAAATTGTTTTGTTTGATCAAATCTAACTTTTTATTAACAATTTTAACATGATTGATAAATTTGAAACCCCCACCTCCATCAATTTCATAAAGTTATTTTGAAATGAGACATGACTTCAGTTTATTTTTCTGCCTGTTTAGCTGCCATCAGTATACTTGGATCGCCATAAACATTAGTGGTATATTATTGACATATGCTGCACTCCTACCTGAAAATGACGTATGTGTATTCCTCATTCATAATAACCCTTTGTGTGTGTGTATCGCATTAACAGCCCTTTTACAAGAGCGCACAGAACAATTCTGATATATAATGCTCTATGAGTGGTGATTCTTTAAACTACATTTTTATTTTTCAGTTTTATTCCAAACAAAAAGAAACTAATTTTTTAACAATACTTTCATCAAGACTGTCATCATACTGCCCAAATTTTAACTAATTAAATATGCTAAGGACTCCTCGAAAGAGACACAAATTGACGATGTTCAGCGCATAAACCTACTTTATTAACAGTGTTCACATACATATTTTTTTTCTAATTGCGGGCATTTTAGTATTTATAGGCATTAGCCACAACCAAGGCCGCAATTACTGGTCCTTTTATTATGTAGACACTTAATAGGTGGATCAGCGTTGCCTCCTATGAAAGGACGGACGAAATGACACCCAAGCCCATGCCAGTAATCGAACCCGGACTCGTGGGGGAATAGAATAGCTCTCTAACCACTACACAACCCGGGCGGCTCATATAAATTAGTATAGGTTTTTTTTATAGGAATTAAAATTCAATGGATAAAAATTAAAATCGAATCCACGTTGCTGAAAGCTTTCAAGGCTAGTTGTGCTATGTATATTTCTTGTTGGTGAAAACTGTTGTACGTTTACAGTTTCAGCCAACGAAACATGCAATGTCGTTCATTATTCTAAATTACCCACAACCTAAACATATTTCTTTTAATATGTGAATAATCCTCAACGTCCTTTTGATGAATTCACAAGAAAAACCTTTTCTGCGATAAGTGTAAACAGAGAAGCAGTCTGTGACGTATTTCCTCCTGCGATATAACTCATTTCAAACAGCTAAATAGTTCGTATCTCAGTTCGGTTCAGGAAGATCAGATCCTTTCTGAACAGATTGACAAGGTCACTCTAATTTAAAGATTCACTTGAGATGAAATATAGCCCCTCATTGGCTAGACAACCAACTGAATGCCATTAAGCCGATTGTTTTTCATTCAGATAATAAAATTCTTCAGTTCGATCCCAGGAAGTTTCGGATAGTAGTATTCGGGAGGCCACTGCTTAAAAATAAAATAGATAATATGGGTGTTGGTTGAATATTTTCTGCTAGCTATTTAGAAAATAAAAATTAAAAAAACGAATTTCTCTAACTGAGCTTGTTTCCCTGCTGAAAATGTAAAACGATTTAGATCAGGAATCAGTTGCTGTTGTTCAGGAAAACCTGCACGAGGGGTATCTGTCTAGGATAGGGGATGTGTTGGTAAGAGGACTTTCTAAAAGGTTCTAACGCGTATTCACATTACATCTGGAGAAAACGTACCAAAACTCCAGACCGTTAGATCGAGGGCCGCGCGATGGGACCCGAATATGGGACCTTCACACTTCGGCCGTCTACCATTTTCAGTGACATAACCACTGTGCCATGGTGAGGCCCAGATCAGGAATCAGATACACAAATTTGTATTTTGAAAGCACTCTCGTTCTTTTATACCGATGATTTTCAAAGCAAACAATATTACCCCTTGATTTTTTATTTTATTTTACATATTTATCTATTTATTTTTGGAGTCAATAAAGAAACTTTCGTGTAACTGAAAGACGATGGATATGAATAAAGTAAGGGACATCAATGCATATTTCAGTAACGCGTCATCAATGCATATTTCAGTTCTAAGCAATATAGCTTAAATATAAGAGATTTGACCCCCCCCCCTAATAAATAAATAAACAAATAAAAAATTCATAAACTGGAAGCATATATATATTCAGTGAAGTGGATTTTCAAAAATTTTCCAATTCATTTATTAATTACAGTTTAAATGTCACTTTACACCAATATATCTATCAAATTAATGGAAGATAAATTGGTGATATACGACTTAAATCGTCCCTAGCTAGTCATATAAATACTTGTTGAAAAGATAAAAAGTCAGTCAAAAGCAAAAGCAAAATTAATAATAAAATAAAATATTTTTAATTGATTCGCAATCAGTAGTAGTAACACTGCTTTTATACTGGTTGATGAATATATAATTATACGGCACAAATAGAGCTAATGCAGCTCTAAACGGCTGAAGCATTTTTTTTCTCTCTTGGAATGCTGCACAGCTTTCACTTGAACACCAGCTAAGCTTTTAAGCTGTTGCTCGTCTCCTCTTACCTACGTTTCCCTTAATAATAAAGCACAGCGCTTGAGCTTAGTTGTTTACTGATTCACCCCCTTTGCTACAGAAGTAAATCACCACAGAAAGCCGTCAGGAACATTAAAAACATTTTACTAACAGCACTGACTGTTTTTCAAAGGAAATTTACAAGGTAAGTTTGGTACTACAGAAGTGACTAAAATTTTAAATCTTTTTGAATGTATCTTCTTGTGTTATTAAGAATGCCTTTTTACTATCAAATTTCTTTTAGTAAAGTCACAACACAGTTGTTCGATCATTTGAAATACAGAATATTACTTGTTTTCAGAATGTCGATGTACGCACTTCCTAGCATTAAAGTTCTATTAGTTTTAAGCAGAGCCAGATTAATCCTTACAGTAACCCTTAAGCTATAAAATTTCTAAGGTCTTCTCTGCGATGCTGTCCAGCCTTTAAGAACCCATGTCAACTTCCCAAAACCTTATAACAGGCCTCTATCGCAACGTAACAAGAGAGGAGATAATTACGTAATTATTATCCAGTCGTTTGTGTATATAAACATACTATGGGAAAAAGGTTTTTTCCTATTTCTGTAAAATGCTAAACATCCTAAAAGTACGCATGCTTCCTGTAATTAGAATTTCTGCTGTACCTTTATAATCATAGCATTGCGAAATCATAATTCTATGAAAGTTTTTGACTACTTGGAATATTTTTTTATCCTTTGATTTGCGGTCTTCTCTTTGAGAGACTGTCTTTGGACCCCATAAACTAGAGCCTACTGAATAATCGGACCCTGTCTTTTGGACTGAAGGGTAGTTTCACAGAGTGCATAAAGTTAACATTTGCATCCTTGTAATCGCATGTGATTCCAGATAATTTTAACGCACCTCACCTTTTCAGAAAGTTTGCTAATGAGTTCTTACTCATTCGTCATATAATCCTAATCATTCGTCATTTGATCCTAATTTTGTTTGGGCATTTTATAATTACTACATATTTCTCCCGTCATAGTTATAAACCAGTAATAGAATTGTGAGGAACCACTCTTCTGGTGCTCAAACCGACGCGTAAGGTAAATGGAGAAAAGACACACTGGAAAAAAAAATCAAAAATGAGAATAATTTTTCATTCTTTGTGTTAGCTACATTCCCAGAATAGATCAAGATATGTAAAAGAATACAGAAAGAAAGACAATAGTAAAATATAAATCTCGAATTGAAAATTAAATAAATAGAATTGAAGTACAGGGTTGTCCAAATTAAACTTCCCCAACTCAGAGGCCTGTGCAGGATGTTGTATGGGTCATAATGGGATGAAATTTTGAAAACAGACACTTCAGATCACGCGCTCGTGATTTATTAAAAAAAAAAAAAAAAATAGTACAAAGAAGTTGCCGATAGGTGGCGCTGTAACACTAGTAATTTGCATATTCCGATAACGTGATTTGCAGAAATAAAGCTTCTACGCAACGTATCCAAAAGACAAGCCGTACAAAAGTGGAAGACAGGCGCTGCACAGGCAGTTGTTTCCAGCTCGCTGATGCACAATGGCGACTTTGAAAGAAAAAGCTCTTTTACTGAAACTTTTCTACCAGAATGACGAGAACTCCTGTGCTGCGATAAGAGCATTCCGTCGGCTGAAGAACTTATGCCGAGGACCAATGACACCTTGCGCTTTATGAGACACGATGAAGTTCGAAAGAACCGGACAGCTGGGAATTTTACCAGGTAGAGGACGACATGTTGTGGATTCTGCACGCGTACAAGACGTTGCTTTGGCGGTCGTGGACGCCACTATAGCCAATCGCCACATGGCGTCGTCAGTGTGCCAACTGCTTCTAGTGCTGTTGATATGCCCTATTCGACCACGGCACACATGTAGAACATCTGTAGAACGTCTTGAGATCTGCAGCACCACCTATCGGCAACTTCTTGTACTAATAATTTTTTTTTAAATAAATCACGAGCGCGTGATCTGAAGTGTCTGTTTTCAAAATTTTATCACATTATGACCCATTGTGACTACTTCCAGAAATCGGCGTCCTAAATGTGTTTAAATGTGCTGATTGGCTAGTCATCAAATATTTCTGTTAGCCATGACTATATATTTTTTTGTAATTGTGTAAAATAATATTTCTATGGACCACGCACATAATTTTTTAAGCCGATCAAGTCCTTTACTTTTCATCGAATCAAAACAACGCACACCCAAGCGCAGCTAACTATTTTTTAATGTTCATTGTGGAAGAAGTGAAAGGGGGTGCAGTTTCGTTCTCACGTTTTTCTATATGCAATGTCACGGGCGCCCATAGAAATTTTTTCAAAGGGGGGGGGGCAAACTTCAAAAAAAAATTCTAGAGGGGGGCAAATTTCACACTTGTAACAATTTGAGTTCCGATTTCGCTTTGTAATGCATGTTTGCTTACATCATAACACAATATGCTAAATCTCCAGGGGGGGAGGCAAGTGCCTTAACTTGCCCCTCCTTATGGGCGCCCATGTGCAAAGTAATAGCAAGGCAACTAAATATACTTCATCGGAGAAACTTTTTCATTTTTTTTTTTCACATCTTGCTAATATTCTCATTTCTGTTTCGAAGTATTACGATCTGTTTGAGCCAACTGTCGTAGTATTATGTGAGTGTGTCATTAAAAAGGGGGTAAAAGTACATTTTTACCTATTTTTTCAGAGTTTTGAGGGGAAAATGAATGAAATGCTACAGTTCTCCAATGTACGCCTGTCAAGCACAGGTACACACAGCAAGTATGGTGTAAGACTTTTTCCTATTTTTGCACACTGCACTTTTAAAAAAAGGCACATACTTTTTTTTCCTTCAAGAGCTCGCAACATGCATTGAACACTTTGCTTTTGCTTACTAAAAACGGTGCTTTGAGCTTCGTAGACTTTTTGTAGATGAATTATTCTTCCAACTGTCAAAATAAACTGATGACTCTTTAAAGCTGGCTAAATTTATGAAGGTAGGTTGTAGTGTCTTGCCAAATAATCACATGGTATTGTAGAGAGCAGCAAGCACTGATCAACTTTTAAATAAGGGCCAAGATCATGTGGAAATGCGTACAATGTTTTCAAAACATGGCTGTTCTTTGTTGGTTTGTATCCAAATACCTTGAGGTCGAAATGGTATGCAATTACAGTTTCACGGTGGCATAGAAAAGTGAGGCACACTGGCATGAAAGGGTTATTGATTCATTTAGAATGATTGAACGACTAAGTTGTATGAAGTCTTACGTTTGCTTCTTTTTTGATCTAATAATAAAAAGTTTATACTGTTTACAGAAACTGATTTTCTCAAGGAAGTACATTTTGTAAATGTGGAAAAATTTCAAAAGCTAATTACACACCAGAAATAAAAGGAAAGTTCGAATGAGTTAAAAAATAATTGAAGAAATTGTTGAAGAAATGAAAAATGTTTTTTTTTTTTTTTTGAGTTATCTTCATAGTTTAAAAAAATTGAAGTCAGTACTTTATGAATAGACTGCTTTAACATCTTCTAATGGCCTTGAATAATAAAATAAAACTAAGCTTTGAAGTATTTTTTGGCACTCATATGATCATAATTGTAACTTGGGCTAAGGACATTTGCAAAGAAAATTTAAATATGCTATATCTGAAGTGCTATGCAAAAATTTCAAACTTCATAAAAGAAGCAGAAAATAGCTAAAGGTTCAACATTAGCAGTTACTTGTACATTTATTTTCTTCCATTAATGCCTATATTGCATATGCTACATTAAAATAGCATTTTTGCATGTTTTTCATTGTAGTAAACGCTGACTGTGCTTTTGCTTTCTCCAGATATGTTATGGCTCAAACTAAATTTAGTGCTGTATAAAGTAAATTTTCAAACGCATTTACAGACGTTTTGTAAAGAGTTTTATGTTTTTGTTCTTTTTTCAACCTAGCCCAACAAGTATCACTGTGAGTACATTTTTACATTTTCACATAAAAAATAACTAAGTGTACACATAATTTATCATGTTGATGTTACATTAATCCTTTATGGTGCAGTCCTTTCATCTTACATTCTCAAAATTTACGCAAGTTAACTTCTGATTTAAAAAATACACGTTAGTTAATGTAGATTTTTTTTTCTTTCGCGAATAATAAACTTCCTTACCAGAAAATGCTCAAGGACATACGAAACAAGGACGAACGCTAAGAACGTATGAATTTTTCCCCATTTTGAAAGCTATTTTGAAAACTAAATAATCAATATTGTTCTTTTAATCGATATCGGAAATTTATTCATCATTTATAGAACCTGCAAAAACTGGAGAATGTAATGGAAATAGTCTAGTCAGATAAGGTAAAGTAGTTCTCGGGTTCTCGCTCGTGTTCGCTGAAGCATAATCTCTGAGGGGAAAATTGTCCTTCGAGGCATGGTTAGCGAGTACAAAAGTATTTTTAAAAATTTATGTTGAAATCAAATGTTATAAACTGAGAACTGTTCATAACACAGCCCCTCTATCATTATCTTTCATTAATGAGTACATCGCTGATAGTGAAAACTGGTACACAACAAATTCAGTGCAGCTAGTTTTGCGCCAAGTTACCGTGGCTGTGGGCATTTGCGGGCTGAAGTAGTGTGTAATTGTTGTTGGTCATTGTCATGCCGTGTTGTTAAAAGCTAATTTTCTCGATATAAGAAAAATATTTTTTATTTAATTATTTTTTAAGTAAAAAATGTTAATGTAATCACAGTCTTTAATTTTTTTTGTGTGTCTAATGATTTACCGGATAACAGTGACAAACATACAATCCCACTGCTCATTTGAAGAAACCGCCTTCGATAACCGTAAAGATGGGCGAAACCAGAGACATTGGTCCTGCACCTTGCCTCGAAGTTTGTATTGCAATAATAATAATCAAGCTTCTGAAAGAGATTCTGTTTTTTTTTTTTTTTTTTTTTTTTTCTACCGCACGATATTATTTTCAGCAGGTAATAGATAAGAGAGATCTAAGAGCCTAAAAGGATTTAAAAAAAAGAAAAGAAATTGAAACTTAAAATGCTGCCAGTGGTCTTCCAATTCGTTTAGACGAGTGGTTAAGCCACAGTACGAGTAAAATTGAATATTAGACAAGGGTCGAAATCTGGATCTTACAGTGAATGGTCAAAAGGTCATTAAAGTAACTTCGATTTTCAATTGGGAACTATTTCGAAGCAGTAGTCCGGTGTAGTATTAATAAAAAAATAAACCTAATATTCTTAAGAGAGTTAAACCATCTCACATTTGATGGTTGCGTCGGGTCACGTTTATCGTTATGTGGGCTCTAATGCAGAAAAAAAAGAGAAAAGAAAGAAAAAAAAATCTTTCAAATCGCTGGAAAGAGTAAAAGAGGAAGACCACCCACGAGATGGTTGGATAAAGTTGAGGACTTAAAACTAATAGAAATAAAACGGTAGAGATGCATTCCGTCAGATCGAATCAAATGGAGAAAACTTGAAGAAACTGCCCTGGATCATAACAGGCTGTGCAGTGGAAGAAGTAGATCTATTGAACAAACGCATAATAGTACTAATCTAAAGAATGAAATAGGATATCGTTTTTTATGGGGCACCATAGTTAAATTTGTCCCCGAAAAAGTTGTAAAAGTAACAGTGGCGGATTATTGAAAGTTTGTCGGGGGGGGGGGGTGGTTAGTTAGAAGATTGACATATACATCCATTTTATGGAAGTAAAATAGGATCTTTTACATTAATTTCTTTTTTCTCGGGGGGGGGGGGAGTTGCCCCCTCCGCCCCTCCCTTAATCTGCCCTTGAGAAGTAATTTCTTTTTCTGAAACTTGGTAAGATATATTTTTTTCTATATAAAATTTAGAAAGCCCTGTAAATGAGTTAAATTCTTTTTTCCTTGTGTCTTCTTTTGGCACATAATCAGAGGATTTATCAGCAGTTTCTCTCAGAAACACCATACAACTCATTTCTCTAGTTATCAATTTTCTAAAATCAAAAGCTTAAAATCTTAGAAAACGGATCGAAATCCAAATGTGGAATATCGTCGCTGTTCCCCGTCACTTATCTTTAAAGGCCATTTTACGGAAACTACCCAAAATTGAATAAATTTGACAAAGGCTCACTTCAATTGAAGATATGGATTTAGAGAACACACACACCCACGCTACTTCAAAGAATGACGTCAACCGTATCTTCTTGTTGAATCTATTGAACGATAAACAGGCATATATATTAGCTAACATTGTATTAACGTCTGGGGAAGCGGATCAATAACATGCAGGGGGAGGGGTAAATCAATAATTATGACGAAATATTCGCATTCGAAAATTAGACCAAAACTTTTTAATCACCGTTTTTATTTGAAAGTTATATTTCCGTCACTTATTTATGAGAGAAATTGCACATATTATAGCAAAGTTATGTACTTCATAAAATTGATGCATTTTTGTGAAAGAGAACGAGATAAATAAGAAAACTCTTAAGTTAAATGATGTTTGTTTGCAAATGTGATTCATATTTTTAAAAATCGGTTTCTTATTCGTATTTAAGTAATCCATTGGACTGAAAAATTATCTATTTTTTAATTTCCTCAAAATTCTTTAAAACATATTTTTATATCTTGTGGTCCAGATGCGGGTAATAGTGCATAAACTGTTGACGACCATTTTATTTACTTATTATTAAGGCCGGAGTTTTTGGTCTCTTTATTATGGAGCACTTTGTAGGTGGACCAACGTCGCCCCCTATGAAGGGACGGACACAATGAAGGCTACGCCCAGTCGGGAATCGAACATCGAACCCCGACCGCCAGGAGCCGAACCCGAAACCGTAGTACGGTACGTTACCTACTATACAATCTGGTGGGCGTGACGACCATACGGCAATAAAATAAATATAATGGCAATGAAAATAATGGGTAATATGATTTAACGTAACATACAATAAGTAATATTTCTGCTTTTTGCGTGAAGTAATTTTAATTTCTAAATGCACATGTATAAGTACAGTATTAAACAGTTTTTATCGTTATAGAGTTTTAAGAAACTGATCGTGGCATTGACTTTTAAAGAACCGCATCAAAAATTTCTACACATACATTTTAATGGTAGAAAATATAATCATGTTTACAAATTTAGCCCATTACAAACACTGAATATAAAGTAAGCTTTTAATTATTTTATTTATTATTTATTTCGTTGTTACGGACCAATCAGATTTATCATGCTAAAAAAATAGTACTTTATAGAGAATTTCAGCAGCAATAAAAACTCAATTAGAAATTTTAATTGGGGAAAAAGTGCTCAAATATATATATATATATATATATATATATATATGGTTCAAAAATTGTCACCTAAAAATACAATATTGCTCCGTTAACTATTCTTTGTATTTTTATGCATAATTATAACAATTTACTTTCTTCAAAACTTCTTTATTATACATTTATGTAGAATTTAAATGCTATATGCTGCAAAGAATGTTTCCATTCAATATTTAAATAATAATTTATGTTATGCTGTACTAGCAGCGTACTCGTAAGTAAAGAAGCGAATATTATTTTAACATATGATGGCAACCACCTGTAGGTAAAACGGAATCTCTCAAAAAAAATATCATTATACTCGCAACATGCATAAATAAATTCAATAAAACTATTTACGCCTAAAATTGGTCACATTCGTTCTAATATTCAACATAAATCTAAATAAAACTATTATTTTTGCATGCGAAGTACTCGGACAAGAATTCTGCTAAATGCAATATCTACATCAATTAACAAACTTGAACTATTTACCTATGAAATTCAACAAATGCTGCTAGATGTAAAAATATAACCGGTTGAGCTTTTTCTAAATTGAAGTTTAAGGCCGACCATAGACGAGTGAATGAGACACTGATCATGGTAGATGGCTGAAGTGTGAAGATCTAGGGTTCTGGCCTACCGCACGGCTTTCGATCAAACGGTCCGGAGGTAGGGACTTTTTCTTTAGATGTAACATGAGTACGCGTTAGAATCCCTTAAAAAGTTCTCCACCAAGTCTCCCCTCTTTAAGCTAATAGCCCACATGTAGCGTTGACTTAATCACAAAATCTAAATCTACATTCAAATTGAAGTTAACGGGTAATAGGCTATGTATACATAATGCATTACATTATGTATACATAGCCTATATAATGCTACACATAATGCATTAATAGATTCAATAAAACTATTTACAAGCGAAAACAATTATCTACACTAATATTTACAAATTAGAATACATGAGAACTTTCGCGGGGCTAAATGTAATTTATACATCAATACACATGCTGAAACTATATACACATAAATTAGAAAATTTTTAATATAATACGTTTTAAAACGAACTTTGCAACACTTTAAACGAAGAACTTTTTCAGCTGCGTTAAAGCATTTAAATTCTTAAATCTAAGCGACTAACAAAAATGCCACTTAAAATTAGAATAATAACAATCGAGAATTTCTTCGTTTGGTTTATTTGTATCGTCATTTTTAATCAAATTATCGTCTGCGGACGGGAACAAATTCCAAAGAAATTTTCAGGCTTTTACCTTTTACGACTACTGCAGATTCGAAAAATTGTAGAATTTTACGAAAGAATTAAGTTGCTGGTCTGCCAGGTTTGTCAGTTTTGATGTAAGGTATCATTACTTTGTGTGACGTCACACTGACGGCGTAATTTTTACTTATTTACGGAAAGTTTATCAAAATTACGTTTGTTTAAAAATGTACTAGAATTAAATTTTTTCTAATGCATTTTAAAACACATGACGTCATAATGAAGTAGATCTCCCTGGCGACTTGAAAACTCGGTGATCTGTTTGAAAACAGAGTTTCCTTTAAATGCAAAATGATTCAATACTTTCATTTCAATTCGTATCCGTATCCGCTTTATTTTCAGCGGATCTTCCACAAATCTTTTAATTGTTTTTCTCTATAACTCAAAGAAATGAAAAACCTCTGTTATTAATTTGTTTCTGTTATCTATAATCTATTCTGTTATTAATTTGTTTAATTGAACATAAATTTCATCGTTCAAAACTTAATAAATAGTGTTTGTTATTTTTAATTGCATCTTGTTTAGCACAAAAATCGCTTGATTATTTTTTATTTCTAATATTGGACACTTACCGTTTATAGGAGTTGGTCACGACTAAGGCTGGAATTACTGGTCACTCTATTATGGAAGCATCCACCAGCATCCTCATCTTGCATTGCCTCAAATGGAAAGGACGGAAAAAATAACACTCAAGCTCGTGTCTAGAATTGAACCTAAATCCGTGATGTGGTAGAATGATTCTTCAGCCACTGCACAATCCGGGTGGCAAATCCCTCGTTTAAATTAGTACTAATCCCGATACAATGATACTTAAGGGACCCAATAAAATTATCGTTCTAGAAAGATGCATCGTTATATCGAGGGGAGATTATATTGTATGGAAATTCCGTGGGACTGCAAAATTTCATCGTTAATGAGGGATTTATCGTTGTATCAAGTATCTTTATAGCGAGGTTTTACTGTATATTAGTAATTTAAAGCTATTAACATGCATTTGCCATTGGTAAACTTTTCGAATATTTCTTCTTGGTGGACCTGTGATTTGTGAGATTAAGGCAACGTTATACTAGGGCAATCTGCCAAAGATGAGGGGTGCCTTTGAAGGAGGACTTTCTAAGGGGTTCTAACGCGTATTCACGTTACATCTGGAGGAAACCTAGCAAAACTCCAGACCGTTAGATCGACAGCCGTGCGATGGGACCCGAAACCGACACACTTCGGCCGTCTACCATTTTCATTAAATTACCCCTGTGCCATGGTGAAGCCGCGAGAGAAATTAATGAAAGGCGAAAAGTTCGGAACCTACAAATAGCGTTTTACCAATGTTAAATACCAATGGTAGGCCTAATCCCAACCACTAACGGGCTCAATCTTTATTCTTGCAATAGAAAATATAATTTTCCAATAAAGAGCTAAAATATTTCTGGAACGGGCTTAGCCACCTCTTATTTATGCCAATGGTATTTGCGCGTAATTATTCTGGATTTTTAATGTTACAGTACAAGGACACTATCATGTTTCCGTAAAAAAAAATTCTGGAAATTTCTTAACTGGCAGAGGTTGAACAACAGTGTCTAGTACAGCTTGTGAAGAAACATCCTAAAAATTTTCAAGTGTCTAACAAAGTCGTATTCATACACCAAAATCACGGGATTGTTTTTCGAACTTCTGTCTTAATAAGATATAACGAGAGGTTCTATAGATTTGGAAGCCTTCTTCGTTTGGTAGTAGCGGTTAGATAATTTAATGCACATGCAACCCAGTTAAACTTTAGGAAATATGATTTTTACCACTTAAATATTTTTTAACCTATGCACTACACAGGATCTGAAAGTTATCATTGCGGCTGAATAATTCACACATTGTGCATGAAGTTATCGCTCTAAGATGATGTATTCTTTAAAATAATTTCCAAATAAAAGGTCCTTTTCCGTAATCCATATCCGCGGATATGACAGCAAATGCTCCGTTTTCATATCCGTATCCGCGGATATAAATACAGTTTTCAGATATGTATCTGCAGATCTAATTTTTTAACAACCCGGTACACCTGTAGTTTAAAACTGAAAATGCGTATTCTGATTTTGAACCTCATCTCATTTAAGAACTTGTTAAACTTGACTCTTGTGGCATTATAATGTGCTAACACAGTGTATGATGCAATGTTACTTAGCGGTTTTCGAAAGAGACTTTTTAAGAGCTGATGCAATAGTGCTTTGAACTTTTCAAAGATATCAGCTTCTTGAGATTTAAATTCGACTTCGTTAGAAAAATTCTTCTGCTTCAGTTACTTATGAACAGGTATTGAGAAAATCAGTATTGTAGTGCTGTACTAACTGTATAACTTATTTAAAAAAAAATAACAAAATGTTATTATTTGTGATCTCTAGGATTTAAAATTTAATATGTCCATTATAATACTTTGTCTGTTTACTAGGGGTTTAAAAATTAAAAAATTTTGTCTGATAAAAATAATTCAGATTGACTGGGATAACAATAATGTTTGGTTAAAGTGTATATTTAAATTGATATTAATTTAAAATCTTAAAGAAGTTTAAAAAAAGAGTACTGCTTTTTATTTATCAGCGTTGTCAGTTCCTATTTTTCTTTAACGTTCGTAGAGTTGCCAACTTCTCCGGAATATCACTAACCCCTTTTTTTAAACAGCAATTTTTAGCTTAAATTATGGCAGGAACTCGAAGATAAACGTGTGGACTGGATATGATTTCTAAAAAATATTTTTAAAAAATTACTGTGTGCAAAATGGGATTAATTATATTCCGGAGTAGTTGGCAACTCAACATTCATCTGAATTTTGGATTCTTTACTATTTATTTATATATTTCAGTTTAAGTGTAAAATATTTTATATTTAGAATATCACAAATTTTCCCATTCAAATATGCAGACTATACTAAATTGAAGTCAGGCGTTTGAAATTTATGTTAAAAGAACAATAATCACTTAATAGTGGCTTATATGAGTTGAGCAGCAGCTCACTAGACCTTTTTTCGTCATGTTATCAAATTTGCGCAGGCTCTTGTACTTAGGCATAATGCAAAGATAATAAACTTGGCTGGACACCTGATTGCTGTCCTAAAACTTTTTTTTTTTTTAAGGTAGAAGGATGGGAGACTAAAAAAAAGCAACTTATTTATCTTTATAATATAAGTGCTGGGATTCCCTGAAAAGTGAAAAACTGAATTTAATAGTTGAATAAATAATGAAGCTGAATTAAAACTAATAATGATCTTTGCAGATAACACACATAAATAATAATAGTAATAAATGTATGTGATGTACAAAATTCGTACAATTTAATACCAGTTTTTTGGTGTTCTTAAGTTAATAAAACTGAATGGAATTTATTTAATTTGCATGAATGTTTTTAGTACTTCCTATGGCCAAGAGGTTGCAAAAAAATTTTGTTTGGACACATTCTACAAGCGCAAATACAATGAGATCTTCAGCGTCACAGTCCATTAATTTATTCTATTCAGAGACGGTGAAATTATTGCGTCACGTCACGTGATCCGTTCAGAACTCGTCCACACCTCGAGCGTAAAATTGTCCTTTTTTTGGCGCAATCGGATTCCGTATTGGCGACTACAAAGTTTGTGACTGGCAACCACAACATCCGAACTTCTTGCAAAGAGTTTACCGTATGCGGACAGTTACTGCCGAGCCTATAACAGAAACCATGGTAGCCTAGGAACATATGCTGGTCAAACAAGCGCCGCGTGGTTAAAAAATATAATAAAATAAACACGTTCAGCTACGTGACGCGGATAAAAGGCAATTGGTCATAGTTCAAGAAACAAAATGGGAGGTCGTCGCAAGGTAATATACTTTATATTTTATTTATTTTTTTATCCCTAACTTTTTTTTTTTAATATGACTAACAGGTGTCTAGGTTTTAAATTTTTATTTATCCTAATTTTATCAAATCATTTCCTAAGTTTATCAAAATGACATGATGACTAAAAGGTAGTAAATATATTTATCGAAATTTTTTAAATACTTTTTTAATGCAAGTTAATAAAAATGTAAAGCAGCCGTATATTTTTTATTGAAATATTTTAATAATACTTACTGTTTATTACTGTTTTTAAGCTGAAAAGCAAGAGACATTATCCATTTTTTTTTTTTTTTTAATTTTCTCGTTTAAAAAAGGATCGCAAAAAATATCAAAAATGTTTAAGATATTTTGGATACGAAAATTTTGAGATATTATTAGTAATAATAAACACTGGATAGCTATGATCTATTTCACATTTACTAATACAGAAAATACTGATCACCGATTTACAGTTTACATTTAATCATTTATATTTGAATATACTCAGTTTTTAATTTCTATTTTTTTTTTAATGTCGAGAATTTCGCAAAATTTTATTTATTTATTTTAAGTTCCAATTGAAAAGAAAGTATATGAAATACGAGAGATAGTAAAAATTTTAAAAGATAAAAATTCTTACACTGTTACAGACACATAAAATTATTTATCGTCGATCTGAAATTGGAAAGTAACAAATGTCATTTGATTTTTTTTTTTTTTTTTCGCTCTCTCTTTCTTTTTCATTCTTTTTTACTAAGCACAAAATGTTGAATGTGTTCCAGTTTTAAATTATTGTGGAAAAGGTTTTCTTCGCGTGTGATTTTTTGTTTTGCATCTACAAGCTAATTAATGTATGTCTTTTTCAGTCTTTCAATTAATTCCTGGTTAGTTATAGCAACATTCTTATGACGACCCCTTAAAAAATGTCAAAAATACATTCACGAAACAGGTTTTTGACCTACTGCTCCAGAGATGATTTTTCTATCTTGATATCGACCTTTAGTTGAATCCCCCGGTCTCGTTTTCAAGTACCGCGCACCTGTCAGCAGGCTTTTCCTTCTATTAGAAAATTCAGCCGTTGTTCATATAACTTGAATTATCGATAAATGAGCAAAACTGGAACATTTGTTTCCTTGCACATTTTAAAATTGTTTTATCATTATAATGGAGTAATTAATTAGAGCTTTAAGATCACAGTGTTCATGATTATCAGTGTTAATGACGTTAAATGATAAAATTAATAAAAACTTTGTAAAATAACATAAAAAGGTACTTATCACAAATTATACGCATAATAATATGTGTGATAGGTACCTTTTTATGCGCGTTAATTTCCAAAGATTTTTACAAATTTTATCAGTATTAATGTCTGCAGTTCTTGGGAGCCTTTGGGTCACAAGGTGCAATTTAATTTTACTACAAATTTTAATAAGCATTAAGTTATGTAACAGTAATGATTGTGTTTTAATGGCCAAAAAAGGTTTAATAAAAGTACCATTTTTACTTGTGAAAAAACATAGTTAACTTTCTTTTGTTAACCGTAATTTTCAGCTTAAAATACAGCAAAATTTACGGCATAGCTCGATACTTTGAAAAAGTAGTTCAAAAATATACTGTTTTCAAAAAGTGGTCAAGTATGTTTCTTAAAGTTTGGAAACTGTTAAATACATTTTATGAAACCATGTTTCGTGCAGGCCTTTTAGTAATTTTAGTACTGAAATATATAATTCTTCACATGCAAAACTAACTATTTTAAAATTTGTTGTAGAGAGTTTAAAATATAGTTTTTAAACGCTTTTTATAGTTTTTAAGCGTTGTGCAATAAAGAAACATTGCTTTTTCGCAGATCAGTAGGAGGGTTAGAAATAGATAAGTGAAAAAAAAAAAAAAGAAGATTGCATATTACTTAAATTTTCTTAACGTATTATAGTATTAAAGTTATTGAAAACATCTTAAAAATAATATACCACTTAAAGTCAATGCATAAAGCTAATATAATCATCTTAATCATGCAAAAAACACCTAAACTACCAACAAAAAATTTCAGGTGATGTTAAATTCCTTTGAAACATATTTTAAAAATTCTTTTGTTAGCACCCAATTTCAATAAAACATTTTTCCAGATATGTTTTTTCTCTTTAGTTAATATTTATTAAGTTGTTTAATGTTACGAAATATTTACCTTTAAAACTGATTTTGTGTTTCCGGTTAGTGGTTGTAAGATAAATATATAACGATAACACCCCGAAAATAGCATTACACTAGTTTGCATTATTTAGAAAATATTTCAATTATTTTTCTTTCTTGAAATATTTCTTTTCGGACATACTCGTAAATTACACATGAGACATTTGAAGATACCGATACCACATAATTTAAAGATTATTTTACCCAGTGAACCGTATCGGGGGAAAAAATAATTTGTGGGGGAAAAGAATTTTTAAATGCTAAGTTTAAGAAAACCAGTTATATTTATTTCTTTACCAAACACGGGCTTTTCATTTTATTTTTTCTACCATTGTATACAAACAACAATAATGCTTATCTAGATGGTTTGAAATGGTTGTACAGGCCGACGAATGGCTGAGTGGATACGACACCGAATATTAGTAGATGACTGAAGGTTCAGGGTTCTGACTTAACGCGATAATGTCCATTTAACGCTTTGTTGTTTTGGGTGGTTTTCTCCTGATTTAATGTGAATGCACCTTAGAATCTCTTAAAAAGTCCTCTCCTAAAGGCATAGTACAACTTAGGCAGACAATCGAAATGGTAGTGCGGCATTTGTTCGGTATTCTAAATATGTTCTAAATGCTAAAATATATATTAGACCACTTTTACTTAAGTAATTAGTTGCCAAAAAAATAAAAACCTTAAGGAAATAATACAAAGAAAATAAAAGGCGAGCAAGAAAACTAAAACATCCTAATACCCAAATCACAGAAACTAACTGCCAATCTGATACGTTTGGTACTAATTCGATACAAAAACGTGATTGATTATGCCATTGCGAATACTTAGATAAAATGGATGCGAAATAAATAGAAGTGTCCGTGAAAGGCATATTACAAATAAAATCACTTCTGAAATGTGTCGAATATTTCAAACTGCTTTCCTAGTAATACGCTCTTAAGAAAGAAAAGACAGTGCTACTCATATAGAATCAATTCCTTTACTTAGCATGGTTTAACATACTTTCTACTTTTTAACAAGTTGGTACGTATTATTTCGCATAAAAGGCACAGTAACTTTTTTTCAAAATTCCCGCATTTTTAGAAAATTTTTCATAAGAAGTATTTTTTCTTTCTAAAAATCTGTTCAAGTTGGAATCATAGAAGTCTCGGCATTTTCTAAAAGTTTGTTGTCGAACTCATTTTTATGTATGAATTCACCATAAAAGTTCTCTGTAAGAGGAAAAAACACCAATTGGTAGTTTTTGTATTCCCCACATCTATGAAAGGATAAACTCTAACAAGACCTTTAAACTAAAAAAAAAGTTTAAAAAGAGCTTGTAAAAGGCATTGATAAAAAGTTATTGAAGTAATATTTCTAATTTATGATTCAATTTACATAATAGACAGATGCAATAGATAGTGACTAATTTTTTCAACTAACTATACAGGGACAAAACATCCCGTATAAGGGCCAAAGTGTCCGCCCAGGTGGTGTAGTGTCTTAAGAACCATTCTATCACGCCTTGGGCCCGGGTTCGAATTCCGGCTTGGGCATGGATGTTAACTTGTCCGTCCCTTCATAGGGGGTAATGCTAGCCGCTCAATGGGTGCCCCCATAATAAAATGGACACAAAATTCGGGCCTTGGTAGTGGCAAAATGCTTGATGAGCAAGAGTGCCCACCCGTTAACCAAAAAAAAAAAAAAAAAAAAAGGTTGGGGGCAAAGTGTGCGATGCGCAGCCTTATTTTCTCAACCGTTGGGTGCAGATGCATGCATACTGTGGCCAAATATTTACCCTGACATAAAGCCTTCAGTGCTTAGTTTCCCAGGCTTGCATGGTACTGATTTTATCCATAAACCAGAGAGATGAAAGAATTGGCATGTAATATTTAGGGGTGGGGGGGGTGGCAAAATGGTATTTCCTAATGTATCAGGTTGTAACGAAAGTTTTCCGCCAGATTTGCTTGAGTCAGCTCACGCGGTACCCAGCTATTGACCTTATATGTCAAGTTTATGCGATGCTTAGCGCGACTAATGGACATGGCACTAAAGTCTAACTCTTTTAGCTAGCTCTCGAGTAGATGAATATTTTATCTTCTTCCACCAATTCTCGTAGGCGGGCCTCATCAGCATCAGTAGTCTGGTCAGAGCGCTCTGCTTCTTTAATATCCTAGTCCTCGTTTTTGAACTTTCGGTACCAAATCTTCACAATGTCATATGATACAACAGTAGTACCTTAAGTTGTACACATGATTCAGTGTCATTCTGAAGCTGACTTTTTGCGACAGAACTTGAGAGTAAATGATGGATCAATCTGGTAGCGTGGTAGTTCCATTTCAGACACCTTATACTTAATCATAACGATATTGTTTTACGGATTTCACAACGCAGTGCTCTAAAACAAGTCTTTTCTTTCAAATAACAAAAATCGTTTTACAAAATATTGGCAAAGACACCAACGCGGACTGCTTGTGCAGGCAATACTTGGAGTGGTGGAAAACTTTCGTTACAACCTAATAATACGCAATATTGAAGTAAATTCATGTGAATACATAATATAGACTCAGTGAAAGTTTAATATATTTGATAGTGCCTTTTATAATTAAAAGCATCGCTTGAATGTGTAAATCTTCTTTAGAAAATAAAACAAAAGTAATTATAATGGAATTTAAAAACAAATCTTATAAAGTCATACCAAGGCGACACTCAAAATCTTATATCAATATTTTTAGACCCAATATTTAAAATCAATATAGCTATAAAGTAAAAGCGTTTTCCGATCGCAGCACTACGAATGTAGTGAATATGTCATGTATCTATTACCTCTTATTTAAAAACAACTGGAATGATTACATCAAGCGTCTTTTAATGTCATAACCTTAGGTTATGAAAATGGGGTAATTACACGTACCCGCCGGTAGCGATTAAAATAATGGGTGAAAAAATTTCCCTTACTTTCTTTTCGTTGTCATTCTTATGTATGTTTTCCTGTTTAATTAAAGATAAAGTATGTTGGCACTGTTTGAAATCGAGACGTAAGCAAAAAGAAACGTCTTTAATTACGGCAGCCCAATATTTGTACTTTACTAATTACTCAATAAAATTTTGTTAGTTTTTCATTCTCGGTTTGATTTAAGAGGATACGTGATATTTATTTGATCAGCACAAAATTAGATCAGAAAGAACATTTAATAAATGATCTGTCTTGCATTGAACGATTTTTTAAAAATGGTATACGAAATCGCACAATTATGAAATTCACAAGTTAAGCTGAATGAAAGCTAGGTTTTAATTTTAACGATAGATGACTTCTTATTTCATGTATTTAGTATACTGTGAGCATGAGCCTAGATTAATCTTGCCATAGGAAACGTTACTAACTAGTCATTCAGTTACATTTTAAAGAAGGTGCGCAACATCGTTTAATTCTTTTATCTACCTGTTATTTAAAAAGTGCAGTTTAAATATTTTATTTAGACAACCGTGTTTTAGTAGACCGTGAAATGCGCATTTGAAAAACTAATATTTAACATTTTATAAATAAAAGAATATTCAAAATTGAAAAATTAATATTATAATTAGCCTGAAATAAAAAAGACAATCTACTAGGTAGCAGTATTATGCAGATGTATACATTACTGATAAAATTTATATAAAAAACACGATGTATATTATTTTTGCAGTGATACATTTAAGAATAGGTAGATCATGTTACTGCTGTATATAAGCATTCAGTTGAATGAATCACATGTTTTAATAAAAATAGTATTATATTATTTTAATCTCAATGGTGATTGATTTTATAAGGTAATTATTTTGTGAGACATATGAGATCTGATTGATTTTTTTTTTTTTTTTTTTTTTTTTTTTTTTAATGTAAGTTGCTCCTTTTGAGAAAACTATTTAAATTGGCTTTCGTAGTCGAATGATTTCAAATTTTTATGTCCATCCTCTTTCCTTAAATGAATCATACTAAAAGTGTTTACAAGTAAAATAATCACATCGTGTATATATTACGGGGAAAGGGGGCCCGAAATAATAATTCAAACAACAGTCGAAATTTCAGGAAGCGTGCCGTAGAACCATTAATCTGTAACGACTGTTCATTATAACGCAGGCCTGTATTTATTCATAAGGGTTGCATGCTTGAAATTTTTGAGTTTGTATTCTTGTTGTAAAAGTCAAATTTACACTCGCATTGTTAAAAGAGTTACGGCCGTTCACAGAACACATGTGTGCGTGTACGATTGTTTAGGTGGGCATTAGAAAAGTCAGTGACCGTGACTGTCGTTGACTTTCTTTGAAAAGCGATGACACTATAAAAAAATTTGTTTTGTATATTGATAATCAAATAATATTAAAAGTCTAACTTGTGTTGCTTAAAAGAAAAATTAGTTCAAACAAAAGTATTTTTGAGGCCTAATCTTCACTTCAGAATAGATTACAATAGATTTTGAAAGATAAACAAATGATACTTTTACTATCAATCATCTATCTTTGAATGTGTTTTAGTTTACTTATCAGTACTTATCTGAAATTTTATTTTCTTCATAACGTACACAGAGGTTAAAACATTAGATTTGAGAGAAATAGGATCTTAGGAACAGGAGCCTTTTCATTAACTGCGGAATCAATGTAGACAAATTTTAATAATTAAGTGTTCAGATCAATAAGACAATGGAATAAAGTGTTTACTACGTTTTTTTACAAAAAAAGAAAATTTTAATATTAACCATAGCTGCCAACCACTTCGGAATATAATTAACCACATTTTGTATATTCCGTAGTAGTTGGCAGCTAAGTATGAAGACAAAAATGGCTTATTTGAAGTTAAAATTCTAAAAAACAGTCTTTAAAGATAACATTTTATCTATATGTATGCATGCTAATGACATAAAATTATAATACAAAACTTTCAAAGAAACCTAATCATAGAGCAATGTATTATACTTTTTTCTGTCTTTTTTAAGTATGTACATTAATAATCTATTCGATCTTTTTTAGTTATTCAATTAATAAAATATTTTAATGCCCCTCCCCCCGGCAATCATAATGTGGTATACATAAGAATTAAATTATCATCAACAGAACGCTTTGCAAGTATTGCTATGTAAGAAATGATTAGTGATGACCACGATTAGAAAAACAGCTTCAACAATTAGTCTTAAGATTTCGACGATATATTAACATTAACGACATTACGGGCAGTTAAAATCAAAATTTCTCTTTTTTAAACCTTGGCGTTCAACACTGCAGCATTCAGATATCTAAAATAGTATGGTTCGTGGTGCTTATGCATTATTTGACGATTAGAACTACGAAAATTAATCCATAAATTATTTTTGTGTTATTTGTACACAAAAATAATTTATGGATTAATTTTCGTAGTTCTTTGTGTACAATTTGCATTAATATATACAAATTGTACACAATTTATTACTTTTGGAAACATCTGTTATCAGTAGGTTTTATCTTCTTACATGGCAATGGCAATGCTTTATGTCCTGTTTCATTATGGAGTACTCAAATTATGAAATTCAATCAGATACCTGATTAAGAATAATATTCGCTCCGAAGCAGCAAAATAATATGCTGCTTCGTATACTTTGAAAATGGTATTCTTAAATACTTCTGAACATAAATACCAATTTCAGCATTATTTGACAAACTCTAATTGAAGTTTAAACACTTTTTAAAAAATTCAGTTTTAGGTTCCAGAATAAAATTTAAGATTTTCCCTTTAAAAAGTTTAACCCCCTCCCCTCCCAGATGTAAAACTTGATCACCGATTAACAGCATTGACATTTAATTTGCAACTATGTAAATTATTCCCAACGGGTAAAATGACAAAATGATGATATTAATAAAAAACTAATAATAAATTATAAAAGTTTTAGTTAAATTCCTATGCTTTCCCACTAAAAATCTTCCGTATTGCTTGTTCGAAGTGTTTTGTTTATTCAAAAAATAAAATAAAATATAAAAGTTTACAAAGAAAAGAAAGAAAAATATAAAGTTCCAATTTGTACTCGAGAGTTTAGATTTGTCTTTACTCCTTAGAATCCGAGCACTCCATCATTAAGCTAACCTAGATTATGTCAATTAAATTTTATTTCATTTTTAGTGATAATTGACCGAAGACACCTTCTTGGAACTCGTTTTGAGACGGTGTGAGTGACACCGGCTTTTTTATTTTTATCTCACTTTATTATGTTATTTTTTTCCGAAATGATACGGTACACTGAATTTCGGAGCTGTTTGAATGACTCATGCAGATCTCATTTCGTATATGCTCGTTACACCTGTTTCTTTATAACCTTTGTAGTCAAGCACTGCTGTCCAAAACAACGTCTAAGAAGAAAGGTGAGAGAATTTCCTACAGCGGTTACGTGCATAATATATTCGCCTTTTTCCTCTAAGGTGGTTAGATAAATGCTCTTCTGAGAAAATAAAATATGGGTCAAACTACGGAAGATGTAGGCTGCTAGGTAGTAGAAAGTATACGAGCTCAGAAAAGGAAACAAAAAATATTTTATTTTCTTTTTTTTTTTTTTTTTTTTTTTAAATCCCAAATTACTGCGTGAATAAAAAAGAATCTCTGTATTTAAGCATAATTTGCATTATATTTCAATAATTTTAAATATGTAATCAGTGGAATAAATTAGTACAACTGAATGCCTTTCGGAAATTTTATTCAAAAATTTTCACCCCAATAAAAGCGTGGTGGACAAAGTATAGCCCACAATTATGATATATATATACATATTGTGTTCTATATTGTGATTCATGTGCTTGTTAATTTATTCATTCTCTTATAAAACCCGTTCAAATAAAAAAATTTCCTTTAAAAAAAGTTCAAGGCAGTACATAAAGGCCCCGTTTACGTGGGAAAATGAATTATCCCGGGTAACAGGAGGGTATAGGAATTATCGGGAATCTCCGAAAAGTGGCTGAAAAACCCGTTTACAATTAAGTTCACTTTCGACCCGGAATTTAACGTCACTGATCACGCGACGTGTTTCAATTATGTAAATCTATCCCATCAACCCTTGCTAGTTTCGTCTTTATTTACATTTAAGTTGTTCCATTTGAGTTACATTTATTTACATTAAATTTTTTCAACAACAAATGCTTCATATACGCTCAATAATATAGGGTATGTCAGAATTCCCTCCCGGGTTTGAAAGGCTTATAAAATATATATATATATATATATATATATATTATCAGTATGTACAGCAACAAAGTTGACTTTATTGGATAAAGAAATGTTGCAAGTTTTGTTTAATAAAGGCTCAATATGTGAACCTTTCGTAATGCGGTAGATATCAAGTCTAAAATCAAATTCTTCCCTCACTCGCACTTACATTTTGACAGTGTTGTTGCATATAAAACAAATTATCCCATCAATCTAATAACCCACATATGTTCATATAAAAACTTTTCACATAAACCATTAAAGTAATAATTATTACATGGAAGATTTTGATTTTTTTTTTTCTTGAAGAATTGAAAAAAAAAATGCTAAATCTTTAAATATCTTGTCATTTTACATCCTGAGACTTAAAATTTAGTAGTTAAAACATACTCATTCGATATTCAAAATGATGATAAGGAAAAACATGTTCTAAAAAACGTTTTTAATACTATTAATAAATTTTAAAAAATGAAAGATACACGAATTCGTGCATTTGTAAAGTTTTAAATGCCACGGTAATAAGTTTCTTAGTAAGCCGTTTGTTTATAACTTAATATTTATATTTTTTAATATAACCTATGAAATTTTAGGAATCACCTATTCATTCTTTTATTATTTAACTTTGTAGTTTCCAATGAAAAGCATCATTATAGTACTATCAGTAGCTATAGTATTAGTATTAGTATACGCATTGACTCGTTGAATTTATTGAGCCTCGATTACCACATATATGAAATTTCACTGCTGTACTAGAAAAATTGAGGAAATTAGCAACTGGAGACTGTATCAGTAGTCAACTTCGGTTCAAGGAAGCTGAACATGACAATGCACAGAGCAGCTATTAAACAGAATCAAAACCTATGTTTTTACTACCTTTTAAAATTTCAAAGAAATTTAGCTATTTTAATAATAATTTCTATAATTTTCTAAACCATGCAGCATTTGTTTATGAATAGTACAAATGTACTATGTAATGTGATGTCCTCTTTCGTCATTGATTTGAGTAAAAAACAATAATTGGAAATTCTCACTTAGCCAAAAATTCATCGATGTATCTAGACTTCAATCTTTCCGACTTACAACCATCGAAGGCAAAAACTGTTCTGATTTTCTAAATAGTCCAGTCAAATTAGGAAAAATGGGGGAAAAATTATAAAGTTTTGAAACTTGGGGGGGGAAACACTAATTGGGGTTGTAGTTGTATGAAGCAGAAAAGTTCCCCCCTCTCGAGGTGCCGCGTCCCCCCTTTTGCCCCCCCCAAAAGGTCCCCTTTTTTGTATTTTCGCTTTTATCTCAAAATTTGTGCATCTTAGCAAAAAAATGTCAATCACAAAATTAAAGCTGATAAAATTTCCTGTAAGATTGTAACTGGGTATTTTTTTCTATATGCAATAGCTTTCGAGGTAAGTTTTAGAAAAACTCGCAAATTTTTGGAAAACGCTTCTTTAATTCCCTAATTTTTAACCAATTTTGTCTTATAGCTCTTCAATCACCAATTTTACAACAATTGCTTCCGAAGCAAAGTTGTGGAGTATTAATTTACCTTTAAAATAAGTTATTATTTGTAACTTTAAATGATCAAAAGTTATAGCAATTTGAAATTTTCAATAAATTTAGCCAATTCGAATGAAAACTGCATTGCGCGACAAAGTACAACAAAATCTAGGGAAAAAAAAATATATAAAGTTTTGAAACTTGGGGAAAACATTAATTGGTGATGTTGTTGTATCAAACAGAAATGTTCCCCCCTCTCGGGGTGCCGCGTCCCCCTTTACCCCCCCCCCTCCCAAAAGTTTCCTTTTTTTTATTTTCACTTTTATCTAAAAAACCGTGTATCTTAGCAAAAAAAAAAAAAAAAAAAAAATGGTTATTACAAAATGAAAGCTGATGAATTTCCTACACAAGATTGTTAGTGGTTACTTTTTTCTATGTACAAAAGTTTTCGAGACATACATTTTAGAAAAAAATCGCAAACTTTTAGAAAACGCTTCTTTTTATCACTATGTTTCACTAACTTTGCCGTATAGCTCTTCAACCCAGTGGCGTAAGCAGAGGGGGGCAAGGAGGAACATCTGTCCCCAGACGCAGCACCTAAGGGGTGCCAAATTGTATATAAAACCTTCTCCATTGCATTTTGACAAATAGGAGAGGGCGCAAAATTTTCGTTTGTCCCCGGGCGCTGAAAACCCTAGCTACGCCTCAGGTTCAACCCTCAGTTTTACAGGAATGGACTTAAAGCAAAGTTGTAGAGTGTTCAGTTACCTTTAAATTGAATTTTTATTTGTAATTGTATTTTTAAATTATCAAAAGTTATAGCAGGTTGCAATTTTCGATAAGTTTTAGAGAATTCGAATGAATACTACACTGCGCGTCAGAGTACCTGAAAATCTAGTTAAAAATTTATAGCGTTTTGAAACTTGGAGAAATGACTTGTAGGTGGTGAAATATTAAGAAACAGGAAAGCTCCTACATCTGGGTGGGGGCGTCCCCCTTCCCCCAAAAAATTTTTTTATGCAAAACTGTTTCTTTTTTCAATAATAATTTCTATTGCAAAATTACAAAAGCATGAGCGTATGATTTGGTACACTTCTCAAATTCGTTCTTTTTTTATTTCTTTTTCGTATTGTTTCTGCTCAACTAGTTACCTTTTATTCGTATATAAACACATACTTATCACATAAATATTAGTAAATTAAAGTCTAAATTAACCCCCCTCCTCCACTCCAAAAAAAAAATCCTTTGAAAGTGATTAAAAAGTGTTTAACTCAATAGCTATAGTATAGAATTCTGTAATACAATTTATCTGTTCAATATTATGTACTTTGACATTTGCATTTCAGTGATGATTCATCATCAGAATTAAGAATTACTGAAAAATTAATCAAAAACTACTATATAACTATAATACACTTACTTTTCTTAAGTGCAACATCTATACAATAACAGTTCCACAAATCTACGGAACAATTTTATTTTAAAGATAAGGAAAATTTAACAGAAGAGAGGAGGATTTCCTGAAAAAGGAGATTACAAATTTTGACAGTTCGACAACTCGATTCGCGGAATTAAGAGTCAGCAGCTAGAAGGCAAGGTTAGTCGAAATATGGGATAAAAATTAACGTTTTTCGTAAATTTGCGAAGTTTTCTAAAACATATCTCGAAAGCTTTTGTATATAGAAGAAAAAAATTATAATCTTGTAGGAAATTTTATCAGCTTTCATTTTGTAACTGGCATGCTTTTGCTAAGCCCGTTTACTTAAGCACCGTTTTTGAGATAAAAGTAAAAATTAAAAAAAAAGTGTGAGGGCTAAGAGGAGGGCGCGGCACCCCTAGAGAGGAGAACTTTTCTGTTTCATACAACTACATACCCATTCAGTGTTTTCCAGAAGTTTCAAACCTCTATAAATTTTTTCCTAGATTTTCTTGTACTCTGACGTGCAATGTAGTTTTCATTCGAATTCTCTAAAATATATCGAAAATTTCGAACTGCTATAACTTTTGATAATTTAAAAATACAATTACAAATAAAAGTTCAATTTAAAGGTAATTGAATACTCTACAACTTTGCTTTAAATCCATTCATGTAAAACTGAGGGTTGAAGAGCAGCTATAAGGAAAAGTTGGTGGAAAATAGTGGTAAAAAGAAGCGTTTTCCAAATTTTTTTTTTTTATGTATGTCCCAAAAACTTTTATACATTGAAAAAAATAACCACTAACAATCTTGTAGGAAATTTCATCAGCTTTCATTTTGTAATTGGAGTTTCTTTTTTTTTTTTTGCTAAGATGCACGGTTTTTTAGATAAAAGTGAAAATAAAAAAGGGACTTTGGGGGGGCTAAGGGGGACCCGGCACCCCGAGAGGGGGGGGGAACTCTTCTGTTTCATACAACTACATCACCAATCAATGTTTTCCTAAAGTCTCAAAACTTTATAATTTTTTTCCTAGATTTTGTCGTACTTTGTCGCGCAATGCAGTTTTCATTCGAATTGGCTAAATTTATTGAAAAATTCAAATTGCTATAACTTTTGATAATTTAAAGATAAAGTTACAAATAATAACTTATTTTAAAGAAAATTGAATATTCTGCAACTTTACTGCGAAAATAACTGTTGTAAAACTGATGACTGAAGAGCTGTAAGACAAAACTGGTTAAAAATTACGATAAAAAGAAGCGTTTTTCAAAAATTTCCGAGATTTTCTAAAACATATCTCGAAAGCTATTGCATATCGAAAAAAATAACCAGCTACAATCTTGTACGAAATTTTATCAGCTTTACTTTTGTGATTGACATTTTTTTTTGTTAAGATGCAGTTTTTGAGATAAAAGCGAAAATCCTAAAAAGGGGGCCTTTTGGATGGGGGGGGGGAACTTTTCTGTTTCATATAACTACATCCCGAATTAGTGTTTTCCCAAAGTTTCAAAATTTTATAAATTTTTTCCCCATTTGCTGTTTTTTCGTCTATTTTGCCTGGACTAAAAAACTAGAAGCAGAAGTACATATCACACACCTGCTACAAGTTCGATTATTCGTATTCTAAAAGCAATCGGGTGACGTGATGCTATAAGTTAAGGAATAACATAATGTCGAATGACTTAAAATCTCTTAACTGGTACAGATGGATGAGCCTGCGTACAATGTGACAGGTGGCATTTATAATAAGCTACTCAGAATTCGCTGTATCATTTTTTTTTCTCTCTCTGTGTGTGTGTGTGTCTGTAGCCTTTGCTCTGTCGATGTAATTTTAAGACATTTTATTCGTTTTCCTCCGTTATATGCTCAAGATTATAAAAGAAAATAACTTTTTGCGTCAGCTTCCTTAAATACCTGTTTTTTCCGAATTTCATATTTCAGTATTGAAGATTACCTGCACATTATTGGTTTCAATATCCCGCATTTTTTCTTCTCTCCTATTTAGAACAATGCAATACTTTACATTGCATTGAAATTTATCTATCTCCAAATACTTTACATAGCAAAGATCCTTTGTTTCCCGCATTTTCGTCTGAATGCTCTGGGGAGAGAAAAATTGTATTCAAAGATCTGTGCAACGATTAGAGCTAGCAGTAAAATCTAGATTGAACGGGAGGAAGAGAGTATTAAACCTCTAAAGCCCCTCTTCTCTTTCTCACTCAATAAATTGAGTAGTTCTATATAGTAGACTTTTTATACGCTTTTGTGACGCATTGAGTACAAATGAGTTCTGGCTCATAGTTGAAAACTAATTCGAATGCCCAAGTGTCTGAGCTGCAAGTTTGAACTACAATTTCAGAGACCTGCGATAGCAGCATTTAAGTTTTTAAGTACCAGTGTAGGGTACTGAAAGATTTACTTTCTTAACTTTTAAGTCTTTAGCGTTTATACAGTGCCTCGGAAAAAATAAAAGTTAACATTTTAATGTGGCAATAATGATGCTGACAGTTAAAATGTGCGTTAAAACGCCTGTTGCATGTTTTCGTGTAAATACAGGTAAGGATAATATGATCAATGCGATTAGTTCAAGATGCTATGGCAACTTTTTGACGTATACAGGATTGCACCGGTTCAGGAAAACCTGAAAAATCTAGAATAGTCAGGTAATTTAACAGAAAAAGTCAGAAAAGTATAAATTCTCTCTAAAAGCAGGAAAATCTTGAAATATGATTTAGAAAATTATCTGAAGTCTGCATTTATAAATAATTTTTCATTTCTCATAAAGCTGGAATGCTCTAAATATTTTGATATAAGTGCGCCACCGTATCAGTTACAGATTTATTTTATTGGGGATAGCAGGCTATTTGAAAGAGAAAAAAAGTGATTTAAGGTTACATTAAGCTTGCTGGGGGATTAAATACTGAGGGTCCCAAATTAGGCTGACCATATGGCCGCCAAAGCCCATGGGCGAGAAAGCGTCGATGGACAGCGCAGGCTTCGGCCCCCCGAGGGCTTTGAGCTGCAGAGATTTTAAGGTAACATTTTGCTTTATTTTATATTTTGTTTACGTTGAAGAATTTGTTTTTAACTAGGGTCTCCCCGCAAAAATTACCGTATCCACCAATGCTGCTCATTTAAGTCAGGTCACATTTGTTTTTTCCATATATACGGCAAATGTAAAATTAATTTACGAATTCAAAGTTTAAAAAATTTTACAGGTCACACTTAAAGATTTTCCCGGTTTTCAGCCAAACTTTGGAATTTTCTCTAATAGTAAGAGTCAGAGAAAATCGTAAGAAAATAGTAAGAGTCAAGTAAAATATTCTAGTTTTTCAGGTTTTCTTGACTGTTGGCAACCGTGTGTATGAAAAAAAAAAAAAAAAAAAACTCCCAGTATATATGTAGAAGTACATTTTAAGAAAAAAGTACAGACCTTTTTTTTGCAGGAGCTAAGACCAACCCACATAAACGGGGAAAGGTAGGAAGGTGTTCGAGTGGTACAGCACTTGCGTAAAAGATTGATTAAAAGAAAAAACTTAAAATCTAAAAATGCATATAAGATGCACTTTACTCTTATGAGTGTTTTATAGTTGTTTATTATTTTATTGTTATGACGATTTTCAAACTTATAGCACGTATCAAGTGGACATTCGAGAGCTAGAGCTCTCGTTGCGAAAGCAAACCAAATGAAAGCGATGAATTGTTTTTAAAATTCTCATTTGGAAAGCTGAAACGCGTTTAACCCTTAAAAAGATGTTTTCGTTTGACTATATATCTATATCATAGGAAGATTTTATTATTATTCTCCAATACGATACAATAACAATATCCATTGTCGTTTGAACGGAGTTGGCTAACAAAAACATAGCTTATTTTTCATCATCATCATGTTTCTAGAAAGTCTTACGCGCATACAGACTACTTAATTACACGTTCTAGGACTACTTTAAAAAGTCAACCTTGAAAAGATTTTAAAAATGAAAAGCAATTTCGTCACAGGAAGTGGTGTATGCAATTTTCATTCAATTTCAGGTACGTTTGGGAAGTGCTGGAGCAACGTTTGCTTTCTATTGATAAATTGATTTAAAGTTCCATTGTTAAGTCAACGTGTGCTCCGATGTTGTAAAATATTTACTGTACTTTCAGGTGCATAATTTTCATTGTTTATTCATCGTACGTGTAATAAATGTATGTGAATCACAATAAACACAATTAGAGTAGACATAAATTTTGAAAATCGATTTTGACTATTGCGATTCAAGGTCACGCATTCAAGCATTCTGCTTTCAGATAAACATAGAACAACTGTCTTTTTTATTACGAATTTTCATGTACCAACTTTTTAGTGATAACATACATCGTTCTTTAATGGTTGCAGGAAACATAAATGATTAATGGTGTATGAGTGAGTAAGAAAGAATTGAGCAAGACTATCAAAGGGGGGAAAAAGAAACACACAATTTTCAAAATTTTTAACTTTTACAACTTAATTATATTTCTTTATTTATAAAAAAAATTACGTTTAAGAAAATTATTTGAAAAAAAAAATTCCCAGCTGTAAAATTTTCACGAATCTTTTCGTGTAAAATCCTTTTATCGTAAGTCAATTTATCATTATTTGTGTAAATATTGACATTTTAAGTGTGATTTAGCAATTGTATTTTTTATTCTGGGATTACTTTTAATATCCCGCCCCGCAGTATGTTAGAAAATGCAAAATAGTTTTAGATAATTTGCTTGTATATTTTGTTGAAATCATTCCCTTAACATCATGAGTATGAAGGAATTTTTCTAAGGAATCGGAGTGATTATATAAATATACTTCTCTTTTTCACCTTAATTAAATGAAATCACATAGGAATACGAGGAAAGTATGTTCGTCTTTATTTTTCTCATATTCTGAAAGCCTACTGGAACCTGGATAACTCTGCTTCCTTGAAAATATTAATCCTTTTATCACACATTTTATCTTTTTTTAATTAGGAAAATGGATTATTATGGAAAGTTTAAGAATTAGTACAAGCTACCAACAATTTTCTTTTGTAGAAATATTTAACATACCTTAAATAATCAAAGAATAGCCAGATATGTTCCAGACAGTCACGCACACATCATTTAACAACAATATTCCGTTACCATAGCTTCATCGCAATTTCTGAAAGCATTGAAAACATCGAAACATTGATGAACATTATCATTAGAAAAAAAAAAAGCAAGACCGAAGCCATCAACAATGTTTGACATCTACAGATTTTTTAAAAAATATTTTGCTTCGTTAAATATATTTTTAATTCATTTATTAAAATGAACCATAAAGCACGATTATTTAATTTCTAGTTAAGTCTTGGGACAGCATAAAATTTGGCAATATTACGATAATTATATACTATAGATAGCTTTTCAAATTTTACAAATAGTTCCATTCAAAAAGTGTTGATCCAGCTAAAAATAGCTACTCAATAAATCTGGGTTCGTAATCTCTAAATCGATTCCTTTCTGAAAGAGCAATAAGCCGTCTGTGGAATTTTCATGAACCAAAAATTTTAAAGGTGCATAAGTCGATTGCAGCATTTAAATGAATGAATCGCCATATTTCATGCCATAATAGACATTCTTCAGAAATTCCTGTCGAAATCCCTTACAGTTAGCTGTCTTTAAGAGAAAACTTCTTTAAAAGAAACATCCAATCTTGCATATAATTACCCTCAGGCATTTGTTTTGTGGAAAACAATAACAGTTCCATGAAATCAATAATAAAGAAGATAATCGTTAATTTTCTCTGTCTGTCTGTCACAGAATGAACATGCCAAAAAGCAATATTCCGTTTCGGCAGTAGTATTGAAAACATTGCTCAGCTGTAAAATGTTAAACTTAGTTATTTTCTGAGAATATATATATAATATTCTTTGTGTTTTACTTATTAATTAATTATCTATATAAAAGTTCATATTTTACGTAATCCATCATTCAACACGTATGTATTACGTTATGTTTCTTTTCATGAATTTTGATTTTATATAAGTAATTTACCAACTTCATTTAAGTCAAACTCGCTATTACGTCTCTGTGTTATAGCGAAAAAAATATTGCTCGCACTTGGATGAAATTATAACCAACAAAATTTTAGATTAAGAAGTAATGCTCAATATATCCCAACATTGCTGCATGCTGGGTGGTCCCACAATAAAATGGCCAGTAATTCATGCCTTAGTAATGGTGAATGCTTAATAAGAAAGTGCCCGCCTTTTGGGGGGGGGGGACAAACATTGCTGCATGCTTTGATTAAAACTGAACCGAACATGCAAGAGAACTATTTTGGATATTGAAAAATTAGAAAGACAAACCTGTACCCTTGAGGTAAATTTCACTGTGTGGTTTGCTTTCGAGGCATAGAAATGAGGGGGGAAATTGTTTTATAAAAACTGTTTAAAGTTTTAAAAAGTGTCTTTTACACCGACATAGTGTTGAATTATTTTTATTAGTTACGACACTCAAGTTTCGTGGGTTTTCATAGATATTTTTATGTTTAAAATAATCCCGTGATATTTCTACTTTTTTTTTTTGGGGGGGGGGGGGAGGGCATGGTGTTAGTGTTATTGTAAAAGGTCAGCTACTTAAGCAAGATACATTGACCCAAATAGGGAGACTGCCTTAGGGGAAGCAATTAAGGTACCTTTACACTTTATTTTATATTCGTGGAGAGATTAAAATAATAGAAAATATGAGAAAATAAATAAAATAAAAGGGACAGATTTAATAATTTTACATAGGAATTATAGCGAAAAATGTATAAGAGAACCCATGTAATACATTGCAAATCGAGGTCAAACGTGTGCAACAAGGTTTAAAAACAAGTGAAACTACCAGAACATCGGAAAAATCTGGTGAAATAGTAATGATTTATAATTAAATTAAATATGCCATAAAATTATTTTTACAATCATTTAAAGAAGTCGTAAAAGTGTACAAAGGCAAATATGTATACAATTAATATTATACTAAATGTTTTGTGATGAGCTGGCAAATAATTCTGCTAGGGACTGCCATATTAAAATTCTCGAGAGATATAATTCTGTGCTGATAAAAAAATAAAGAGAATAACCTCGGAAACATTCGTCCGCCAATTATTCGTGCGTTCATTGTTATGCAATGAGCTCTAGTTAAGCAAATCCAGATGAACGACCTCCACAAGTGTACCTTTACAAGATGAAGACACCTGTGCTGGGAATACTACGTTAGACACACTTTCATCGGTAGAAAGCATCTCCCACGTCAGAGCACCAAAGCTATTTGTTCATACTGTTGCGTTTTCCTCTTCCTGAACGATTAGTTTGATCATCGGATCTACACTTGGCATCTTATCGCCCTGACAGAGTTTTAAAATATCCTCACCGTTAAGTTGTAATACATATGACTATCTGTCAACTTTTGCCTCTTTCATTAATTTCAGGTTTTTATATAGCTAATGTCCTTAACCTGAAAATTGAATTTCATCAATACTGACTTTTAAATGTTTTCAAATGTAGAAAAAGATGCAGAGAATTCTGTGAAATCTTAAAATTTCCAAGATATTAAATTTAAGTACATACAAAATTAAAATTTTTATGTAGCCCCTCTTAAAAAAAATTCTCATTTAATAAAATGACCTTAATATATTAATTATAGAAAATTTCTTCCATGGCTGCCTCTGTAATATGTAATTTTAATATATGTACACTCGCAATCGCAGCTTAGGCATATAAAAGTACGCTACGTGAAGACAAATTCCTCCCTATCACTGATGCGAGATAGATAAAGAATGTGCTAAAATATTTTTAATTTCTATTTCACCTCTATCTGATAATTATAACAGCAACGATACATGTAATAAGTAGTAATATAATAATTCTTTTTCATTCAAATTTATCAGGGTCCAGAAAATCTATCACTAACTGAAAATAAAATTTCCATATACTTTTACATACTTTTATCTTTATATGAATGGACTACAGAAGAACTGTAAAAACAATGTAAAATAAATTCCAGTCTGTTTTCTGCAGGTTGAATTAACGATTTAAAATTTAAACTAATAAAAAATTCTTGTTTTCAAATCAGGTAATACCACTATCCCATTACAGGCACTAACCAGTCTTACTCGTCATTGAGCATTGTTTTGCAGTGGCGTTCTCAATTTTTGAACTAAGAAACATTCTCATCAATAACTTCCTGTAGAACTATTTAAATAATATATCTGACCTACTAAAGCTTGTTTCCTGAAACTCGTGATAACTCTAAAGTAATTAAAAAACTTTGTAAAAAACACACATAAGAAGTAAAAGGAAAAAGGATACGCGTTTCGTTCAAAAATTGTTTTGAACTTCTTCAGTCCAAGCCCTTCGACGTAAAGAACACAGGGAACTGAAAAGAGCAGCTTTTTCAGTTCCCTGTGTTCTTTACGTCGAAGGGCTTGGACTGAAGAAGTTCAAAACAATTTTTGAACGAAACGCGTATCCTTTTTCCTTTTACTTCTTATGTGTGTTTTTTACAAAGTTTTTTAATTACTTTATCGTTTAACACCAGTATTTTGAGTGTTTTTTCAGTCGTGATAACTCTGTTATTTTTAAGTTAAAAAATATATATGTCCATCTAAAACATGTTTAAATTTTTGCACTTATATTTGTACGGCTGGAGTTTGAAAAGGACTAAATTAAACCACGAGGTTTTAAAAAAAGTGTTATCATTCATCCGTATTAAAATGTGCTTACAACATATAAACTGTTTTGAAGTTACAATTTCTTGCGCACGGACATGAGGCAAAAACAGTTTAAGATTTAAATATATTGAGTTACACTTCCCATTAAAAAATTGTTTTTGAATTCACTTCCTATGATTTATTTACTTCAGTTTGTGAATGAAATGTATTCCCCTGAAATTCTTCCATTTTGTTAAAATAATGAAGAATTTCGTAAAATAAACGGCATAAATAAGAGTTAGACTGAGAGTAACTGAGAAAAATTAAAAATGAAAATAAAGTTTGCACAAATTTTATAATGCACTCTGCAAAAGTAAATTTAAATATACTTATAAGAATGAATGTTGCAATACTCAGATCACTATTGTTTGATTCAAATATAGTTTGATTGCAACCATGGACGTAGCTATAGCTTTCACGTGGAAGGGATCCAGTTAAGTGGGGAGGTGGGGGGGGGTCCATTCTTACTATAAAATTTGATTGACAGTAAACATTACTATAAATATTTTGTGAAAAAATTCATTTGCATTACAAATTTTTAACCATCTTTGTTGTAAGTTTTCTTTTTACTCATTAAATCATACAATTTACAAAATTAATGTACTTTTTTAAAATTAATATGAAATTTTCAAAATTTAAATGAAATTTAAAAATACTTTTACCGTATACTATTTTGGGGCACGGATTCAAAAGGGGGGGATATGCTGCCAAAATTAGCGTTTTTACGTATACTAAGGGTGGGGGGTTCTAGACCCCCTAAATACCCCCCTGGTATATGCATCCGTGATTGCAACATTCATTTCGCTCTTAAAATCGCATGCAAGTATTAGAGCAGATTAAAAATAGTCAATAATTTCATTCACAAACCTGTTTTCATTTTATTACTAAAAATGATTTATGGATTCCGTTATTTCCTGTCTTATAATTCCCATTGTTTTCTCAGTAAAATTAATATGACACAGGAAGGAACGAAAGTGATGCAACAGTTCATCGTGAAGAGAGGAAGCAAGAATTCTGGAAATTAGCACATTCGAGCGTTTCTCTCATCTATCTCATTCCTTTTTCTTTCGTGTATTGCTTCATTTAAATGGTTTAAGGTTGTTTTATACCAGCATTCGCAACTCGTATGACACATTTAAACTAATTTAATTTTTTAATCCTACGT
Source organism: Cheiracanthium punctorium (assembly GCA_038373885.1). Taxonomy (NCBI): domain Eukaryota; kingdom Metazoa; phylum Arthropoda; class Arachnida; order Araneae; family Cheiracanthiidae; genus Cheiracanthium; species Cheiracanthium punctorium. The sequence continues at coordinate 115,511 of JAWZYV010017682.1, read as the reverse complement.
TAAACTAAGTCTTATAATTTATACAAACATACAAAAGAGTAGGGGGAAAATATAAATAAATAAACTGCATTGAGACCAAAAAAGAAAAATGTAACTATGCTGTTAACAAACTTTCTGATCTTAATTTTTGTTGTGATGTATACCGGTAGTATTCAGACTATGGGTCGAGACCCAAAGTAATTTTCCGTGACCTCATTTAGAGTGGCAAAAAATTATCTTGTCTCGCAGAATTGATTAGATTTGTAAATAGATTTGATTGAATACAGGTTCTACATCAATGACAAACATTTTTCAGAATTTTTTTATGTATTTTAATCTGCTAGCTCTTAATGGAGAACGACCTCAGACAAAACTGCTTTTCGCCAAATAAGTAAATAAAGAGGAAATTGGAAATTGAGGAAATTCGGTCGGTGAGATTGCGAAGCAAAAACTAAATTAAAAAGTTTTCATTCTATAAAAACTTTACTAACAGTAGAAGTATTGCGATCGCTAAAAAATTCTTGTATTCAGACTTTGACCATTCAAAATTAACTTTGACAATTTTCTGCGTGATGTCTTCATTTTTGCCAGTTGTGAATCCATTTTGATTATTTTGACTAGTTTTTCCGTTACATCTGTACATATGTATGTATGTTCGTAACTCGCATATCTCTGAAACTATTAGCCGTAATTGTGTATGTAGAACTGTTGTGACGTCTAGTTGTGCAGTCGACTTAGTACTTTATTTGCAGACTCTCCCAAAAGTTTTTCGATACATTAAGGTCTATGGACATCTTCAATACATTAAAAGCCTATGGTCAATCATTGTATGGACTACACTTCAAATCTGGTTTACTGCCACCAAGCTTGGCGACTTTTAGCTGAATATCGCGAAATTTGGCACCAATAATAAGTTCCCAGAATTGGAACCAGATTGCAGATATCTCATTATTTGGCAAGAAATTGCCAAACCTTAATATCATTAAGCTTTCGGGTCTCAACTTTAGTTTAGATAAGTTTAAACAAGGTGCTTGAAAAATATGCATAATTTAATAGACATACGAAAAAGTCATATGGTGTCCACATCAGATATTTTGTTCTACAATATTTTATTTTATCGTTTTATCTTTTTCCTTAAGAGGGACGGAGAAATTCTGAAACAAATCATCATAAATGCGGATACATTTCGTTATTATTAAAAGATATATTAAATTATAAACTGCAGTCAGTATTTAAAACTTATGTCCTGTTGATTATAGTATACTTCATCTAAAATCATTATTTGTGCTATTATTAAGCATTCAAAAGATACTAGCGTACATAAAAGAGTTTTTCCAAAGAGTGAGTCTTTCTTTAATTTAATCTTGAACACAGGTTTAACTGCTCGCTTTCATTGCTTCAAGCACGCCAAAATGAAGATATTTTTCTGTACGCAGCGTTGCTTTGGAGCTTGGATTTTCAGATGCTCCTCTGAAGACTAACGTTGAGCTTGCACACAAGTGGGTGGCCAAGGGAACATTTAAAGACCCATTCCGGGAAGTAGACACAAAAGCTAATCTTAACTATAAGGCTTTTGAAACTATGAGAGTGAACAAATTAAACCTGGATTCAGTAGGAGGGTAGGGTGAATTCCATCGCAACCCTTTCCGTGTTAAGCAAATGCAACTCTCTGAAAGAAATATATAGCCTATGAACATTGGTTGCTGACGTCCTTCGATACCGTACTGAGAATTTTAGATGTCATTAGAACATATAGATATATTACATATCGTCGTTTTCAAACCAATATCTGCTATGTGCTAAAAGTATAACTTTGAGATGTTGAATAAAAACGTTCTCCTGTAAAATTTCATATTAAATATAACGCTTAGTAACGTATAATGCTTACATCTTATAATGCTTTGAGTCACACAGCAGTCTTTTTGTACGAAATTTTGTTTAATAAACTTGTTACACTAGTCAAAATGTCGAAATCTTCAAACAGTTCACATAGCAGATATTGGTTTGACAACGAGGATATGTTTTTGCGTTGTCTTGGATAAGTTCTATTAGTCCTTACTCTGGTCGATGTCCAGTTAAAGTTCTGCGATTTTCTTTCAGATGAAACTTGCGAACACCGGCCGCTACTTCTCCAAATGGTTAAAAAAAAAAAAAAAATCAGTCCGTTCTCATTTTTAGAGTGAATCTACTTTCATTTTCTAATTACAAGATATTTATTCAATCATTTCTCGTGGAAATATTAATTACACTTTATTATTAGAAAAATTACGCAACTAATAGCAACGTACGGAAACGTAAAAGTTTTATTGAAACGTCATGCACGTTGTCGAAAAAAATTTGAATCGAAAATACTATCCACACCTGCTGCATGCTCCGTTACACGTACTCATATGTGATGTCACTGAGCACAAGCAATGTCAAACGTGTACTCCTTTTTTTTTTTTCAGATGAATTTCCACAGGAAAAGCGCGGAAACCGAACTTCTTCACCGTTTGTGGATTTGGAGGTGTGTGCGTTTTCGGCGAATGAGGAAATGGAGGCTCGACTCCAATTATTGGATGTTGTGTTTTAAATCCCAGTCCCCTTGACCCATTTAAATTGCGCCGGTGACAAGTCGACCATTATTTTTCATTTGCGCACAAGATTGCCTTCAGTGAGAGGAGAATTTCGGCTCTAAGCGAATCTAATTTGAAATCCTTGAAATTAAACTCACAACGTGGCTAGTAAAAGGAAACGCTCTATCCGAGAGCGGTTGGGTATTTAATTAAGCCTACTTCGGAGTTTCCAGCGAGAGAGAGATAAACTCAGTAGGGAAAAAGTTTGTTTATTTAAATAAATAAAGTGAAAGTACAGAACGAAGTAAACTTTTCCAGTTCGGTATTTTACTTGGCATATTAAATTAATTTGCTGTGATTTTTATAGGAGAGCGTTTTTGTTTACAGGGACATGTGGAAAATAAATAAAACAAATCAAAGAATCAAGGAGGGAGAGCATTTTTTTTTTATTTTATTAGTGCTTATTTATCTAATATGTAATGATTTAGGCATATTTGACAACATTCCTTTGCTTTGAAGGCTACCGAGTTGGTTAGTTGATTAAGATAAAACAGGCGAATATTATATGCTGTGGGGAAATATTTTAATTTTTAATGAGTCCATTTTTAATCACTATGAAGCAATGTTTTTGTTCGATTAAACGTATTATAAATAAGAAGTATTTAAATACTAGGAGATTCATATCACTTCTCTTATTATTCGCTTTGAGAAAACAGTTTTGGATTGTATTAAAATATATATATAACTCTCTGTAGTTTTAAGAAACCGGACAGTTTTATGACAGAGAGAGGTACTTCACGTTTCTAACTGTCCCGTTTAGAGTTTCCTGCGCCTTCACGGCGATTCTCTCTGAAAATTAGACCCTTATCGTAATACGAGAAAACTTCTAAATGTTTGCATTGTCTAGGAAACGGCTAAAAATCTCAAGAACTTTTGGAATCGTACATTTAGTGTGTACAAACAGCACCTGTACATAGCAGTATTCAGTGGCAGGGTTTAAAACCTGCAACTTGCAGACTTCAAACACTGTTCTGGAATTCAATGAATTCGTCTCAAAGTTCTTCCATCCTTTGGAGTCATAATTTGCTTAAGGTGACCAAATTTTTGATTGATTGGATTTGATTTTTTGGTTAAGGCAAACTTACACGTAGGCTACCTGCTTAAGCGGGGAATGCCTTGAGTGGGAACTTAATTAGCGGTTCTAACGCGTATTCACGTTACATCTAAAGAAAACCGCCCAAAACTCCAGACCGTTAGATCGATAGCCGCGCGATACACCCGAACTGGGAGCCTTCACACTGCGCCTACCATACTCAAGGCTATATTCACCCGGCCATGGTCGGAACAAAGAATTGAGGACAATTTAACGCAGCCTCGCAAGTTCTGAAACAAAAATTGGAAGCATTTTATAAAGTTAATATTTTTTTTTCAAATAATTGCAAAAAATGCATACCGTATCAGGAACTTTAGGAAATCTATGTAAAATGATGTCTTGATGACATTTTCTGCATGTTTTTCATATTTTCGTTAAGTAGTTACAACGTAAAAACATATTCCTCAGAATATCTCTTTGCGTGTTATCTAACATTTTTAATATGTCTTGACTGCTTTTAACTAACATATTCTCAGAGAAAAAATAAAATTGTGGAAAAATGATTGATTTTAGGATAAATGGGACACATTTAAAACTAAATAAATAAATAAATAAAAGTAAAAAAATAAAAATAAAAAATCTGAAATCGGGGACGTTTGGCCACCTTAAATTTGCTTCAAAATATATCAGTAGTTTAAAGAGAGTTATTTTTTAATACCAGCTTATCTCTAATCTGGATCTCTTTGAAACTGCACACCCTCTTGCTCTTTAAGAATAACATTTGGATGGATGGACTTTGCTCTTTCAGTGACATGTATATTTCACGACGACTGTGAAAGTGGTTGTACTTTTATTTATTTGTTGTGCTAATGATTATTTTAATAAGCTTTTAACCATAAAACGCAACGTAGTAAACTGTGATTTCAAATTGAAATCCGTAGTTTTAAAGCAGATATTTTTGCGTTGTTACACCCACACAGCCACATCCCAGAAAATCCCAGTGCTACACAAACGGAACCTCTCGCTAAGTTCTTTCCCCTCTGGAAGTAACAATTTTCTCTGAATTTGTGCCACTCTTAAAAGCGAGTTTCTTTTTTAAAACTTGCTTATCCGTACTCTCTCTATCTCAATGACAGGGCATCCCCTTCTAGCTCTGCGGCATTTGAAATGCACGGATAGATAGACGGATGGATTTCTTCGGTGGCACGTACATTTCATCATCTTTCCGGGGATGGGGATGAGATGAGAAATCTTAGCACGTAGCATCTTTTGGAGGATTGCCAAATTATCCTCGAAGAAGAGGGGGGGGGGGATCTCCAAACACCGGTTGCCATAAGAACCGCCAATCGATCCGAATGTCTTTTCTCCGCTTCTAAATTCTGAAGGTGACCTCTGAGCGCGCACACCTACAGACACACCCACGTTTCTGGTTAGGAACGGACCAATGAGGAGGCACGGCCGGCTCAGACGCAAGACCCTCAAACCCGTTCGGAGAAGCCCGATATACAGGTTCGTCTGTGCTGCGACACACGTCGTGCAGGGAAAGCACGACATGCCGAAAAAATGTTGAAGATACCTATTATCAAGGGTCACTGAAATAAAAATGCTGATGAATGGGGACTTATGTCAGACTTGCCGTAGGGGATGACGCAACATGGAATTCGTTCCATTTTAGAGTTCTAATGGATAACTTTCCTTTTTATAATGCTGGTGTCTCATATCAAGAACTGTCATTGTTCGAATCGTTAGTAAAGAAACTTTTACACGGGAAAAGATTATTTCTCCACTTTTATGACAGTCGCAGTATTAAAAGAAGGAAAAGGAACTAAATCAAATTCGAATACACTCCGCTATCTTTCTTAAAATGGTAAATAAAGATCTCATCGTTATGTAAATGAATGTTGTTTTACGATGTAAACATAACTTGAACATTTTAAAGTGAGCTATAAAACATTTTTTGACGCAGTTTTTAGTAATGAAGTATTGGTTAAGATTTATTCTATATGCCAATTATTGCTTTATTTTCTTAAACTTCATATTTTGTATTCGTAATACAACTTTTAAATCGTTTCCGTATATTTTTATTGCGATAATGGTGGTTAAAAATATCTTTTTATGTAACATATTTATATAGCTAATTTGTATTAATAATAAATAAATAGCAAATACTTTAATTTTTTTCTGAAAAATTTACTTCTGACACAAAAGTTTTCGTGCTATATGAATTTGTGGCTCATTCTAAAAAATGACATATTCTTAATTGTGTAGCGTAAGTAAGACATTAAAAAATCTACGTTAATATATATATATATATATATATATATATATATTTATATATATATATATATTTATAATGCAAGTAAATCACTATAATGAAAGTTGTAGTTATACAAGGAGAAAAAAGGCGCATAAGTGTATTGTGTATGCATAAGATTAACCATAACTCTTGCAAATGCGTTATTCTATACTTATTCTAAATGAGTGCAAGAATGTAGATAAAAATAAATAACAATATTAATATATGAATTTTATTACCATTAATTAATCAGAAATTATACAGCGTCACTGACAATTCTTTGATGCATAAAGAAATATTACCTTTTATAACCTAGAAACATATCGTAACATAAAGTTATTTTTATTCCGTATTACAAAGCACTAATTATGCAATTTATAATCTTGAATCACATCTCTTAAAAGTACTATTTAGTTGAAAATTTATCCTTATGTAGTAAGTTGCAAAAACATCATACTTATCATGAAAAGTAGTCTCACATTTTAATAGTAAATACAGACCACAGTTAAAAAATAAAGCATGTTAAAAAAATGAAAACTTTAAATTAAATTTTTTTCCGATGATGCAGACCGTTAAAAAAGTGCTGGAGTATAAACCAAATTTCCATATCCTCTCTTCATGAATAGCTTATAATTTCAATACACAACCCAAAACAAAGTGAAAGAATTCTGTTTTGAGATTTTTTATAGATATAATATATACACTGAGAGAAAGTATTGCTCGTGAAACCAAATTATGGAAAATTGACTTACACTCGAAGACATTTTATGTGGAGGGACAAAAATTTTCTTTTTAAAAAACGGGAAGCCAAATATGTATTTTTGAACTTATTATCACCCAACATGCATATCTATGGTAATAAAATCAGGAATTTAGTAAGAATGAATAATGTGTATGGTAAAAATGACTCTTATAGTTGTGAAAAAAATCTTAGCCGTGTGAGTAAATAAAGTCAGATTATGTCAGACTATAAGGTGTGCATATTTTCAGAGAGCTCTTAACATGGAAAAGCTCTCTGAAAGTAGCTGAGCTTTCCCCGATTACGGGCCCTGGATCCAAGATCAGGGACCCCCCCACCTTCCAGTTTACAGTCGCGTGGTACATTATTATTTCATGGTTATGTCTTACCCATGCTCTTTTTAAAATGTAATTTAACCCTAAAATATAGGGTAAAATTGAAGAGCTGAGTGGATGAATACCTTGAGACTTTTTTTTATATAATAGAGATTTTCGGGCGGAAGAACAGGTTAAACTGTGTTTCTATTTATGATAAACAATGATAAACTGTTTATCATAAATATATATTTTAAATTTTAAGCTATAATTAGATTTAGAGTCTTGTAAAATTTCATTTGATAAAAAATTCAAAATATTTTTTTTCTAGTCTGTATTAAATTATAATAATTAAAAAGTTAAATTGCTTAGAGTTACTCCCGAGCCCTGGACCCAGAGGTTCACCCAGCCCCACCCTTTTGGGGACCATGCATTAGTCTATTTTCCAACTTTTGACTCACGAAGAATAAATGTGTTTTCAATAAAATATTTAGGGGTGACAATAACATATCCTTTACTTTTTAGCTCATAATGTCCTGTAAAAATTATTAATTATTTGTAAAAGAGATGTCATAATCATTTTTATCAGCACTGACATCTGCGGAAAAGTGGAGAATGGGATGAAAATGTATTGATATAGAAGAACAGTTGGATATACTGTCCAAAAGGCCCCAACGCTGAAAAAATGTAGTTGCTGCCATAGCTCGATTTAACTACAAATAATTGAGTCACCAGTCTCATGCCACAGAGCTAAAGAGCTTTTTTTGACACAGATGGTTGCGTGCGATTCCATTGGCCGCCATGTTTGCCGGTAGTTAAATCGAGCGGTGCTAACGGATGCTCTTATTCAGCGTTGGGCAGTATATCCAGTTTTTCTTCCATATCGATGCGAAAATGGGTGCGCTTCAAAGGTTTGATTTGAAATCAGCAGCACTTATTACTATTGTTGATATCAACAGTGGGTATATTCCGCTTGTCTGTACCTGAGAGGCCTAATAACCTTCTCTGTCATCCTTTGGTATTTTGTGGTCGTATATGAGATTCTTTTGAAGTCACGCTGACTTACGAACTGCAGCTGGCAGCCATCCACTAATACTCAGACATGCGGTAGTAAAAGCACCCCCAAATGCTATTTCTGGAGCATTTGTGTCGGAAAGGCAAATTTTGCTTTGTTTACTTTCTGAAGGGAAGATGAAAATGAAGTGATTTCTACAAACGGATGTATTCCCATTGACGCGATGGAGAAGGGAGTGCGGATGCAGTCTGTTGTGAAATAAGCCTCCCACAAAGGATCATGTTAACTTATTTAGTTATTTAAGGAAAAAAGAACTAGTGACATATAACATAAGTCCATACTCTTTTCCAGACTTACTACTAGTGCTTAATATACTACTTATCCACACTGCTACATGAAAAAAAAAAGTTTTGTTAAATTAAAAAAATATATATTTTTTGATTCAGAAAAAATTTCCTTGGCACTATTCAAGCCAAATCATTTTACTGGACAAACAAAAATTTCATTTCAACAGAGTATTAGCAAAATTTTACATTTCCATAATCTTACAAATACAGACATTCCATCCTGATACTGATACTCTGTAGCTCAAATTTAACCTACTAAAATTCTCGTTCTTCCATTTGACATTTACTTATATCGATAGCTATTTGCTTTCTTCTTTTGAACTGTAATATTTAACAATTCTACTACAATGTTGCAATTAAATACTTAACCAGAACCATAAATAAATGAAATCAGAATTATAAAAAATCTGTTCTCTCTGGATTTGCAGATGTAGTACAAAGAAATATCATGTTTGGAATTAACCAAGAAATTATGAAATTTAAATGTATATTGTAAAAAAAAAAAAAAAAAAAAATAGCAATTGGTAACTACTCCTATAGTTCCACAATACTGTTCTAATAATTAACATTTCTTCTAAAATGATTAAGAATCAATATTTAATAAGACTATATGTAAACGAATTCAGACGTTTTAAAAGTATATGTGCTACTTCGATTCGCAGGTGTAGTAAAAAAGTATATGCTATTATTGTATTTAAATTAACCAGGAATCTATAATAATTTGTTCACGAGAGAACGCAATCTATAATGCAAAGAAATTCAATCTATAATTTCTCCTGTAAACTATCTATATATGTACATATATAGTATATTTATTTTAAAAAAGTGAATAATATTGGGGGCTTCTCCAAAGTTGGTAAAGCTACCCCTGATCTTGACCAACACCTCCCACATGTAGAAAGCCGAACAACTGAAGCTTTGACGTCATCACTAGCCCCTCACACAGTGACGTCATCACAGTTTTTCTTCATAAAGTAAAACTGTTTAAATTTTCTGGTGAATGCTACTAATATTAGAAAATATCTTAAGTTAAAGATAAAAATTAAAAAACCTTTGTGATGCAAATCAATTCATTATGATCTATTTCCTTATCACATTTTAATTAGTTGCAGTTAATTTAATTTTACGACAAAGGGTAAATTTTTTTCTATCTCAAAATCATTAAAATGTTGTTAAGGGTGAGCAATGGCGTAGCCAGAAATTTTTCATGGAGGGGGGGGGGGGTTACGACTACTGCAACTCACATATACGTATATGTGAGTGTGATGAGGGAGTGAAGAATATAAATTTTGTATGGCGAAAAATTCCTCATGGGGGAGGGTTGTGACCCCCTATCCCCCCCCCTTTGGCTACGCCAGTGAGGGTGAGTAAATTCACCAGAAATTTTAAATAGTTTTACTTTATGAAAATGAAACTATGAAGACGTCATTTTCGAAGGCCTACTGGTGACGTGAAAGTTTACTGACGTAGTAATTGTTCAACACCTCCTAGATATAGAAAGCCGTGCCACTCCTACGTCCCCAGGCTTTGACGTTATCACTAGGCCTACTAAAGTGACGTCATCACAGTTTTAATTTCACAAACTAAAACTATTTAAAATTTCTGGTGAATGCTATATTAGAAAATATTTTAAATTAAACATTAAAATTAGAATACCTTTCTTTCTGATCTATTTCCTTACCATACTATCTAATTAGTCATGGTTAAAAACTGCCATTTCTCGTAAAATTATATTTTTTTTATCTCACATTATTAAAATATTACTATTTTGGGGTAAATTCACCAAAAATTTTTAATAGTTTTATTTTACGAAAATAAAACTTTTAAATGTAGGCCTAATGCCGACGTCAAAGCTTGGTGACGTAGAGGTTGTAAGGATTTTTATATCTAGGAGGTGTTGTCTTGACTCAGGAGAGCTGGATATTGGTCAGAGAGTAAATGGTAGCAGGCAATTTATTCGTAAACCCAAATAGAGTCGGCAGCCAGTTCACTCTAAATCTGAATCTGATTCAACAAGACTACAAGTTAAAATACCAAAACAATTATGATTACTTAAAATAACAAAACTTTGTTGAACAAAAGGAAAACACCTTCGATAATGCAAATTCAAATCTAAACTAATTTGTTAAAAGAAATAAAATAGTTGTTAGCAGGGTAGTGTTAACTGAGTGGGAAATTTTGAGTTTTGCTGTTTGAGTATTTTTTTTTTTTTATATATCATTTCTTGTTTTAATCTTGTATGCATACTGAACACGAATTTTACGTTTTAAACTGCAGCTATTTGTTATAAATATTTCAAAGCTCTACCTCTTTTGGAGTGAATAAATGAACTTTTTAAATATTTTATAAAAAACAATAACATTTGTTTTTCTCTTAAGCTAATATAAGCTCTTAGAGACACCTCCTAGAGTATTCAAAACAAACTATAGTAAAAGTTTCGAAAGAGACTTTTCTATTTATTTTCTATTGTTTTTTATTTATATATCTACATCATTTACAAAATTAGCACACAATATATGTATGCATATATATATATATGTGTGTGTGTGTGTGTGTGTGTGTGTGTGTGTGTGTGTGTGTAATATATATATATATACACATATATATGTTGAACATAAAGTGAAGAAAATGAATTAACTAAACCAGTTTCAAAAATTCTGCAATGATGCATCTTACTTGTTCTGAAATTACTAAAATTTCGAACTTTTAAAACAGTTTCCCATCAAGTCTCATTTTTTCAGAGATTATTTTAATGTTATTAAATTTTGAAAAATTCTGTAAAAATAAATTTGAATAGTATAATAATTTTAGGACAACTTTATTTAAGCTGGAAAAATTAGCATTTTTTCTATCACGACCTCTGTCTCGCAGCTGTACTAAGTTTAATTTTAAATTATTATTTTTGAAAATTTTATAGTAAAAAGAGATGATAGATTAAAAAATGCTGATTAATCTTTAAACCTGTAATCCTGAAAATTTACATAACGAATGACAGCTCTAACGGATAACAGCTAGAGAGAGAGAGAAAGAAGAAAAATGGATATTTATCTTACCTCCATGGCATTTTAACGTTTTAAAGAATTGTTAATCGATTACCAATCAATAGAGTAATATTATTTCACTAACGGTTTTTGTATTTTAGTGATTAACTCTTCCATAACACTGTATAAAAATGTATTTATCTTCCTTCTATTGCAGGGTTTAACAGGCCATTTAGTTTTTGCCATTGCTGCGGCGGCTCTGGGTTCTTCATTCCAACATGGTTACAATACAGGAGTTACAAATATTCCTCAACACGTGAGTATAATTTAATGATACCTCTTATAATTATTTTTAATGTGGCAAAATCTGTACAGTAAACTTCATATTCTAAGAACAATGTCGCAGATACATTTAATAAAGAACGTGGAAGACGATAGTTTTAGTTTCGACGAATCACGTTCAAGAAACACTTATACATTCTTTCAAGAATTTCGAGTAATAAATTGAAAGGGATATTTTATTTAATTTTCGAAAAATTATATCTTAATGCTTGAAAATTTTTGTCGTGTGCTCAGTTTTTTAAGCGTAGGTCTCGAGAAGGGCATTTTTCCCTACAAATATACTTACACATATTCGAAAGTTCGAACAGATTTTGCATAAGATGTTATTGTACGAATTAAGGCTTTCATTAAACTAAAAATAACCTTTTATATCACTAAATTCCTTCTATATTTAGAAAAATTAAAACTGTACAGAATTTCTCCTTTATACCCCTACCCCCCGAAAAAAGAAAACTTAGCATTACACTGAACTCAAGTTTTCACAGCTATAATCTTTTTAGACCTATATTTATAGTTTAATCTTTCTATGTTAAATACATAATAAATAAGATTTTTTAATGCACTGCATATATTATTTAAAAGGGACTTTCAATCATTTTGGATAGCTGCCAACTTTTACGGAATATAACTAACCACTTTTTGTAAACAGTAAATTTTGTTAAATATTTTTTCAAATTAGTAATCATCGCGCACGCTGAACTCCTAAATTGCGCTAGATTCTAAGCCGAAAACTGTTGTTTAGAAAAAGTAGTTAATTATATTCTGTAAAAGTTGGCAGCTATGATATTGTTTCTACCTTAAACGAATAATACAATATTTAAAAATCTTAGGATGATGGAGGGTTTTATCGTTCTTTTTCTATGGCTGTGCCCGGCTTTATTACTGGCAAACGTTGATTATTTCTTTTTGATTTTTTTTTTTCTTTTTTCAGTGGCTGCGCATCGCATTTAGATTAGAGCGTTTCACTAATTTTAATTTTACATTGTCTTTTTTAACACAATGCATAACACCCCTCAAAACCGGTATAAACCATATTTTCGACTCTCTGGCAGTCTCCACTGTGTTTTCTGATACTTAAAACTTCTATATATTGCTATTCAGTCTTTTGATACATGCTCAGCAATGAAGAATAGATGAAAGACACAGGGAATCACTTCTTCCTGAAAATGCTGAACTGCAGTTGCATCAAAATTGAAAAATGACTTTCTCTTTCAGCAATGTTACTTTTATTACTTAAAAGGAAATAACGCTCTTTTATAATTTACGAAGTGTCACTACCCTGATCTTTCCTCATCATGAACTGGATTTATGATTGAAAATAAAAGCAAAGCCGAATCAATTCTATCCTAAAATATCACAGTACGTTTATAAACGTCATTCGCTAGCTAGTGACCTTTAGCGTCAATCAATATTTTATTAATCCACCTTTCGAGCTGTCGGACGTATTGGTATCTTAAATATTTATTCCTTCTTGAAATTATTTTTATATAGTTTAAAAGCATAGAGTTTCAATAAAATAATTATTTAAATGCAAAACTATTGTTAAAATTATATTGCATACTCAATAAAAAAAATTTATGATTTGAAAAAGGGATTTTATAATGGGGGAAAAGGTGATACACAGTTCGTTTACCAAATGTGTATAATATCACTTTAAATGCATTCAACAGAGAAAAGGCTGTTTTATCAATATAGTTCTCCAAAGAGATAACTTATGCACATGTAGGCTAATTTATTTCCCTTCTGGAATTAAAGCATCGTAGATAATGATAGTAATGTGAAGAAAAAATACAATTAATTATTTTTAAAAATGTATCTAAAAGATCTACGCTAAAGGATCACAACCGCATTCGCTACCGTTGATCGCGACATGTTAAAGCGAGTGCGGGGAGGGAAGAATTTTACTTTAGACTTGATATCTGCAGCATCACGAAAGTTTCACATATTGATCATTTATGAAACAAAACTTGTAACATTAAAAAAATGTTACAAGTTTTGTTTCATATAAATAAAGTCAACTTTGTTGCTGTATTGGTAATACATTTTTTAATAAGCCTTCCAAACTCAGAAGGGAATTGTGACACACCCTGCATTAACTACCCTGTTACTAGACTGAAATTTTAACCTCTTTAGAGATACCATTATTAATTTAAAGTCTTTAATATTCCTAAATCAGTGAGAATAAATCACTGAACAAGAGTGCATCATTAATTTCTATCCTCTAAAGCTTGTCGCGATTGAATGTGTCGCCGTTTTCCAGAAATTATTAATACACTCTTGAATTACCTCCGACAAGTTGCATTTGTAAATTCACTTTAAGATTGATCAGTTGAGTGAACTTAGTATGAAATATATAGGGGTATCTTAGAGGGGGTCACAAATTCTTTCCCTGATTAAAAAAAATATATATTATAACTAGGCAAACGTTTGTTAAGACATTTTGCAAAGACGTTCCCGAATTTCTTTAATAAAACCATTTACATCAGAAAATTTCACCACCCTTAGATTTCGAGTGTCAAAGCGGCATTTCAATTTTCACCATGTATTGACCAATATTTTAGTTGCCACATTAGACCCAGCATCTGTGATCGCACCAAGTGCAACGCTGAGTCCTAACCGAAGCATTCAAAGACCCATGCTTGAAAAGAACATTGATGAAAGTAGGAAAGTCTTCCCCCCCCCTTCCGTCTTTCCAGTGATGAGAACGAACAAGTTACACTTGGGTTCAAGATTAAAAATGAACAGCAGAAAAAAAAATGACCCATATAAAATGCTTCGCCATACATATTGCCTATCTCTTGAAACTTTTCTGAATCCGCCACCGCGAGCTCAAGCCGGAAGATCAGCGAAAATTATTCAGCCTAAGCCTATTTCGGACTTGACATCTTTTCATCTCTAATGAGCTGAGCACCCACATATATTAAATGTTTATGTATTGAACGAATTGAGTCAAATATAATTATTGAAAATGTGCACTTGTAATTGAGATATTTTTAAAGTTTTTTTAATTAATGCGTGTTCCTTTTATTCTCTCCTTTCAGTTGATTCAAAAGTTCATAAACGACACATATTTCGACCGGTATGAAGTTCCTGCCGGTGATGGCACTGTCACATTCATCTTTTCCATTCTCGTTTCCATATTTTGTGTGGGGGGTATGTCCGGGGCCCTCATGACAGCTTTTGTAGCTGAGAAGTTCGGAAGGAAAGGAGGTCTGCTTCTCAACAATGTGTTTGTGATTGTGGCTGCAATATTCATGGGTGCAGCGAAAGCAGCCAAATCATATGAAATGCTAATATTAGGCCGATTTTTCACTGGTTTCAATTCAGGTAATTATCTTGCCCCGCCTTCTTCTCGATAATTATTTTTTTGATGGTTTGTTGTACTCTGAGTATTTTCAAAAATGCAAAAATTAATAGTAGTATATATTGCTTATTTTAAAAAATATTGCTGTTGTGTACAGATATATTAATAGGGAGTTTTTGCATAGCGTTTTCACTCACGTTAACGTTAAATGCCATTGGACAGTACAGCGCATGCGCAAACATAAATTCCGAAACCTGATTGATCAAAGTATTCCGAATAGCGTTAGCGTTAAGTTAGGAAGAAACGATATGCAGAAACTCCCTAATAATTGTATAAACAATTCATAAGGTTTTTATAAATTGCAGGAAATATGGTTAATTTTGTTGTAGTTGTTAACTGAAGAAATGACACTATCACAGTTGTATCTTTAGTCTATATTTGTTAAGAGCAAAAGAAGTATAAAGTTCTTCACAAGTTCCATAATTTTTAAGTTCGTGTATCATTTTTAATTTTTTACAGAAACAAACTTAAATTTTATTTTAGATTTAGGTTCAAATAAAGTGCATTAAAAATATCTATCACTTAATATACGTACAAGGAAGTCATGTGGTCTCTACATCAGATTTTTTAAAAGGGGTTTTAATTGTTATTGTGAAGATGTGAAAGTTTTATGTCTACTTAAAATAATAGTATCCCTTGAAAGCAGTAATTTGAATAATTTTCTCAGTATTGTCAAAGATATTTACTCTAAATTTTCAAACAATTCTGTAAGATTAAAATAATTGGATTGATAATGTCATTACAAAATCCTCTTTGTGATGAAAAGATATAAACTGTGCAGCATATGTGCGAAAGATGTACAACTTAGCAGCATTGTGTATTCATTGGATAAATGTCAGTATTTTCTAAAAATACTGCTTTTAGAGCGATAATATATATTATTTGATTAATATAAGTTTACTAAACTCCCTTTAGTTTGAAAGATATTATATTACTTGTTCATTTGTGTGCTTTCAGGTTTAAATGCAGGATTGGCGCCTATGTATTTAGCAGAAATTTCCCCGTTGCATTTGAGGGGAGCAGTTGGGACAATATATCAGCTCGTGATCACAATATCAATTTTAATATCTCAAGTGTTGGGATTGCCTCAAATCTTGGGCACAGAAGATAGATGGCCATTCCTTTTTGGTAAGATTTGTTCAGTTTTATTTTGTAGTTTTTGAAATTGAATTTGTACAGGCAATTCATTTATAGTAATATTCGTTAATACTCCTTTTCACTTCATATTCAAGTAAGTAATTAAGCGCCTCAAGCTTTCAAAAGTTGTATATTATTTTGCATTTTAAAAAATGCAATATTTAATAAACTTTCTAAGTATCCCAGCCGATGATTGATAATCTATCATCAGACTTGCCAACTGCTCCGGAATATAATTAACCACATTTTTTAAACACAAATGTTTGATTTAAATTATCGCAAAAGTTCGAAATTAAGCGTGCGGACCAATTGTCATTTCCAAAAAGTATTTAAGAAAAATTACTGTTTACAAAAAGTGTTTAATTATATTCCGGAGCAGATGGCAACTCTGTATTTGTTTATTGTAATAAAAGTTTGAGCTTAATTTTTTCAAAAATTATTTTATACCTTTAAGTTTATCTTTCAATAAAAAGATTGATTTCAAATTTTTTAAAAAAATCTTATATTTATTGTTTTGCGTTCTAACATATGCTTCCTTACATTGAAAAAATTCCATATTGTATTGACACAGATAATATTTTGTAATTTTTATTGTGAATATTTTATTCAGAATGGCCATGTAATCAACAGTTAAATCATTGAAAATTTTGGTCTTATTACTATCTTAAAAGTACTGAAATCCTTTTTTGTGACATTGACATACTTTTCATGAAACAATTTACTTTTCCACTGGAATTATTTAGCTATTTTAAGCGTTTTAATTCCAAAGGAATTATCAACTATGTATAACTTTTTAGTAATTTAAAAATTTCTTAAAAGTTCGTGCCTAAAAGATGCTAATGTAATGTTTAGAAAAGTTTTAAGGGAAAAAAAAAACCTGATAACAGACAGCGTAATAATTTAGCTACACCATTGACCTGGCTTTTTCTCCTATATGGTTTTGAATCACTTATTTCTCACTATCATTTGCTAAAGTATATCAAAATTATGTATGTTATAATGTTTTAATTGAGTCAGTGATAAAATAAAGAAAAATAAAGACACTTTTATTTGGTTAAAGTAACACAAAGAAGATATCGGGGGCGGATTCAGAGTTCCGGGAGGGGGGGCAACAGTGAAACTCTATGTTGAAATTTTCTTTTCTTTAAATCTTCCTGAGATAAGTGCTATAGAAAAGAAAGAGATACCTGGGGGGGGGGGGGGGGCTGGGGCGCTGCACCTCCCCGAAACGGGACCCTTTATAGGTTACAATTTGATACATAGCCCCCCCCCCGAAATAAAATCCTGGTTACGCTACTGGTGGGGGAGCTCTTCTTAAGGGGGCCTAACCAGTATTCAGAACCGCTGCAAACTATTTTTTTGGCGACCCACCCATCTCCTAAAATTAACCCATTTATGCCTAGTGTCCCTTTTTTGGGATGGCATTTTCGCTATTAGTCGAAAACGTCATTTACTTTTCCTAGCCTTAATTCACGAGCATTAAACCTCAACTCCACAAAATATTTTAACATGACCAAGTAGGATGTTTACATTTCAATTTTTATGCATAATGATTTTAAAAGAAATCATCCCTTGTTCAAGAAGTTGACATCTGAAATTTACCTATTATTGCTGGTATTAGCAAAAAATCGAGGAAAGTCGCAAAAATATCTCGGCATAAATGGGTTAAGACTCTTTGTAAATTTTCATATAAATATATAGCTAATATCGTGAACGATCTACTTGCCCCCTTTGGCCTTGCTAAAATAAGCATCCTCAAGACGGATAAAATATGATTTTCCTTCAGTCATAAGGAAACTGTTCTTTATCTGAGGTATATTGAGAAAACATCTGCACACACATACGCGCACACATGAATTTGCAAACCAGTGATGAATGATTAAGATACATATATATATATTATCTATGATTAAGTTTTTTTTAAACTGCTCGTCCAATTTACCATTTTATGGAGTACAAACTTAATTTTCTCGGGAGGGGGGGGGGGAATTGCCTCTATTTCCCCCTCGCTGGATCCGCCACTGCTGGAAGATATGACAATTAGAAAGGATGCACTGGACAGAAAAACTTCGTAATCTGAAAAAGAAATATGGCTCGCATTTGTATTATAATGCGATATAACTCTAATCAATTAAAAAAAAAGGTGAAATATAAGCTAGTGCAAAGCACCTGCCGGGGATCGTGCGTTAAAGAAAATCCGTTTTTAAACAGAAAAGCATACTTTTTTTGCTTATTAGTTTTGAACTTCACGGTCAGGGCCCGATTACTGAAAAGGCTCGGGAAGCTTGAGCTTCCCCTCAGAATTTGAAGGGGGGCCCGAAAATGACTGAAAAACTGTGATAAAAATTCAAAATTTTGTTTTTAAATGATCTTTTTAAGTTATTGTAAACATTTTTAATGAAGAGAAGTGGTACTTGGTCTTGATGCTTCATGTCGAACATTTCTAAATTGGTTGTTTGCAATGTCTTTGCCCGGGACATCTGGTGCAGTTGAGTTTTTTTAGATTATGGGGATTATTTGGCCGGCAGAAAGGGGTAGACTTTTAATATGTAATATTAAAAATCTTCTAAATGTCAAAATTAATTCTTAACTTCTGTGTTGTGATTTTTATTATGTCATCAAAACAAACAAAGATTTCCTGAAAAAAAGCCATGTCTAATGAGAAATAGTACTAAATTAATAAAGTTTAATGGGTACTTACGTATTATCCCGGCGGTCCGCCAAGACAAGCGATTTTTTGCCGAAATAAATGCCGGGCACATGAAATTATTAATGGTTTTGAATACGATTGGCAACAGTTTGGCAACTCATTTGACGAAAAAACAGTTTGGCGGGAATGACCGCCGGGATAATACGTAAGTACCGTTTAATGTTCCATTAAGGTAAAGTTTTTAGTTATTTGTTAATGTTTAAAGTAATTTCAAAAATACTGTAAAATCTCGTTACAATGAACTAAACTATTATGAAGATTAATCAATAAAATATCTTTATCAAAAGAAAATTTCAAATTAATGAATAAAACGCTTTTATCAAAGGAAATGATTAGAACTAATTAAATCGATGAAATTTCTTTTTTATGAATAAAATATTTTTATGAAAGAAAATCATTAAAACTTTACTTTTCCCAAACAAAAAGGGGATGAGGGGCCCAAAATGAGACTGAGCTTCCCCTCACTTCAGAGGTTAATCGGGCCCTGTTCACGGTCTCATGAAAATTTGTAAGACTAACCATTAGAGCAATCACGTTACCTGCGACGTTTGCAGACGTTAAATTTGGCACGTTTATCACATCGCAAATGTGATGTAAATGCACAACCTCTGTGATGTCCTTTCGTGTCAAACAATGTGCCGTCGCACTGCAATGGACAATTAATCACAATATGACGTCTATTCAAATAATTGCTTACTTAAATTACTCAATAATATGAAACATTTTTTCACCTTATACAGTTGTTGGAGAACTTATCAAAATGTTCTAAATAAAAGCAAATTCAGTAATATTCAAATTTATTAATTCTTTCTCTCTCTTATTATCAGTTCTATTATACTTAAAATATAATGAAAATTGCTGAATTGCATGATTTGTTGTGCTTTGGGATAGTTTAGTTTAAAATGTGCCTTTTTTACAGCTATGATCATGGTGCCATGCATATTCCAGTTAGCTACGTTGCCTTTGTGTCCTGAATCGCCAAAATATATTCTAATTACGCAAGGGAAAGATGTTTCTGCACAAAAAGGTAAATATCTTTGCGATAATAATATGTAAAAGCAATAATTTCATATTTGTTTATAGCTAAAGTGTTAGATCTATTTCAAAGATTAGCAAAATGAGACTTAATAGCGTCCGTTAAATTATTAAACCATGGTGTTTTAAATGTTCTTATTTTATATCTGTCATTTTGAAATTAATACTTTGTAATGTATGTAGAAAAACAGACTTGAAACTGAAAAGTTTAAAAAAAACATATCAAGATTTCAGTAAATTAGTCCACCAAAAGAGCTGATAAATCCATTCAGGGCCCCATCCTGCTATGAAAAACTGGCTATGCGAAGATCTTGCTATTTTTGTTTTTATATTTACAATTTGCTGTGTGTAGCTCCTAATGAGAGTCAGTGATTGAAAAGATTTCCTCTCCATTCCATTAATTTCTATTACGTAGTATTTTCACGTTTAAGATTAATACCACATGTATGGCTCTTTGATTTTCTGCAATTTGGAGTATGACAGTATGTTTTCGTTTTCAGTCTATTTTTCTACAATTTCTATACTGTTTAAAATATGCTGCATTTACGCGTTGTTTTAACAGAATATTTTCTTAATTATTTATGTGTGTTATTGATAAATAATAATATTCTTACATCTTACTATACAGATATATACGTATATACAGGATGGTCATAAAAGAAAAAAAAAAACCTTCTCTGATTCTCGGACTTCTAGCCGCCGCGCCGTTCCGTTCAAAAATCGAGATAAGATTTCAGATATATCTATTCAGATGTATGCGCTCGAGATTGGGATTGTTTAAAACAACAGACCTCTCACGGTTACGGTAAAAAAAAAATTCGAAATTTTTCAGTGGCAACACCCACTATTTTTCTGCGAAAGGTGATCAACACATTAAATAAGCATAAATGGCGTTGCAGTGATACACGTATGACGAAAATTGGCGAGTAAAACATGTGCAAAGAAGAGCATTGTAAAGAACCAAAGTAAAACTTTCGCAGGAAAAAAGTGGGTGTTGCCATTAGAAATTTTCGATTTTTTCACTGTAACCATAACCGTAAAAGCTCCATTGTTTTAAACAATTCCAACCTCGAGCTCATACCTCTGAATAACTATATCGGAAATCTCATCTCAATTTGTGAAAGGAACAGCAGAAGTCCATATATATTGGGAAAGTTCTTTTGTACACTGAAAAAAATATTTTGTTGAATCAACAAAAATTTTGTTAAATCAACAAAATTATCCGGTTGAAATAGCGCCAAAAATAATAATTTTGTTAAAATTTATTTGATTATTTCAACAAAATATTTTTTGTCAATTTCACCAAACAATTTGGTTTAAATAACCCAATGTTTTGTTAATTTAACCAAACTATTTGTTTAAATGATTTATTTGGTTGAAATCAACCGAATTATTTGTTTGAATTAACAAAATTTCTTTGTTAACTGGTGTTGTGATGCTCATTTAACAAAATTATTTTGTTGAATTTACTGCTATAGTTTTTAACCCACAAACAGATGTTTGAAAGTTTCAGAGATAGGACTAAATAATTTGTCTATTCAAAAAACTTGGGATGACAATCCAAAATCGCATTTGCGTTCGTAATAAAATAAGTATATGTGCTATTTCTTCAAATTTTACTTTATAACGAAATCTAGTTTATTTCACTAAGCAATGATGATAAAAATGCTAGCATATGTGAAAAGAAATATACGTGTCTGATAGGTCTCTCTTTCTTTTTTTTTCTTTTTTGCTGGAAAAAACCAAATAAACACCGCCTGTCTAAATGAGAATTTATACAATCACTTAGCTAGCAGAATTTAAGCGCTTTGATAAATGTAATACAAAGCTAATATTTTTATCGCTAGAGTGTTTCATTTGGAAAAAGAATGTATTTTCACTTAGAAAGAATATAAAAAAAGATGAGTACTAACCATAAGGGATTTTCTTTACGGCGTGGTCTACGAATTAAATTGTTTGCTACATAAAACCGATAGGGATTTAAAAAATGTATTTACCGCTTTAAAACTTAAACTGGAAAAATACTTTCGATATATATATATATATATATATATATAGTACATAATGCCGGTATTGTCCACCTAAGTCTATATTCACGATTTTTTTCCCCAAAATATCTTCATCGAGCCTATACATATATTAACATTTTTACATCCTTAGATATTTTGCGGCCAGTTACATTGTTGAAAAGTGATTCTGACTGTTTTAACTAAGTTAGTCTAACGGACATTGAGTGGCTTTAAGCTCAATCTGTAGAAACTTATAAAAACACTAACTTATAAAACACTAACTATTCTCACACTAATATATATATATATATATATATATATATATATATATATATATATATATATATGTAATGTATAAAAAGGTAATTTGGGTTTTACTAGTTTGGGTATTGTTCAAGCGATACTTTCACTGTAAGTTTTGCTTTCCTGTCAAACTTGCCACGCGCGCTCTGGAGCTATGTTTTCTTTCTTTAGTTAGTTGCCAGATACAAGATCCTTGAATCTGTGTTCTTTTTAGTGTACACGTGTCCCCACGCCTTTGTAGCCCCGGATGCGGGTCATGTTGGTAAATGTGTGTGGTTCGATCAGAGATAAGAGAGAGGCAGAGTTATGTCTTCGCAAACCACGTGGTGTGGTAAGCGTAAATACTCCCGCACATCGAAAATCGAGAGACTTCTGCCACTGGAACTGCTTAATTAGTCCACGCTGATTTTTGTACCCGTCTCCCCTCTCCTCTTCTAAATCTATACTGCAACTTAAAGATAATGTTTAAGGCTGTTCTACCTGAAAACGGAGGATTTCAGTTGATTTTCGACCAAGATAGGGTGTAAACTTATAATCACATAACTTTGAGAATTTTCAGAATGTTTCCTCTAAAACTAGAATAAGAACTGACATTGCGATAAAATTTGAAAAGTTATTTAATTTTTTTAAAAATATTATTAAACTTGACACTTTTTTAGAGAAAACGCTATTTTCTCGAATTTTACCCAAGATTAGAAATAAATTTACGATGATATAACTATGAGAATTTTCAGAATGTTTCCTCAGAAACGAGATTGGGAACTGACATTGAGATAAATTTTGAAAAACAATTTAATTTTTTTTTTTAAATAGTGAAACTTGGCACTTTTTCAGAGGAAAACGTTTTTGATACACTTTCACTCAAGAGGAGAAATGAACTTATGATGCTAGAACTATGAAAGTTTTTAGACTGTTTCTTCAGAAACCATACTGTGAACTGAAACAAATTTCAAATTTGAAAAGTTACTTCATTTTTTGAAAAAAAATTATTAAACATGCCACTTTTTCGGAGAAGTCTGCTTCTTGGTTAACTTTCACTACAGATAAAAAATAAACTTACATTCCTAGAACAATGAAATTTTTCAGAATATTTCTTCGGGAACTGTACTGTGGACTACTGCAAATTTAAAATCTGAATAGCCAGTCAGTTTTCATAAAAAGAAAGAAGGAAAAACATTGTTTTTTAAACTCAAATTCAAAATTGACTGACTGAAAAATTTTCTTTCAAAAGTAACTTTGAAGTATAAATTTATAGATGTATTTAAGAATGTTTTGGGGCCAAAAATGTATTGCATTTTGCTTTTTACAAATTTTATAATTGAAACTCGTAATTGTTTATGAAACCTAATGAACATGACTTCTGATCAAGATTTAAAATAAAATTACAGTAGAAAAGCTACTGAAAAATTTATAATGGTTCTTCTGAAACTACTTTACGATGCTTTATAAACATTAAGTTTATAGGAGCAATTTAATTTAAAAAATAAGTAAATAAATGAAGATGATATTTCAGACGGAAATTCAAAGAATTTCAGCAGTTTTATCGCGTTTCAATCGAATTTCATTTGAAAAAATCAACTCGCGCTGATCTCTAATACTTACTACAATATTTTACATCAAGAAAAGTCCATTTTATCGTTTTAATTTTAAAGTTATAATTATATTTCTAAAATTTTTCAGAGAAATTCTAAAAAATACAGCTAACAATTGTGTCCATTACATGAATAAAGATGGCGCGACATGTATGCTTGGACCCCCAAACCACCCATATTTCGAGCTTTTCCCCTAGTCCCCGATTCGACTTTGGCTGGCCGGGTTAAACAGCCTTAATAAATCGTTTTACCTGCCTTAACCCTGGAACTTTACTGAAATATCTGACGTCGCAAATTTTTTCGATGGGCTTAAGGGAGGTTAGACGATTGTAGTTTGATCTTCCACGGCGACAGAGCATTACACAAAGCAGAGAATGAGGAAGTCCAGATATCTGCAGTCGGCGAAGAGACAAGTTGGTTCTACTTCCGTCGGGTATCTCTGATCGGCAGGCAGCCGGCATAGCGCCGCATCTCCGGCGTACTCCGCATCTTCGGATAAACAGTGTACCCCGTCTCCCGACTATAGAGCGTTAATTTTTTACAATATAAAATTTTTAATTGGCACACAGGCAATCATCCTGTTTGCTATTTGCGACGCTATTGCGACATCGCTATTTGCGACGTCAGATATTTCAGTAAAGTTCCAGGGTTAAGGCAGGTAAAACGGTTTATTAAACATTATCTTTAAGTTACAGTATAGATTGAGAAGAAGAGAGGGGAGACGGGTACAAAAATCAGCGTGGACTAATTAAGCAGTTCCAGTGGCAGAAGTCTCTCGATTTTCGATGTGCGGGAGTATTTACGCTTACCACACCACGTGGTTTGCGAAGACATAACTTCGCCTCTCTCTTATCTCTGATCGAACCACACACATTTACCAACATGACCCGCATCCGGGGCTACGAAGGCGTGGGGACACATGTACACTAAAAAGAACACAGATTCAAGGATCTTGTATCTGGCAACTAACTAAAGAAAGAAAACATAACTCCAGAGCGCGCGTGGCAAGTTTGACAGGAAAGCAAAACTTACAGTGAAAGTACCGCTTGAACAATACCCAAACTAGTAAAACCCAAACTACCTTTTTATACATTATAGTGTGAGAATTTTAAGAGCTTTCGGAAACTATATTAATGTTACTTCATTTTAGAAAAAGGTATATGTCCTAATTTTTATACTACTATATTAAATCTCATATTAGTACTACGTATATCCCGCAAAAGTATAATTTCATGTTCAGTGTGAGTTGCAGTTCGTGTTACTTTACAATGGTTAAGGAATATTAGAAGTGCTTTGTAAAATGGTCTTCATGTTCTTGTTATTCCATAGTAAAAGTGATCCAACCTTTTAAAGGGACTCAATTTTAGGTGTATTGTTATGTTGCGACTTGACGCACGTAATTTTTCATGTCTTCCGAGACCTTCATACTTAAAATATTTCAGAGGAGCTTGTAAGCTATCTGTAACTTAAACCAACTAAACAATTCATTTATTCTGTTGCGAAAAATATAAACAACTTCGTGTAAAAAATATTAAGGCTGGTTGGTTAAACCATGCGAAACTGAGCAATTCGCTACGGAAAACCACTAATCACAGATACATTTTCAGTCGAACGAATGCATAATGGATAGGTTCATCTCAAGTGCTTGGCCCCCTAAGCTATCAAACAGGTTAATGGGAAAATGAGAGGGGAAAAAAAAAAAAAAACTAAAGTACCATTTTATCCAACGTGAAATCTCGCCTTCCATCCCACATTTGGAAAAAAAGAATTCAGATTCTAATCATTTGTAGATCGAGAACCCAAACCTAAAATATGTGCTCCCAAGTTGTAAGATGTGTTCCGCACCTTGAACAAATTAATTGAAGGCATTTTAGATGAATAGCTCTTCTTTGATTCACGTGTATTATCCAAAATTAAGTAGGCATAGTGTTAAATTTGGAAACGGGAAACTTTTGAAGCCAGGGTAATACTTTCGCAAGATTTATTTTGTAATAGTTTGCTCTCTGCCTCAAAGTAAGGGAGTCTCCAAAGTTTTCTTTACCAATTTGCCAATGCCAAGAATTTCTCCAAATAGTAAGATGAGGAATATTTTAGTTTAAAAAATAAAAATAAAAAAAACATTAGGACAAAGTGCTTAAATATCTTTCAAAACCTTGAAAAGAGCTTGATTGCCGCCAATCTTAGAGGGGAGGTTATTAAGTAAGTCACAAATGGATATAACTTATGTTAGATACATCTTTAAAATATTCAATACAAATCATTATTTTTTATTAACTCATTTGATATCTTGAACCTAGTTTCCTATATAAATGAAATTTCGTGGCTCTCGGATGAAGAGTGATTATGTAAGTCACAAAATTCATGTAACTTTTGTGACTTCTTGACTTAATGACCTCGTATTAACTGCCGTTCCCAACGAGGATGAATCTCTTTCGATTCCCGGCGTACTTTTCCCACATTTATGTTTAAATATCATTTAAAGACGCTGACTAACATCATTACTTCTTTGCAGCGATGGAAGCGAACAGGTTAAACCTGAGTTATGTCTATGGGGTTTGGAGCAGCAGGAAAGGAATAAAACCCTACGCATCATATTTATAAACAAAGCTCGAGTATGTGAAATTTCATAGTGCTTAATCCAGACTATAGTTTCGCACGAATGTTAAATACTAACAATGATAGTCGCAGTTCCTTTGTTTTGCCATGTACTTTAACATGATTTTACATTGCAAGGCAATTTTACATGACCGGATTAAATACTGTACATGCACAGTACTTCCAGTGACGAAAATAAATTTCTTTAATATATCTTCTATCATGTGCTGCCTTTTGAGGAAACCTGTGAACTAAATCACCATATAGGGTCTCCATGAATTCGTAATGCATTTTGTGTAAACTGACACCAGCGTCCTAATTGTTAGCAAATCGTTTACTGCAGCATTAGGTGGTGCTGCATTTCTTTCTTTTTTGTTTTTCAAACTAGTGTTACACCCTGTTTTGTAAGCACCCGCACTCGTAGTTATTGAAATAAGCTGAACTGAAAGTTTACGAACGTTTATTTCAATAACTAAATGCACAAGTTTAAGGAGTGTGGCGTTTACGAACGCAGGGGGTTTGTTACCTAATAAAATTCCGCTTCCTTTGGAATATATATATATATATACATATGATTTTGATTAAAATTTTCTTTCAACTCCTTCGATTACATATTAATTTAGTTTTAATGTACTAAATTATGAATTTTTAAGCATACCAACCCAAAATTTTTCATCAATCCAAAGAATAAATCAAAGACAAAACTGAAAGAGCCGCGTACTCCGTTGAACTATTCACTTCTTGCTTTGTATGAACTTCTAATCCTGAAACCAAGACCTTAAGTTTTACTGATACAGTGAAACTTGGATGATTTGAACTTGTTTAATTTGAAATTCTGGATAATTCGAAATTTTTGCTCGGCCCCTTGGAATCTTTTTTTTTTTTTTTAAATCTCTTCTCTTTGAAAGAATATATGTAATTAGAATTTTTGGATATTTCGAAGTTTATCTCTAGTCCATTCAACTTCGAATTATCCAAGTTTGACTGTATATATATATAGTTATATACATAGTAAACTTATAAATAATCGAGAAAATACCAAAATGAAACATTTCTAGTTTTATTATAGAACAGCTAGATTTATTCTTATGTTCGTGAAAGTTTTCATACCAAAAATGTTAGAATCAAAATTTTCATGTATAGCAATCGTCGGTAAGTAAAGGGCATGGCTGACGAGATATATAGGCTACGTTGCTTACATTTTAGAAACACCCTTTTGCACTCGAAGAGTCCTGTTACCATAAGTCTGAGATAACCATAGTGAGATGGTCACACCCCTAGGTCACATGACTCTACGTGTGCAAAAAGGTGCAAGCAAAAGGTCATCACCACAGTCTATATATATCATCATCCGGGTAAAGTGTTAAAGGATAGTAACAATACATATGTGAGATGAACAGTGCAGTTTTACTAGAAAAATTAATTCAGAAGTGACTGGATGATCTTCAATATCTCACCCAAGAAAATACTATTAAAGACCAGTTTTATTGCCGATTCAGAAGGCACATTTCCTTAGCCTCTAAGAAAATTGTCAAACTCAAATATGCGAGATTGCACTTCTAGTGTCTGTCGTCCGCATAACCGGAGTTTTGAACGATTTTCATATTACGGCTGAAAACCTTTTCTCGTGACCTTTACACAGCCACAATATTTAAAAATAATTGTTACTATTGATTCTGAAAATTAATATTCATAATACATTTATTATGTAAATGCCTCAGATTAAAAAAAGTAAAAATGAAAGCGTACAATAGAAAAAGCGTTATAAGACTTACTTGAACGCAAAACCTAGATTAGAAGAATTTTTTGCATATTATCATGAAAACTTTCTTACAATAAAAATCGATAAACTTAAAATTCAAATAGATTTCTTGCGATAGTGGTAGAACAAATTATGGTGTCACTGTTTCCACAATTATTCTTTAAATGAAAGTTTTCATACCACAGATGAGAAAAAATTAGTTTTGTAGCTATACACTTATTGGTAATTGCTATCAATTTAAAAGGAAAGTTTTTGCTAAGGTAAATTTGGCTTTCACTATAGAATTTTTTTACTCGAAAAGTAAAACAGTGAACGGTGCAATTTTTTTTTTTACAGTTGTATAAAGGCGCAGCAATTGTTGTACCGATTATTGATGAAGCAATATTTTTACCACAAAGTAACTGAAGTATAAAAGAGTATATAACTTATTTTTTACTTACACCTCTATATTATCGTTTAGATCTTAATAAAAATTTTTTACTGATTAAACACTTATTTTTAATCATAATTGTTTAGAGAATTTCCTGCCTAGATATTTCTATTATACGATGATTTCTTTATCGAATTCGGTATGCCATGGTATAATAACTTTTCATTTCTACAGGATGTTCCAATAAAATGTACACACATTTCTAGAGGAATTTTATTTTCGTCGCGATGTGGCACCCCGTACTCTATAGTCTTGGTGAGAAGACTTGTATTTATGAGAATACATTAAATAGAATGAATGGATGAAAGGTTTCAATTCAACACGCACGTGGTCTCCAAACCTCATCCTACAGAGCTTTTCCTATGAGGATTTTGTAATTAAAATTTTGTGCTACAATACCAGTAACAGTTGACCAAATAGAAGCATTTGTGGTAACATTTTTTAGAAATTCCTCTCTTTGGCGTTAAATGCAGCGTGCATACAAAAACTACCATCAGTTTGAAAATAGGCATTAAGTAGGGGCATTTTAAAATGTGAATACATTTTTGGGACACCCTGTATAAGTGATTAATTTTGTACATTGATTTAATATTGTTTTATGGATATTTTCAAATGTAGCTCTGACTTGGCTCCGGGGTACAATTGAAGTGCATGATGAAATGGATGAGATGCGATCTGAATATGAAGCAATGAAATTGGTTCCGAAGGTAACATTAAATTGGTGCTCATAACTTTAATTATCGATCGTTAATTTACTACATTTTATGCCGTACATTGATATAAAATATCAAGAACAACGTGGGACGATCATGAAGTCCAAGAAACTTTTTTTAGAAGTCATATTCTCGATTTTAATCTCTTCAGAAATTAAATTTTACTTTCCAAAAGTATGAGAAGTTTTTAAAATTTAATATCTTTCGTATAAAAATTAAATTAAACTTCTTTAGGTACATTTTTATAGAATCTCTTATAATAAATTGTATAGGATGAATTCTTTTTATTTATGAATGTCAATATGAATAGGAAATCAATGAATGCTTTTTAATTCATTTAAAAAATAACTAATAAAATGTATTTCTAAGTTTACAAAATCCCTTTAGTTCAATATTCTGACGTAACATTAAATAAATATTTTGCACCAGCTCCAGAAAATAAAATATGCGGAAATAATTACAGAAAATAAATAAACTGCATTAACAACTTTAAGTTTTCTAAAAGAAAACCACGTCACTTCATTATAATAAATAAATAATGCAACTTTTAAAATGTAATTTTTCTTAAATGTTTGGTTACTCAGTAGTATGTTAATTTATTTTCAGGTGACGCTGCATGAAATGTGGCATAATCCTGTATTAAGAACTCCTCTTTTCATATCAGTTATGGTGATGTTATCTCAGCAACTTTCCGGTATTAATGCTGTAAGTATCGCGTATATATTGATTGGATTGTGTTTTAGCTTTTTTTAAATGTACCCTTTTTAACGATATTATAACAGTGTATCTGATGTAATATTATAACACTTATAAAATTCTTTTCTCTTGGATAAATTATGTCAACAAATATACTTAATTTGGATGACTTCATTTTAATAAAATTATTTCGGTGTTCCTTTTATTCATTTCCACATCTTAACTTAAAATTATCAGAAATTTTGGGAGTTTTATACTGATAAAGTATTTACTAACATTTGGTAACTTGATTTCTATACTATCGAAACACTTTCCTGTTAAACAGACTACTTGCTTTGCAGTACAATATGTTAGTTTTCTGCTCAATATATGTTTACATATATATATATATAATATAAAACATCCAAACTAACGTAATATGAATATCCCATTAATCCATCGAGCGAGAGTATCCACAAAACAAATAAGCATTAAAAAAAAATCCGAAGCCGAGAAAGATAATGGATACATAGGCCTTAAATGGTGTACACAAACCCATGTAACAATAGAAAACAGAGCTATAAGAGCTAAAAAGGTTGGAAATATTTACCAAGTGAGATCTATCTCGTGGGCCTAAGCCTAACTGCAAGAACCCCCCAAAAAGTGGAGGTGAAAAGGAAACTATATTAATCAAGTTCCATCTTCACGCGTCACGACTTGAATTAATCTAGTTAACAGAAAAATCAAATTAGCTAGGTTTCTGTAGGCTGCATGACAATCAAAATAACGAATGTAATACATAAGAAAAGTAAAATATAAAATATTCATAAACTCGAATACCAATTTTTACTGGATATGAAATAACTGAATCAAAAAAATAGCATTAGATGTATTGAGATATAATAAAATATGAAAGGAATATTCCTAAATGACAACAACCTATCTAGACTACTCTCGCATACATATGAACAACTTCTATTTGCAACTCTATTCGCCTTTGAAATGAAGGAAACAGACAGAGAAACTCATAAAAATCTCATTATTGCAAATGCTTCATTGTTAACAGAAGTGTTGCATTCCGCTTTGTTTATCTAAACTCATCTTTTTCATCATTTATGATATCCAGTGGATGAAATATGCAATAAAATCATTGTTTCCCAAAAGAATGGGCCTTAGAGATGATCATTAATACATTGTTTCAAACATGACCAGCATCATTCATTTGATTTTTTTTTTTTTTTTTTCATCATCGGTAATCAGTAGACTAGTTCAGCTTGTTTTGTGTTTTATTTGTATCCTCTGCTTATGAGTTTATTTCTTCAAGATTTCGAATGTCACCAGAATGAAAAGAAATATCCAGAACTATTACTCAACAACAATTATTTGTAGTCTTGTCGCACTGTACGTTTGCAGAAGTCCTTCTGGTAAAATGACGACTATAGCTCGTCATTCGTTTTTCATGCCATGCAGAGCGATGTACTTGGCAGTCTTCACGTGGCTGACGAGAAAGACAGACTACGGTGCTGACATCTTGGTCACACCCTTTTGCACTCGAAGAATCGTGTGACCTAAGGGATAAGATAATCTTACAATAGTTATCTCGGACATGACTCTCCCGGTGCAAAGGGGTTTGACCCAAATGTCAGCACCGTAGCCTCTATATCCCGTCAGCTACGAAATCTTCAACCTTTGGGAAATATAACTGCGGCTGACGAGATATTCAGGCTGCGGTGCTGACATTTTGATCACACCACCTCAAAAAGTCATTTGACCAAGGGAATTTGTGTCCATCTTAGTACGAGATAGCCATACTAAAGTGGTCACTCCTTCTAGGTCACATGATTCTTCGAGTGCAAAGGAGTGTGTGCAAAATGTCAGCGCCGTATCCTGTATATTTTGCCAGCCACAAATGTAACTGACCACTTTTTAAAAGCAGTATTTTTGAAACTAGAACGTAGAAAAATATCTGCATCTGACTTGCAAACTTATTAATAAGTTGAAAAAATTATTTAAAAGTTATATTGTTTACAAAAAATAGTTCATTATATTGCGTAAAACTTGGAGACGGGTCATGCGGCTAAAGTTAGTGTTGAATATGATTGTGAATTTGGTTGAAAAATTCTAGTGTACTGAATCATAGATCACTACTACTATCACATATTGTTTACCATTAGAATTTCTTGGTACAAGTCACAACCAAACTGTTGTTAGGTTGTGGGATTTCACTACGATTACTGTTATATCCATATCAATAGCATAATTTTAATCAACAGTACGTAAGAATTATAAAATGAAACAATTTCTTTGAACAAAAATTAAGTGGTTATTTCATGCACATTTTTTTTTAAACTAAATCTTACCGGAAGGGGTAAATCGATGTGCACACAATAACTGTTCTGTGTTAACTCTTTAAGGCACAGAACATTGTTTTATCCACAACACAAAATTATTTAAATTTAAGAAATTAAAGAATGCTATTAAGATGAAAACAATATTTTTTTAAACTTACCGACACACTAGTAAAGTGGTTAAATAAAAATTGGTAGTCAAATTATAATAGCATGAAATAAATTAGAAAAAGCTTGAATATGTAGTATGTTTTCCATACCACTATGCTCTAAAGAGTTAAGGTAACTCATTTGCTCTCCGTTTTCAATTTTATGTTTTCTGATGTAAATTCAGATACTGCTGGATTTCCTTTTGTATTCAAGTACTATCTATTTGTAATATAAATTAAAAATTTAATGTTAAAATATACTGAATAGTAAATTATAAGTTCATATCAAAACTAACGTTTAAAAAAATAAATTTTTTGAGTAGATCGATTTTTATGAAGGGAAAAACTCGGTATGGTCTGTCAAAAAAATAAGAGCCCATTTATAAGATTCATTTATGCTCTTCATCATCGAAATTGAAGGCACATTCCCTCCTCAGCCTTCGTACAGCTGGGGGTATTTTACTTTACTGAAAGATATATTAGTGATATAAGCATTTTTCGCCCAGTTATTTTATTATTAGTATTTACTTTGTATTCAAAATCATAATGAAAGGCAGTTATGCAAATAATGTTGATGATTACTTTTTGTTTCTTAAAACCATTTCAGGCTTGAATCTACAAAATACTTAATAAAACAAAAAAAAAAAAATTCTGGTGCAAAACAGAGCTGCCAAACCTTTACGGAACATAATTACCACTTTTTGTAGATAGTAACTTTCGGTTGGGAATATAGCAAAATTTATTAGTTGAGCGTGTGAGCCGATCGAAATTTTGAAAAAATGTTTTTAAAAATTAGTGTCTGCGAAAAGTGGTTGATTTTATTACTTAGAGGTTGGCAACTCTTGTGTTAAAACGTAAAATAATTAGACAATAGTAAAGTAAAATAATTTGTTAAATAGCACCAGAAAATGTGCTCATCAGAACACCATCGTTTTGGATGGTATAAAAAAGGCCCACCTTTAATCAGTTGCAAGAAAGTTCAACCATCCACACGTGAGTACGAACGTTGAACACAGTGGCGGCTCGTTATTAAGGGCCAAAGGGGCTTGGCCCCACCGACTAAGCACCGTCTAAATCAAAGTATCTTCCTATTATGTAAGGCAGTTCTTTCAATAATTTACCTTCATTAAAAAAATACACGCGTTTTACTCTATTTTAATACTATCCATTAAAAAACGCACTTAAAAAAGCGATAGTTATACGATTTTCCCCCTATCTAAACCATGCATGGGCCATGGGCTGGCTTGCCCTGAATGGGGCGTCTCTTCTCCGTTCACCGGGTTGACATATTTGGCATTGAGCACAAAAGCCATACTGACGCGGAATTAACTTGGCTTCCAAACGGCTTATTTGGCGCTGCCTTCTGGGCCCAGATCTTCGGGCCCTCGCACGGTGATCTACACGACCGTACGGGGAAATTTCGGCAATCGGTAGCTATTGGCGAAATTTTCCGCTTAGGAGGAAATCATTTTTTATTTGCGTGATCGTATTTTTGCAGTGCAGTCAGATATTTTTCTGTTTTGTTTTCTTGATTTACGAAAAGCGATGTATAAATGTATTTTTTATATATGTTGATATTTATTTTAAAATAAATAAATCATCTAAAAATTATGAACAGGCAACTATAAAGAACATAAATATTAAATATTTAAATGTGGCTTTTTGTTTAGTAATAAAGTAAACTTTTCAATTTAACATAACTAGGTAAAAAATAGCAAAAGTTGTATAGTAAATTCGATAATTATTTGTCATTTGAGAAATTTTAAATACTTACGCTGTGTGCACGGGGGATAGGTTGTTCTATATGTATATGTATTTTCGCGATTTTAATTGGCACTATTTTTTTTCGGGCCCCACCACTGAAACGGGTCACAAGCCGCCACTGGTTGAACACGTATATGTTAGACATTACGGTAGTACACATTGGAACTGTTATAACCTTTCTACTCGTATGGATGATTGAACGTTTTTGCAATTGATAAAAGGTGGATCTTTTGTGCACTACCCGAAACGATCGTTTTCTGATAAGTACCTTTTATGGTAATTTTTTTTCCACACTTGATCGCATACAAATTTTATGTTGTTTTTGTGAAGTTTATCTGGCTTGTACGTTATACTGATATAAAAATCCTCAAGTTTCGTTTTCTAATGCTAGTCCTTTTTAAAAAACTTCACAGGCGATCTTTTTCTCCACTGATATCTTTTTAAGTGCTGGTTTAAGCGATGAAGACGCTCTAAATGCTACTTTAGGAATGGGCAGCATCAATGTACTCATGACTCTAGTCTCTTTGGTCTTGATTGAACGGGCAGGACGACGTACCCTTCATCTCTTTGGACTTGCTGGAATGATGATAATGACCATCCTTTTGACTATGTGCTTAGCACTTCAGGTACGTTTTACTTATATGTTATAATTATTGGAAAACCTTTCGTGTAGTCACCCGTTAAAAAGCACTGTGTTTCTGCAAAAAAAGTTCTTCCAGAGATTCCAACCTTTACGGAATATAATTGACCACATTCAGAAACAATTTTTTTTTAAATATTTTTTTTTCAAAATAGTAACCAGCTCACAAGTAGAACTAAAAAATTTTGCTATTTTCTAAGTCGTAAATTACTGCTTACAAAATGTGGTTGGTTATATTCCGTAAATGTTGGTAACTCTGGTTCGTGTTACAATTATACAAGACCGATATTCAACAAGCTCATTCTTCTCTAATTCATGCAAAATAGCAGTACAGTTCACTATTACAGATGAAGTTATTTCAGCTGTAGCAGATTTTAAGGAATTAATCATAAATGAAATTGTTCGGAATAAAATTTCAAATAAATAAGCAGCTAAAAATTAGTAGACTTTAAAAATGCAGAATATATAAATGCTCTAGAATTTCTTTGTAGATGCCCACTTTTTTAACACATTGTAAGCGGGCAATTTTATGCAAAAGTAACTAGAATTGAAGTTGTATCTCCGCCTATCTTGGATATATCTCCCCATGAAGGGGACTTTATACAGTTTGAATAACAGATATTATGTTTGTAATAACCTAATTTTAATGTCTTCGTTTCATTCTTTTCCAGAAAAGTGCTCCGTGGTTGTCATATCTCAGTATTATTTGCGTCATTACTTTTGTGATAATGTTTGCCATAGGTCCAGGTAAGATGTAATATTATTTATCCTTTAAAAATTGCTTCATCTAAATATTTATGCATAGTATTAGTACAAATCCATTTGATTCTTTTTGAAGTAGCCACACAGAAAAGTGCTCAGTATAAGGGAATGATATTTGTGAACACCTCACTCGTTCGTTTAAACATTCCTAAACTTTTAGTTCTAAAGCTTGTTTCAATAACTAAACGCACGCGTGGTGTTTATGAATATTCTATAAGGTTATGTACCTGATAGAATTTCAGAAGCACGTTGCAAAAATACACTTGTAAATTTGTTCTAAGGTTAAAAAGATTATGGAAAACAGTTATAGTGTGTATATGAATACTGTCTATATAAATATGTAAATTAAAGCATGAATAGTAATCATAAATATAGTGATAATAATACTTTTCCGTATTTTCTAATAATTATAGTTCGTGTAGAAAACAATAGGCTTGTTAAAGTCAATTGTGCTGCCTCTCAGTGGCGGCCCGTGGTCAAAACTGTTAGTGCAGCCGGAAGCATATGAGCCCCCCCCCCCCTTTCCTCCGGACAGGATTGAAAAATCTTTGTTACTGAATTCGAAAGCTGGCGGATTAAGCCCTCACCGAGGAAAAAAAAAATTACATAAAAAATGTAAGAGATCCTATTTTACTTCCATAAAATGGACATAAATTTCAACCAGCCGCTCTTATCCTCAAAATTGCATTAATCCGTGTCTGATTCGAAGTTTCCTTAGAACTTTCTTTTGTAACGATAACTTGAAAAGAAAAAAGAACCAGTTATTGACCAGTTATGCAATAATTTCTCACCACCTGTCAAACGGATGAGCTCAACAACATATCAGCTTTATTTTTCATGTGTTCTAAAAAAAAAAAAAAAACTATCCTGAACGAAAATTTAAGCTATCATGGCTACTTTTAGGGTAACAAATTAAATGATTGTTGCTGAGCTTCACTTAATCTTTTACCCTCGAAAAAAGAAGAAAAGAAAAAAAAAAAAAGAAAACTTACTTATTTTTTATAAGTCAAATCAATCCTCCTTTCTTTTAAACATGCGAATCGGTCAGTGATGTCCCCATAAAAAGGCGTAGTTTTAATCCAGATATCAATAATTTTAAAAGCTCTTTAAAATTTCCCATGTTTAAAGAATTTTCTCGCTCGCCATGTCCTCTAAATGCCAGTTCTTGCTTACTTAAAATCAATACTGTTTTGATGGGTCATTGTCCATTCATAAGCGTCTATTCAGGCTTACCTTCTTGATAAATTCAGCAATATAAAGTCCAGAGTTTTCCAAACATATATTCTCCTTACCCCCTCCCTCACTTGTCGTCCGAGCCAATCAGTGAGTCGAGTTCTCAAGTTCAGCCGCCGTTAGAAAATATTTCATCGGCTGTATCCAGCTGCATACTCCCTATGCCGGAGAGGCTGCTTTCGTAGTCGTTGTCATGGCAACGGTGCTGCCAATTTTCTTTTCAGCGCTCTGGGCTGAACCAAAGATTTTCCCAATTGAATTGCGGGAAGATTAAAGTGCTTTTTTTCTAAATGAGCGATCCGGCCACAATACTTTTTTTTTGTTTTTGTTTTTTTTTCAGAAATTTTTTTAATTTACCGTAGGAATTCCACAATTCTAATCTGAATTTAGGAAAATTAGTAGAATAAATTATTTTAAAGTATGTGCTGATAATTTCGAGTGCAGCCCGGCTGTACTTGCTGTATCCCACGAGCCGCCACTGCTGCCTCTCATTCGTTCGTCGCCACAGAAATACCAAATTAAATTTCCTAAAATATCTCCTCTCTTTTCTCCTACCTTGACCATCCCACTGCTTTTACATAGACTATAGTTTTCGATTTATAAAAAGAATATTTTGGTGTTTGCTTTCAGGCTGTTTCTGACTTTTGATGCACTTCATTTAGTTAAAGAGATTAATTTTTTTAAATCTCGAAACTATAAAAATTTTTACGTAATGACGTGCGTCCTGATAGGAATCACATACAAAATTAGAAAAAAGAAAACAGAGCTTTTTTTATTTAAAAACTTCAGTATATTTAACTATGATTCAAAAGCTTTTAGACATCGAGAAAATATTGTAGTAACAAGCATCAATCTCGACTATGGTTTCATAAGCCAAATGTCTCATTCTGTCAAGCATTAATTAAGAAGGCATAACGGTGTTTAAGACATTCTTTATAAAACTTAATTCTTGATTATGTTTGTTACACACAATATTTTTCTATTCACTTTTAATACTTAATTTAATATTTTAATTCATTTTCGGCAAAACTAAAAATATCCCCCAAATATTACAAATTGCTTTGCATTAATACTGGAATTACTATAATAATATAGTAGCTAGACACAAATCCAGAAAACCTTTAAACGCCATGCAACACTTTTTTGTCAAAAACTTCTAAGTCACTAATTTTCTAATTTTATATAGAAGTGCATTGGATTATAAATTAAAATTCTTTCAAGGATTTTAGCATTTAATGCATTCAATTTAAAACTTTTCACTTTTAAACTACTTTTATAGTTGTAAAACTATTCATCTTCATATCATCGTGGATAATAAATTAATCGTATTCTTTATTTCGCCTATCAGGATCCATTCCTTGGTTTCTCGTAACTGAACTGTTCGGACAAGGAGCTCGTCCTATAGCCACTAGCATTGCTGTCACTGTGAATTGGAGTGCTAACTTCATGGTTGGTTTGGGTTTCTTACCACTTCAGGTAATTTGTTTCTTAATAGTTCTATACTTGTTACGTAATTTTCAATGTGTGTACAGTACAGGGTTGCCAACCTTTACGGAATATAATTAACCACTCTTTGTAAGCAGTATATTTTTTTTTAAATAAATTTTCAAATTAGTAACCATCCCGCGCACTAATCTCTGAAATTTCGCTGAATTCTAAAAAGCTAAATATTAAACTAAAAGTATATCGTAAAGGTTGGGAAATTTGCACATACGTTAAAACGCATTTGAGTTGGTTATTTTAAATAACCACTTTTCAGGAATCAAATAAATATGAACAACACACAAATACTTGGGCTTTCGAGGACTTATTTGGGTTCAGTATAGTGGCTGGGCTTCAAAGTATGTAAAATTTTTGCTTTCTTGACATTGATATACAAACGTATTGAAAAGCTTTATTCGACTGTGCTTGTAAAAAACATGACGTGTGGTTTTGCGAAAGGCCCGATTCATTTGTTTTAAAATGATATCAAGACAGGTGAAATAAGTACGTAATTTATACTCAACAATCATTTATCTTGGGTGCCTTCAAAACAGCTTCATCTTGTAGAGACCAAAAATCCGTGGTTAGATAACGAGACAGTGCATATTTTAACATAGGAACTGCGCGACATTTTCGTCGATAAGTAAGAATTCCTGTTGCCCATCGGAACAATTTTTGTCGCTTTGTGGAGAAACAACATATTGCTCGATGATAATAATAGAAGCCCTAAAATTAAACTAGTCAGCTGGTCAGGCAGCCTTGTCCAGTCATTTCAATGTGCTCCATAGCCCACCTTCTTAGGTATTTTATGTACAGCTTGAATTTGTTTGTTAAATCCATCATGAAAGACAACAGACGACTGACATTTTGGGGGGAGAAAAGCGCAGACTTAAAACAGCAAGGCACGGTCAGATAGTAATTCACCTTTGGAAATTTCAAGCTGCCTACATTAGTATTAGGGGGCCCCCATCGAAAGTTGTGCCCAGAGTCAAAGAATTTTCTAAATTGGACCCTGCTATCTATAACGACTACTCCTCATATGTCAGCTGTATAACAAGTACATTATTTAGGGTTTCAATAGCCGCCTTTAAAAGCACAACCGCGGAGCGATTTTTCTTAAGCTCGGTAATACTAGTGAGGCAAAATGCTGTCTTGAACTCAAATGACTTGAACAGTTCGTATCTGGAACATCTATTCTTTTGCAAAGTCCAACAGCCTTTAAAAATCAAACCATCTCAGCCTTTTCTTAAATTTTCCTGGAATTCGACTATAAGTATGCAAATGTTTGGAGAAACAGTAATACACCCATCAGGAATAATTGGGTGTATCGAATAACATCAACGAACATTGCGCATTCACACCTCCTAGCTTGTGGTTATGCTAGATTTTTAGTAGGAAATTGGATTGACCTTCACACTAAAAAAGGTGGTTTTGTGATGCCTATGAGATTCTTGGACGGAGATCTCAGCTGCAGTACAGTTCGGATATTAAAAACTTCAATGCGAAAGCTATTCATTTGACATAATGCGCATATTCATTCGATTTAACACTAGTGAAAATCTCTGGAAAGCTCATAGGCATTCTCTAAGCCTCCTTTCTTCTCTGTCTCTAGAATTGGAAACTGCGCACATCACAAGGAATAAGAATTAATAGGAAACAATGTCCGCAAACGTCATTTTAACCTTTTAAGAGCCAGGTGTTTTTAGTTATTTTCTAACAGATGCCGGCGTGGCTTTTAGGTTAAATTTTTAACAAAGACTTGCTAATGGTTACATGAAAGGAATATGAAGTTCAATAATGATGCTTTCAATTGATGTATTTATATCACTGATTGTATATTAATAAGAATATTACGCATGAAATTGTAAAGTAGGCGGTGTATAAGGTGTATTGTAGGCGGTGTTAACTCCGACTACTGTGCACTTTTTAAAATTTTGTATATTCCAATATTTTACAATTTCATGTATAATATTCTTATTAATACAATCAGTGAGCCAAATACATCGTAGAAGCAACATTATATACAGCAACATTATTACACTTTATATCCCTTTTGTGTAACCATTAGCTCATAAAAAGTTTTTGTTAAAAATTCAACATTTAAAAGCCACTTCCACATCTGTTGAAACATAATCAAAAACACCTGGCTGTCAAAGGGTTTAAATGATGTTTGCGATAATGGTTTCCTATGCTATTCTTAATCCTTGTGATGTGCACTATCTTCCCTAAACTTTTGCACAGAATCTTTAGAAACACTCTGTATATACTCTAAAAGCTCGTTTTTCTTCCCCATCAATTTCCCCTCCTACATTCCCTACACTATGCGTTAAAACTTCGAACTAGAATTTCTCCGTGATATTGGTCATAGCACTGTCGAACTTTTTACATTTGCAAAGTTTTTGTATGGGCAAGCTTTCCCTAAATATAAATGTAAGGGCCTATGGGCTGTATGCAAATGTAGATTGTGTATTTTTCACTTTTTTTTTCTTTTTTTTTTTCTTTCTCGCTTCAAACTTTTAATATCTTCGGAACTTTCTTTTTTGTAATTGGAAGTATACATCACTTTTCATCTAACTTTGGCCAATTTTGTAATTGAAAGTATACATCTAGGACTAACGGTTGCGAAAATATAGGTCTGTCAACTTATACGTGAATAGACTGCATATGCGAACGAATGTTATAGAGCAAGAGCAGGGCCTGATTATGGCCTAGGCACAGTAGGCCCGTGCCTAGGGCCCCAGATTTTTTATGGGGCCCCAAAAAGTAAGAATTTTTTTTTTTACAAATTTAGAAAAACACCACAATTGCTAACAAAATAAGCTGAGGGGTCTACGATAACTAAGGTTTTTTTTAAGGCACGATGAAAATCATCTCACAATTCTTACTTTTGATTATGTTTACGTTTGCTATGTTATTTAACAATAAGAATGCTGAGAAATCAGGATGTATAACTTGAAATATTCCATCATATTGTTGGAAATATGGCACTTTATTGCTTACATGTAATTACAAAAAGTATTTTAATTACAGAAAATAATTTAAATGTATACAGTCCCATAAGAATTTGGATTTGAAATCATAATAATTCTTCAATTTGCATAAATTTTGTACATACTAAAAATTTCACGGGGGGGGACGGGATAGTCATTGTTGGAGTTGGGGGGGGGGGGCCGAAATAATGCTGTGCCTAGGGCCCCGAAGTACCTTAATCGGGCCCTGAGCAAGAGCCAGCGACTGCCAGACCTTCGTCATAGTATAAAAGCTGAAACTTTCTCTGCGCATACCCCCCAACAGAGGTAGCAACAATCGGCCACTATAAAGTTTGGATGATCGTGGCTTTGGCAGGTAACAGGTGGCAAAGGTGTATAAAATTGCCGAAAATTTCGTCATTTCATAAGCTTAATTTTTTTATATGTTCTTCTTCGATGTACTAGAAATCACTTTATCCCTTGCCAGACACTTTTCCATCGTGGCAAACCCCCGCCAGACAGCCTCAAAGTCTTGAAAAACGTAATTCTATTACAAGTGCGCTGCAAGAAAGTTCGCGCGTAAAGCCCGGCGTTCAGTTGCGTTTTTTTCCGGACGCAGCGGGGTTTTTTTTAATGGTCAAGGCATTGTACTAGGGGGGGGATACAGTGCAGGGTCGAAGAATTTATTGACTTTTAATGACCACCGCCAAAGGATAACGCGTGAAATCACAAAAGCACGCCCACCGCTCAGTGGGGGCACTTTTCTGCGTCTCCAAGTGCGTCTTCAAGATTCTGAAAAATACATTGGGTTCCCATTATAGCGTACTGAAACGCACTAACTGAACGCCGGCCTTTAGAAAGTTCAGAAGTAGCAGTATAAAATGTGCTTGACACTTTGTGACAGCTTGACGTACTTCGTCGCGGGAGTTTACGAACACAACAGTTTTCCATGACTTTGAGGTTGTCTGGCCGGGGTTTACCACGATGGAAAAGTGTCTGGCAAGGGATAAAGTGATTTCTAGTACATCGAAGAAGAACATATAAAAAAATTAAGCTTTATGAAATGACGAAATTTTCTGCAATTTTATACACCTTTGCCACCTGTTACCTGCCAAAGCCACGATCATTCAAACTTTATAGTGGCCGATTGTTGCTACCTCTGTTGGGGGGTATGCGCAGAGAAAGTTTCAGCTTTTATACTATGACGAAGGTCTGGCGGTCGCTGGCTCTTAGACTATTAAATACGTAAACACTTTCACCTGTAACACAAATCAACAAATTTGTCATCAAATCAGTGTGCTCGCTAAGGTCCGTTGTCACCCCAATAATTTCTGACGACAAGAACTATAGTCATAAAAGTGGTGTCTAGATATAGT
The DNA here is from genome assembly GCA_038373885.1 of Cheiracanthium punctorium. NCBI lineage: Eukaryota > Metazoa > Arthropoda > Arachnida > Araneae > Cheiracanthiidae > Cheiracanthium > Cheiracanthium punctorium. The sequence continues at coordinate 72,802 of JAWZYV010017682.1, read as the reverse complement.
AAAGATGCCATGCTCTACGCAAGAAAACCGCTTACAGCGCCACTTGGCGGATAACTTTAGAGTTAGCGTTCTTATCTCTAAAACAGTATGAGATACGGGAAAAAATGAAAGTTGTTCAGCATCATCGATTTAGTAAGAGAATACACCTTCCGTAAAGTAATGTTAAAAATAGAAGGCGTAAAATGCATATTTGTTTGGTTCGCAACAAGAGTTCGTTACGAGGGTACGTTAACGAGATCCCAATGCTTTCAATTTCTGAAGGACGTAATGTCCGACTTTCTACAGGATTGTTCGATGACTGACCTCCAAAATATATGGTTCCAACACATGTGGGACACATTCCAGCCGCAAGTCATCGGGCATGGTGGTTGCATAGAATGGCCTCCACGTTCACCTAACCTGAACCCAGTGGACTTTTCCTGTGGGATACATCAAACAGTGAGTGTATGCCGTCCCTCCACCAACATTGCAAGAACTTCGAAATCGTATTACGGATGCTTGTGCAAGTGTGTCACTGTCATGTAAAATGAGCAGTCCCGTGTCCAGATGTGTATTGTTGCTGAAGGACACCTTTTTGAGCATGACAGATAAATGAGCCTCATTTCGGGCTAGTGCTGTTGTGTTCAACGCGATTAAACAAATTTGCGTTTTGTGCTTTTCATTTATATCATTTTTATGCCAAAGATGCTTTTTCTGTTATAAATCGATGATGCTGAACAACTTCGTAACTGACTTTTTTCCCGTATCTCGTACCACCGTTTATGTGATAAGAACGCTAACTTCAAATTAAGCCGCCAGATGAAGCTCTAAGCTGTTCCGTTGCGCAGTGTATGGTAATTTTACTATACCTTAGGCCCTGATTTTATGACTATAGCTCTTGCCATTCAGCTCTTGCCGCTCACTTGCCGTTCAAACCGGGGTGACAACGGACTTTGGCGGGCACACACGTGTGTGTGTGTGTGTGTGTGTATTCGCATATATAAAAACATTTGTTAACTTCTTTTAGAATTATATGCTAATCAAAACTTTCTCAGTATGTTGAAAAACTTCACTTTTAGAAACCTGTATGTACGTGTTATACTGCACATAATATCTAAATGTGGTAAAAAGTGATATTTGTGTGAATTTAATTTGCATTTATATCTTTCAGAATGTGATGGGTGTGTACACTTTTCTCATCTTTACTGTACTTCTCGCTGGATTTTGGGTATACACTTACAAGTGTGTTCCAGAAACGAAGAATAAAACAGTGGAAGAGATAACAGCCATCTTCCGACAGAGAGCATACCAGTGAAAAGCCATGACTGAAAAAAATAAATAAATAAGACTGATGCTGAAAGATGAAATATATTGCTGGATTTCAACTTCAGCACAAAGAGATGAGGACTGACACATAGTGAATGAACGCATCTCATATTTCTAATTATATTGAAAACAACCTAGAATCCTGGCCTGATAAACTGCAATAATACAATGATGAGCTCTAGGCAGAGTATAGAATTATGTAAATTAGCATCAAAAAACTCTATCCTCAAAAATCAGGGGGAAAAAATGCTCATCAGAAATAAATGTATTTTATTTAAAATCAAAGAGAAAAAGTTGATGGTTATAAGATGGACCTAGACCTGTCAACATGTGGTGCTTTATTGAAGAGGACAGAATGTATTATAACAAAAGTAGTGTTTCTATTTATCAAAAATGTATTATAAAAATCAGGGAAACAAGTATAGTGTAAGCTGCTCTTAACACGTCACAAAGGGAGGGGGGAGGAAAATGCATTTGAGCACGAAAAAACATTTTTAATTTATATTGTCCTAGCTTTTCTGTGGTGCTAAGAGAGTTATCTTTAAATTCTTGCCAGAGTTAAATTTATCCGCCGCTTTGCCATTATATTTTATTTTCATTAGTGTATTGAATGTGCATTTAAAGTGTTTAGACTGTGCATATATTTATCTTGTAGTCTATGTCATAATGTTCAAGAGCAGCAAAAGTTTCCAAAATATGTGTATTATGAGTTATTATTTATAGAATAAATTTTTAACGATTAGTTTCTTAAAAAATAGATGTTATGTTGTAACACTACATCTTTTACTCAGATTTATAATTTTATAACTTTTTTTTATGAACCGTTGCTTTTAGAGTGTTTCTTTAAAAATTAATAAGTTATAAGGTGATTACTACAATATGTAAACCCGTTTCTTTAAATGTTTCAAATGTGGAGCAGCATAAATCATATTTATCATAATAACTTAGGCAATCACTTATTACAATTGTAATTAATAACAGATTTAGAAAACATTACAGCATGTTTGTTAAAGAGCAAACGTTAATTTTATTTGATCTATATCATTTGAATGTTAACGATTACAAGTACTACCTAACGAAATACAAAATGCAAATTTTCACACAATTTTCTAAAATATAACACAGATTTGAATGCCAAGTATATTTTAGACATTAAAGCAAACCATTAATATAATGAACATAACATTTAAATACTTTTTAATATCTTATATATGAATGAAAATTATATTGGTTTCTAAAAAAAATGAGTCAAAGTGTCGTAAGATACTACATAATATTTACAGTGATTGCCGTATGTAGTTACTACAATTTCATCCCTCCTCAAATTAGATGAGACCTAAACTATTCCGCTGCACTTGTAAAATTCTTTAATAATTCATCTCCGTGAAAATACCATAAAGATGCACGTCATCGACTTGAAGTAATCGAATCGTTTTAAATTGTACTTGAAAGACGATTACAGACGCATAGAAAGATGAAAAACTAGCGTATTGGGAATGCGAGCATTTTCCAGACTTCAGAAACGAAAAAGCTAATGGAGGGCATTACTTCCAGTTATAGGACTCGTTGTGGCCCTTTGCCTGTATAGGTGTTAAATGACTTGAAACAATTTTAAAAACAGCACCGGACGTCCGTTACTGTCCAGTTTAACTACAATGAAGAAATTCGTCCACGATTTAAACACCATGAATGTTTCGAAGTCCAACAAGTGAACCCATCCAGCTGAGAGCTTATACATTTGTTCAATGACAATAAAAGTCGTGTTTGCAGTTTTGACTGCACTATAAAGTATAAAACAGAACCTCTGAAAGTCGGAAGATTCAATGAACAGACACAGGATTTTCACGTTCTTACTCACGTAAGCCAAATGAATGGGGCATAAACCTTTTGTAAGAGTGTCGATTCAAATGCAGCAAGAAAAAAATGTTTGGAAAAGGTTGATTGAATGTTTCGAGACAGGAGAAACTTCAAAGACTTGTTTAATATTTGGTGACCGTTAAGCCATTGATTTCACAAATTTTATTCTGACGATAGTAAAATATGCTTTAAAGCATGGCTATCATTTAATTATTAGTGTTCTTAAAAATATGCCTTTGGAAATTTTCTAAAAATAGAATTTTTACACACACATATTTATTGTATATTTTTTAAATAGTATGATTACTCAATTGTCCTAAAATAAATACATTCGGTTAAAGAACCAATAAAAAGTCAAAGATATTTAACATTTAGACGAACGCACGCGGGAACACACACACAGGGACAATAAAAGAAAAAGAACACAATAAATTACCTAGTGCGAAAGAAGTTTATGAAAATTATTTCATATATGTATATATGATGTCTACTTGGCAAAAAATAATAAGTTTTAGAAAATTATTAACATGACTTTATGGCAAACTGTTTTATTTTTCCCGTGATTTTATCCATGATGCTTTAAAATTAAAACAAGACCTTTTACCTTTCAGTTTTGGCATATGTTTTGCATTTCAAGCAAACATGACTTTTTTTTTAAGTTCAGTGGCGGCTCGTGGGTTATTTAAATGGAGGTTCACAAAATTAAATATGCAGATACGACGCACCTTACAAGTTAAAATATATTTGCATTTCCAGCAGTTAAAGGAAAACAATGCACGCAACTGAAAGAAAACAAGTCATCTTTGATCTTACATTTCGTCGCTACGATAAGTTTTAGCAAAAATATTGTCTTGATTTTTCTTTAATTTTTTTTTAAGGATGACATTGAAAAATGTCATTTCTGTAGCTCCGAAACACTTATTTGACTTCCATCTTAATTATTGACACTAGTTCGTAAAAAATACTGTGGTGAAAAATCATAAAAATTAAGAAAATAATAATAATATGAAAAAAAAATGGATTAACTAACCAAACACAAGAAGATAAGAGAGAATCCAGAGGAGATAACGGAAAAAAAAATCTGCTGTGAGCACAATAAAATTGTGCGAACGAAAGCGCCTCGCTTCCCCCGCAACTCTCTTTCGCTCTCTCGGCGTCTTTCCTCAGAGACCGGTTGAAAAGGCCACTCGGGTCGATCGCATGTGCGAGCGGCGAAAGACTATGCTATAGTAACTAACCTACGATACAGTGCGTTAGCTATAATAAACGCGTTTAATAATAGTGGGAGGGTGGGGAAGAGTAAAACTCATGTTTTAAATTCACAAAAATCTAGAAGTCTACTTAATAATTTTTAATTTGTTAATGTGTTTATTCTTTAGTTTTTTGTCTGGGAGTTCACGTGCTCATGTGCTCAAATGGAGGAGCCGCCACTGAGTTTAAGTAAACAAACAAACAAAATGTTTTTAAGTTCTTAAACAATATTTAAAAGTTTTTTCTACTTTCAACCTTATAAATTAGAATAACTTTAAAAGTGATAATGCCTATCTAAACTCTCTCTTTTGTATAAAAATATTTTATTAGAATAGGCACTTTCAGAATGAATTGCGAAAAAGGAAAGGGAGCTTCTTTTTAAGAACTATTTTATTTTATTATTATTATACTAAATGCCAGTTGTTTTCCGTTTTAAAGTACAAATTAAAACACAGAGTTATACGTGTGTGATTAAAATGTAGGCAGATAGACAAAGAAGTAAAGGCACTTTTAAGGCAACGATGTTATTGCACATGTGAAAGGGAAGAAAACAGTGAGAGATTAAAGAGCTTATTGCGTATTATTTTTTAATCTACTGTGAAAACTTAGAATCAAGTGCACTTTGATAAGATAATTCTCCTTAAAACATATCGTAGAAACATTAATAGTAATAAAAACACTAATTCAATAACCGCAGACAAAAATAGCTGCTAACATGAACAAATATTGAAAAAAAAAAAATCATATTTTAAAAACTAGTGCTCTTTCTAGAAAAACCATGCATTCTCTATATGAATTTAACCTTACGTTCACATTCATCTTACATACTAACACATGCACGTATACACAGAAGCATACAATGCTACGCATATATCGTCTCTATACATAGAGAGGCTAAAGCATTAAAAGAAATATACTCGAAAATAGCAAAAGTATCAAAAACAGTGAACTCACTATAATTAAGAAGCATGTAGGTACACGAAAACAACACAAAAATCACACAAGATTAAGAAGATATAGGATCTCATTTATATAATGCAATGTTACACACATATACATTTATTTAACATCGTCCAACACAGATCGACCATCTGATTATTTTTATGCTTGAATGGATTTCATGTGCTATTATTGCTAAGCATCTATGGTCGTCAAAGCGATTACATGTACGCGGTTTCACCTAACGCTATATTTGGCCATAAAATGTAGCGCCAAAATAAGTGCAGTGGTTGAATCGAGAACCAACTGGAACAAAGCAGATACAGAAATACATGATTAATTTGCAATTGATAAGCGTGGCGTAGCTTTTTAAAATTTGCATACGTGAAAATTAATGAGATTTCCACGTGTCCTTGAGATAAATGTGATGAAAGGAGAGTTTCGTGTTCGATGTTAACTAAAAACTAGCAAAAAGATTTCAGTTCTTATTTTTTTTAAATGCAATATCAACAAAAATTGCAAGTAATTCTAAACATACATACGTAAATTCTAATTTAAAAAAAATTACAAATTTAATGAATAAGTTTGTAACCACGTCTAATAAATAAAGATGAGAATATAAAAACTCGAGACAGTATTAAAATTATATTTTAAAAAACGCAAAAAATGAGTTTAATGCCATAGATAGGAATTCTGAACAGCATTATGGGTTTATTTAGAAAAGTTTCTCCAATCAAATATTACAGAGCTAGATTTTAAAACTTGCACCAGCTTTTCCATTGAGAAGATCTGCTCACTTATACTACATTTGGGCGTCGTGCACCAATTTTCCATTTATGTTAATGTGTGTGAACAGTTCGGTTTATCTTAAATTAGCATGTACTTACAGAAAGTAACCTGTTTAATGATTTTCTACTTTGTGCGTTATGGCAAACCTACAGGGGCATCTGCCTAAGGGGGAAGCCTTGGGCGGAGGACATTTTAAGGGTTCTACTAAAGGGTTGTTTCCCACGTTACATCTGGAGAAAACTGACCAAAACTCCTGACCGTTAGATCGACAGCCGTGTAATGGGCCCGAACCCGGGAGCTTCGCACTTCAGCCATCAACCGTGTTTCAACTTTGTGAAAACACTGACTAAGCAGTCACAAAAATCGCTCATGACAGAAATATATCTCAATGCTAGCATTCGTGACATTTTATGCTGAACTTTCCGTTTTACCTTATTAAGTGTCTCTCAGATGCAAGTTAGGTCGAGCATTTTTAACAAATCCTCTCTAATTGCAAGCACTATACCATAAATCATAGACGTAACTTACTGAGGGCAAGGGGGGGAGGGCAATTGCCCCCTCAAAAAATTCAAGAAAATTCAGATTATCACATATTCGAAAATATTTTCTACAATAGGAAACGTTTTTCTCCCCCCCCCCCCAAATGTTACATGCCATAAATGGACCATTGCAGTATTCAACGAATACATTCACAGTGAAATTCTTATATTACATGTAATCAGTGCTGCTTGATAGTCACTGTTGAAATAAAGGTGTTTTCATGATGAAATGGAATATAAATAGCTACAGCTACTAATTATGAGTTAAGATATAGGAAAGTGCAGTTTGACTGGTCTACATTAGATAATTAAGTGAAAAGCATCAACATGTGTGGCTAAAAAATGAATATCTTAAAAGGAATAAGTTTGCATCATTCTGTTTCTTCGATTTAAAACTACAAGCCCACCACCGCAAAACAAAATCCCTATATTTCTCAAATGATAATCAATTAAGCCTTTCTTTAGGGGGTAGGGAAATACAAAATGAGGTCTAAAGGTGAAACTGTTATTCGTAATAACACGATGAAGGGTTCCAAAAGAGAAATCAATTCTGAAAATAAAGATCCAATTATTCAAAAAACGTGTTCTACACATGCATACATGTACTTTGCATACATATATACTTTATATTACATTATATATGTGTGTGTGTGTGTATGTGCAGGGTCGTAGCGAGGAAAATATTCCGGGGGGGGGGGGGAGGGGGTATAAAATAAGTCGTGAGAAAATAAATGGAATTTCTACACGACTTAAAGCATGTGTTAACTAATCCGAAATTTTCGGAGAGATATATCCTGAAATTTTCAAATTAGTGAGGATATATTCCGATACCCCCCCCCCTCGTTACGCGCCTGTGTGTGCGTGTGTCTCTGTGTTATAAAAACACAGGAATTTATTTTGTATGATGAATGATAGAGACATGATTCAAGCTACTTATTTTTGGTGAGGTCGGTGTTTACATTCAGCAACGAAACAGGGAAGTGTGAATTCTCTGATGCAGAGCAACTAGCATATTATTACTCGCATAGCCGAGACATATCAAAAGTGCGAAGTTAAATTCTCCACATGCTGTTTATTTCAGAAGATATTTTGAAGCAATCATAACAGATTGAATGTCTGCGTATTTGGCTGCGAAAGTTGACCCTTCTCCGGCAAAGTCAATTATTTTTAAATAATTAAAACTTACTTTAAATTTTAAGGGCTGCAGGTATTTTGATCCTGTCGACTTATGTAATAAACATAGAAATTTACGCTGGAGAATAACTGAGCAATAAAATTCAAGCTATTCATTTTTGTTGAGATTGGCGCTTACATTCTGCTAAGGGACAGGGAAGGAACGAGAGCATTTTGTTCCGACTTAGTCACTTCGCACATTTAAGCACTTATCACACCGTAATAACAAGCTTTTGTATGTCTTCATCGTACACCTCTGCCACCAATTTATTCAGTTATGTAAACACTGCTTCCTTAATGCTGATGCATGTTGTGAACCACTAAAGAATTTGCGCCGGGTCATTCAAAATCGCAGGCAAAGATGTAGTCCTCCTTCACGACAATGCTCGCCTACATACAACAGTGGGAACAAAGCAACCTCTCCAAACTTCCAAGTGGGAAGTTTTTGAACATCCACCCTCAGCCCAGATCTAGCTCTCAACGACTATCATCTCTTTAGAAGATTAAAGGAACTTTAGGCAGGAAGCATTTTTTGGTAAATGGCGAAGAGCTTAAGGAAACCGTGCTAACATTTCTGAATAGACTGGGCGTCGGAAGTGTACGATGAAGGTTCACAAAAATATCTTACACAATATGATAAGTGCCTAAATGTAATGGTTTACTATGTGGAAAAATAGCTTAATGTATGTACATGTAAGAATAAAAAGTTTGTTACAAAATCTTTTTATTGTTATTTCTTATTTATTAAACGGATACTACTTTACGAAAGCCCGTAGTAGATACCATCCGAATTTCGTAAAAATGCATCCAAATGCATATAAATTCGGAACATTGGATGTCCATTTCATTAGTTCAAAGCTGTATAACTTAATTCTCTTTTTTCCCCATTCAGCCTGGCATGCAACTTTATATATGGTAGCTCAATGTTTTTAAAGCCGCCATTTAAAGCTACCCTATAAGTTTTCGACTGATTCTGGTTTTTCTCCTTGTATGTTTCTAAACAAACTCAGACGTTGAAGTAATATTTTTAATAATCTTCTAGCATAAACTGTTTTGTTGTTTTCTTAGTTTTAAACGTATAACATCATTTAAAAACGAACAAGTTAAAATGTACAATTTTTTCAACATTTTTCTACAAGTTAGAATGCATTAATTATTTATAATAAACCTTTTTTTCTTAGAATAAATCACAAAATGAGCTTCATATTATTGGATTTAAAAGAGCATATCTTGAAAATATTTTCATGAAAATTTTACTCCCGAAACATTTTCACACAGACTTAATTTACAACAGTGGCGACACAAAAAAGTTATAATCAGGCCCTGCTCAAAACAATAAATAGGCCCAAGAATGAGATGCGCCAAATGAAATAATCCAATGCTCCACGATTTGGCCACCCTTAATTTACACTATATTCAAATTCTTTACAAGTTGTCGACGGTACGAAAACATTGAATTATCATAATGAGATATTAAAATAATATAAGATTCGTTTTTAAACACTATCGAATTCCTCACACAAAAATTGATTTTTTATAAATAAATTATCTAATTGGTGTATAGTTTAATACAAACTCAATTTATACATTACGTACAAGGTTTTAAAAAATTGAGTTAACAAGGTATGTCGATTAAACATAAAAATTGCAAACGATTTAATAGGCAGTTATAAATGCTCATACCAAACATTTTAAATTCATGCAATTTCAGATAGACAATATCAACATTTTCTCTTAAAAATTATAATTCAATTATATGTTTGAATAGCTTTATATTTATTTCGTAACGAATGTTCTGAAATAAATAATACTGAACGCATGTTGAATATAAGTTTAAAACTATATTGAGTTTTTGTGTGAATTAGCAATTTACGCTTAAAATTCAAACTCGCGTTTTTTCATTAATTTTAAATTCTTCCCACTGTTTTATGTTATGAGTTATTTCTTCTATTAAAAAAAGAACCACTTTCACTTTTAAAAACTCTTTTAAAAAGTTTTGAATAAGTCTGACGCAAGACAAATTTTTTACTCCTCAAACTATCATAAAGTATTGCAAATCAATGAATTCATAATTATTTTCAAAGTCAACTAGCAAAGAAAATTAACAGAATATCAACAAATAAAAATGTAACTATCTAAAACAAATTAAGTCTTCCATTAAAAAGCATAATTTTTTAAAATATTTTTAAAAATATTTTTCAACAAGTGTAGGAATTGATGCAGCATGGAATGGAAAAGCGTTAAACCGCAGTTTTTGAGCGGCTGAACGAGGAATATACGTAGTTACTGGTAAAAGTAAAGTAATACAACATGAGGTTTATCTTACACTATTTATCAATTTTGTCACACTTATATTGTAATACCTATAAAGCATAATTGTATATATACTAATACTTCTGGAGTTATGACGTAAAATAATTTGGGGGTAAATATTAGCACGCAGTTTTATGTGTGTGTTTAAATGTAGGTACACATCCATAAAATATCAATGTAGGTACGGATAGATCATTATAATTCTTCGGCTGCTCTTCAAATAGATTTTACAATAAAAACACTGGGTTTATTTTTATAGTAAATTAAGTTTTTTTTTAAAAGATTAACATTACACCAAAACATTGGGTTGCAGATTATTTTTATACTGCATGCATGCGGAGATCTGTACAAGGTATACCACAAGCATATTTAACACTAAAACTACCGAACATTTTTTATAAGAGCAAAAATAATGAAAAATGGGGTCATTTGACCCCTCTTGGTAGTTTTAGTGTTAAGATTTGCATCACTGCAGTTTTCGTATGTTCACAATGTCAGAGTATAAGAGAAGCTCTGTCTCTCCTCAAATAATAATAATTAATTAATAATTATATACATATATATTCATTCATTCTGTGAACGAATAAAATAAATATTTTAAAGCCTATATGACTTTCCTAAGTTTCTAAGTTTCCAAATTCTTTACATTAGGGGGGAATCCTGAGGAAATCGTTGTTATTTGCGTTTTCCCCCAGTGAATAATATTCAGAAAGTAACAAAACTTTTTTTTCAGGAGTTTTCTCCCTCATCTGAATATCAAAAATATATTGAAACTACCCTTTCCCCAAAAAAATAAATAAATAAAATAAAATAAAAATGCATTTAATCTGATTTCTAAAACATAGTTTTCAGTATATTTTTATTGTATTTCATTTCCTAGGTATCTTAAATTTATCATGTACTCAATACCAAGCTTACAATTTCTTAAATGCAAATTATTCACTGGTAAATTTTTCTTCCCCCGATACCCAAACCATTGAAAAATCCATTGATTAAATAAAATAACAGCATTTTAAAATCTTTGTTTTTATGAATGCTTATTGTTGTTTAAATGTACATATTTTATAGGTAATCTCGTAAAGTAAACGTAAAATCTTCTGAACTTTTATTTGAGAAAGTTTATACTATTGTCCTTCACATTCAGTGCGCTTTTTGAAGCGCATTTCATTGCGCTTTTGAAGTATTTGTGTCATTTGACACAAATACTTGCTGTAATTTTTTGTTGCAATTCTTACTTCATTTTCCTTGAAACCTCTACTACAAAAAGAATATTCTGATTGTGGTAGTTTAAGTATTTTTAAAGTATTGTAACTAGTTTTATGTTGGGATTTTTAAGATGAATTTTTATTAACGTAAACAATAGCTTTGTAGAATTACGTAAATGAAAATTTGAATTTAAAAAATATGAAGTGCAGAGGAAACTAGTCACGAAACCTAAGTTTCAACGAGACATATAAATAATCTCCCTCTCCGTTCATCACTAAGTATATGTTTTGAGGACATATATGTTTACGTCTAAATTTTTATATTTAAATTAAATAAATTTGAAGATGCTGGAGTTATGATCCAAAAAGCAGAAAAAGAGCATGCGCATATGCTAACAGCCTGAGATACATCCTACGAGTTGCTAACCTGAGTTTAATAACGCCACTAACTAGAACTAATTTTTCTCTTATTTCGTAGGTAAAATTTTTTAACTATACAGATAGTATTTAATTTGATTGTTTTAGACAACATTTTACTCACTGAAAGCTCATGTAAATAGACTCACACATAGTAATTATTAATATAATGATATTTTTATTAAATACTAATGACTACATCTTAAAAACTTAGACACACACACACACAAATTTAAATCAAGCAAAGCACTATATATAAATATATTATAATAGTTTATATTAGTGACTTTAAATTTTGATGGAATGTTGAAGAATCATAAATATATAAAGAATGAGAAAAAACTAGTAATTTTGTTAAAGCGAAGGATGTATGGCAAATACCAAAATACTTTCTAATAGAATTAAATTAATAAACTATAGTTTGTTGATATTCAAATGTTTATTACAAAATATTTTATTGTGATATATTAGTATTTGTTGCTTGATACATATATATTTTATTAAAAAAATAGCTTACATTTTATGTATATAATTTAGATTAGCATTTAAGTTACTTCTAGAAGAAAACTGATCCAAAAATCTCTTAAATTTCCTTATAAAAGTAAAATATATTATTGTATATTTGTGCCAAATATATTTTGAAGTATATTGCGATGGGGTATTTGTTAAGCTTGTCATTTGCTCGTCATTTAAAAGAAAAAATACATCTATATATTAATAAATATTATAAAAGAATATTTTAAGAAAAATTAAGAGCCAGTTTTTTTAAGAGTCAGGCAGGCTTGGATCGATGACATTTTTTATTTTGTTGAAATTTTCAGGATTCGTTCTTCACGTAAACTTATTTTACTCGTATTTTTCTATTTTTGCGAATCGGATTTTTTTCCCCATTTTTGAGGCTACCTACCTAAAAATCGCGCATTTTTTTAAAGAAATACATGCTTTTTTCCGTAAGCCAATACTTTCTGTCCCAACTGTTTTCAGTTCTACTACGTCCAAACTGACTGATAAAACACACAGACTTATGGCACAAAGACAAAAGGTCATTCAAAGTTTTTCAAAAAAGGTGTTTTTTTTTTCTAAAACTTGATAGTCAAAATCTTTTTTGTGCCAAAAGTCAATCACAAAAGTGCATATTTCAGTGAATACAGCATACTAATGAGAAGTCCTGAAAAAGGGTAAGATATGTGTGGTTGACTTTTGGCATGAAGAAATATTTGACCTGGAAATCGCAAAAAATACAAAATTGCATAATTTTGAAGGCCATTCACTTCTTATGCCAAGAGTGACTATGTATGGAATTAGCTGGAAAAGAAGCCTTAAGTGCAACAGAAACAAAATTAATTCACTGATTTCTGGTAATTCAGTAAAGTTTTATGTAATGTGGTTCTGTATATTGTTCTGAAAATGACTTTTGAAGAAGTTGGTTATTGCTTTTATTTCTGTGTTTATTACTATTATAGGTAAAAATTTAGCTGGAAATGAAACTTTAGCTATAGAAAAAGCAAAATATATTCACAGACCTATGGTAACTTATTCCAGTCTCATATAATGCGCCTCGATACTTCAAAATAACAAACACTTGTTCATTTTCACAAGTCAACCGCACATATCTTACCCGTTTTCAGACCTTCTCAGTAGTATGTATTCACTGAAATATACGCTTTTGTTGTTGACTTTTGGCACAAAAAGATTTTGACGATCAAAGTTGTAGGGAAAAAAAATCTTCTTTCTGAAAAATTTTGAATGACCCTTTGCCTTTGTGCCAAGAGTCAATCATGAGTCCGTGTGTCTTATCAGTCAGTTTGGACGTAGTACAACACAGAATAATTGCGAATGCCGTGGTTCACTCCTGGCACAGAAAGTATTGGCTTACGGGGAAAAAAGCATGTTTTTCTTTAAAAAATGAGCGATTTTCAGGGAGGGAGCCTCAAAACTGAGAATGCTTTTCTCGTAAAAATAAAAAAAAAAATACACGTAAAATAAATTTACGTGAAGAACGAATCCTGAAAATTTCAATAAAATCAAAATTTTCAACGATCCAATCCTGCTTGATTTCCCGATTAAGAAAAAAAAAAAAAAAAAAAAAAAAAAAAAAAAAAAAAACTGACTCTTAACTAGGTTTTAAATCTTGTAAAAGTTTTTTCTCCAGAATATACGTTTTATCTCACAAATTTTATCCTTATAAGTGAAAACATGCGAGAGAAAAAACTTTTAACCCATACAAATAACTTGTTTTTCATGCTAAATTATGTGTATGTAAGCACACGAATCAGAGTTTATATACATGCCTTAGGGAAAACTATATCGTACTTTAGTTTGCATAATTCTTATAATTTTATGATAGGTGAAAAGAGAACATATGTAAAATACAGTGGCCGCCGCTTAATTGGATCCCGTTCGTGCCATCGATTTTCTATCCAATAAAGCGGTTGATTCGAAAAAGCGGCGGCTTTGATTGAAGCTTCGAAAAAAGCGATTCCGTTCCGTTTTCTGTGACTTGATTCGCTAAAGCAGCTGATCCAATTAACCAGTGATTCAATTAAGCGGCGGCCGCTCTAGTTACATTTCTATGTATGTACTCTAAAATATCAGGTTAAGACCTGAATTATGTATGGATGTGCATATATGTATATATATGTATATTTATATTATTTGCGTGTGTTGAGTGTTTGTATTAGATGCATACACACAGAGAAATATTGATTATTTTAAAAACAATCAAAATATTTCTCTTCTGAAATTTTATGTGACAGAATTGATCTCTGATGGACATTATATATATATATATATATATATATATATATAATATAAGTAATTTGTTCATGAAGTTTACTATCTCTCTCTATGTGTGTGCGCGTGTTTGTATGCATTAATACAGACAAACGGTGTCCCAAACAGAAACAAAATAAAAAGAGCATGCAAACATTTCATTTTAAAATTTTTGAAGAAAAATTTAGAAATTAAGAGAAATATTTTTATTAAATTTGCAATTGTTAGAAATGCGAAATTATCACATTCTTAAATGCTTATATTGTATAGAAAACTCTAGCATATAAAAGACTAAGAAAACTCTTCGGTGTCAATACATATTAAAGTGCAAAGATTGTTGCCAGAACAAAGTTTTATAACAATTACTTGAATCAAAAAAATTAAATTTGGATTTCAAACATTTTATTTTTCTGTTATTTGAAAATATTAGTTAAATTGATTTGTTTAATATTTAATCAAAATCAATTTTAAACGATTATGTTTTATTATTTCAGAATTATAGGCATTCCCTTTATTCTTTCACTGTATTACACACACATTTTCCTTTATGTCTCATTGTTTTATATAGGCACGAAAAGCAATTTCCTCGTTTTATAAAAATTGGTCTTTAATTTTTATAGATACGTGTAAGAAATCAGTATTGAAACAAAAACATATATTTCATTTTTAAAAAACGATAATCTTTATTGGCCTTTTTTTTTCGAATTAACTGGAATTCTTTAAATATTGATTATTCGTGCAATTAGCTTGAATTACACAACATTGTAAATGTCTTATAAATAAAATGAACGGGAAAAGAAAGAAAAAAATATTTCTTTTTTTAGATTCATGTTCTCTTTACGGTTTCTTTAATTTTTATAGACTTCAGCGGCGTGCGTTCCGTGTAAGTAACGTAAGCATTACTTGCCGGTTTCATTTTAAAACAAGTCTTTTATTTTAAAATAAGTGAGCACAAATTTTAAACAAATAAATTTTGGAAAAAGAAATATTTAACTACGCTAAACGAAGCTAAATCTTCATTTCAAGCCGTAACATATGTGAGAATTTTCTTAGTCTCCAAAGACTTCCGTCAGTGCCCATTTGTTAACATTATTTTGCATTGTACATTTAAAAAAAAAAAAAAATCCAGTCATTGTTTTATTCGGAAGATGCTTTCTTTTTACTTGGATAGCAGAAATACGATTTAAATTTATCAAATGTATCAAGTGTACGTTTTATTTATCATTAATTAGTTTTAAACTGTTTAAATATCTTCTCGAATGTAAGCAGTTTCACTTTTGTTTACTATTATGAAGTGGTGTTGCAATCTTGTAACCTTAGGCCAGGGTCGTGGGGGACACAGGAGGGGGGGGGGCACGTGCCCTCTAACTTGGTCTCAAAATCTATTTATGAAAAACATATGTTTCTAAATATAAGAAAATCTTCCCTTTTCCATTCTTCATTACAATATGTGAAATACAGTCCACCCCTCACCCCACTTCAAAAAAAAAAAAAAAAAAAAAAAAAAAAAGGTTACACCACGCCTATACTTGTAACAATAAAGATAACGCTGGATTAGAAGACTTTACAGGCAATTTGTCTGGAAAAATGAATATTTGATAGCATAATCGACCAAAGTTGGATTTAGGGAAGCTTCATACGAAAACTAAAAAACTGTACGTCATTTTCATTTATAAGAATAAAAGAAGATGAACATACTTCTACATCTAAAATTGAAGCTTTGCATTTTTATACTGGCGATAGCATTTTATACTTTGCCAAACATGTTCAGGACATAAATAATTGTTAATTAATGTCTATGCTTCATATAATATTGCATTCGAATGTCGTGTAATTTCTTGCAATAATTACACGTCCTTGCTATTTATATAATATTTTTTTGTTAGTTATCCTATAACTAAGTAAATGTGGCTTAGCTTTATCAGTCCTGTAAAAGTAATGTATTACTTGCCAGAGGTCAATGCCCCCATACGTCACAGATAGACTTATTCAGTCAGAACTAGAAACAAACGTACTGTAACATACTTGGCCATTGCAAGTAGTCTTACTTCATAAAAAGTACACAAATACAACCAGTTGTAAATTTCATAAATAACTATTTAACGAGCATGGCGTAATTCTGCAGCTCATTTGGCACAGATTTATTTGGAGAAATTTTTGCGTTTAGAATGGATATCATGGCCAGAATTGGCAACCCTGACTAGGAGAAATGTCCTCCTGAAGAAATTGTTAAAAATCACTCCTGCCATGAACAAGAATGTGCATGTATAATTTTGTTCTGGTCTGATGACGAAACACACCAGTCATTCTTTACTTAGGAAAAACAACTGCATGACGCAATGTAGTCGTCAAATACACCATAAGAGATAATTTGTTTTTATTTAATAGAAAATCTAATTTAGCTTATGTTCATGAGAATTCACCATAACATCAAAAACGTACTACCGCTGTTTATTATCAAATATTAGACTTCAAAAGAAACTTTGGGACACCGTGCGTTTAAATGTGTATGTGCGTAAATTAATTAATGAAAGTTATTAACGGTATTAATTGTCTGTGTCATATGCATTGAAATCCAGCCATTAAAAAACTTGTAAGTCACATTGTTTTAGGTAGAGCCATTCCACATATATCAGTAAATCGTTTAGTTTATGAAGTTGTATATAGTTCTTTAATTTGAAAATGTGTTTCATAAATTTGTTTACATGTAATAATTTTATAATTATGGTCTGGTGTTCACTGGTATTAAAAAAAAAAACAATACAGAAGTACAGTGAAAACCAATTAATTTACAATTATGTTTCTGCAATAATTTGTTGATGAATTAAAGTAGTTTGCAATGTACTCTGCCTATGTTTAATCGCATATATCCCCAAAAGAACAAGGTCAGCATACATACATAAAGAGGGAAATTAAATCATGCAAACGAATTGATAGTGAAATACTTTAACATAAAAATCTGCAAAAACACTATGTTTTATCCGTTTACGGTGAAGAAAAAACTAAAACCAATTATATATATATTTTTTTAATTTCTATAATTATACATTTGAGTTTGCCTTTTAAAATGTACAGCGTAATAAACTTTTTTTATATTAATCCGTAGGCTATCAATATTTGGAGTTTTAATAGCTGCAGAAGAAAACTGTTCAGTACTTTGTTAAAAATTTAATTCTTTCGATAATTCTGCCACTTTTGGGGGTAATGGCTGCTCTAGAACGGTTTCAAGGAATGTTATGATATGGGCAATAAGCTAATTGAAGCATTTTATCAGCCAATTTATATTACTTAAAAGTATAATCAGTTGCTTTCAGAATTTATTTTAATAATGCAGAAAACATATTGTTTACATCTGTATTTTTTCTTTACGCTTTTGTGCTGCTCATGCAATTGCCCAGATTGTTGCAGAGTGATAACACCCTCATATTTATACTCTTATATCTATAAAGATTTTATTTATATCTATAAAAACATTCAGGGGGTAATTTATTCACAAAACCAATTTTCTTCCTTTTCCCAATTTTGTATATCTGTTTAATATTTTTTTTTTAATGTTTGCCAAAAAAATATGTAAAATGTTTATATGTATGAAAATAGATAGTTGGGTTACACGTGCTCAATTGTGTATGTGAAGGGGGACTGCTCCACCTCTTGGATTAGCCGCAAGTGTGTGGCCATCTGAATACTTATTTTT
Organism: Cheiracanthium punctorium; assembly: GCA_038373885.1. Taxonomy (NCBI): domain Eukaryota; kingdom Metazoa; phylum Arthropoda; class Arachnida; order Araneae; family Cheiracanthiidae; genus Cheiracanthium; species Cheiracanthium punctorium. Next base: position 54,548 of record JAWZYV010017682.1, on the reverse strand, counting down.
GCCTTAAATTTTACATCCTTCAGTGGCGGTTAGTACATAGGGACTGTGGAATTGCAGCACCCCCAGAGAACTGTTAATACCATTGCACTTAACTCTATCATTAAGCCAGTAACCAGGAACGTATATAAGCGGGGTCTAGACACACACACCGAAATTTTGATTTTTATTACTAAAATGATAATGATTAAGTCTTCTTGTAAAAAAGTGCGCCTTTATTACCATTTAACCCCCCCCCCCCGAAATTTTTTGTGGGTAAATAAGTACGTACCAGTAGCCGTCACGTAGCAATAGCAAATATCTCCCCCAAAATATAAAAAATCGGGAAAAATCTTGAACGGAACTGTCCAAGATGCAATTTCTATACTAGCGTCGCGTTTGATTACTCTGCACTAGCGCGAAATCCGTATGATGCCGAGAGCTACTTTTTCTACCTATCTCGGAGCTACAGCTTATAGAGAGACATAAAAATTTTGAAGTACTTGACATAATTGGTTTTTCACTAATTATGGTCCAAAATCGCATGATTTTTTTCGAAATGCACCGTTAAGGTGCATCCAAAATTTAGGGGCCTCAGCTCAGCCTAGCCGCTTCAGTAATTAGGACATGAGAAAAAATTTTCAATTTTATTGCGTTCAGTATTTAGTCCTAAAATTTAACATAACATATCGACACTTTATTTTGTATTTGAAAAATTACTATACTAATTTGAAATTTACGTGGAACACTTATTCAGTTACATAAAATGTTAGCTTTAACTGTTGTAAAATAATAATTGACAGTGACAGTTAACGTAACTTTTCCGGTTTTCGGATGGGTAAACTGGGCACGTTCCCAAGGCGCGTACTGGGAGAGGCACCAAAATTAGTTATGATTCCTAAGACGGGTGCCAAAAGTATTGTTTGACTTGGATGACATAATCTGTCTCTGCGGAACTGTTCGCAAGTAACTAAATGCTAAACTTAAAAGAATAGAAATTAATGTGTAAAGTGTAATTTGATTTTTCTATTTAGTATAGAATTGTTTCCTACATTTACCTCTCTACTGTTGCATTTTACAAAACATTAAAATGGCTCAATTTTCTTTTTGCAGCAACCATAACTACGGAAGTTACGAGCCGAAACAGGCTTTTTTTTTTTTTTTTTTTTTTTTTTTTTTTTTTTTTTTTTACTGTATACTTTTGATTTCTTGCTCATGCAACTTCCTGTACAAATCATTACATTGTTTGATATTTTCAATCAATTTCTTGAGCCTAATTTACCGAAATATGGAATGTCATTGTTCAACAACGACAATTCATAGAATTAGAGATCGAGGATTGTATCAGCATTTAAATAAGTTATAAAAATGCCAAGTTTGAGACTACAGAGAATTCGAATTTAAAACAAGATCCATTAAGACTTAATAATTAGCTAATATTTTCACAACTGCACACCAGAATAGATCCAAAATTGATTTTTTTTTTAAACAAACTGATTTGAATAAATTAAGTGATCACCTTTCATGATACTAAATTTAATTTCGTTCATTTCAGCAGTTTTCATGTGGTGCACAAGCAAAAATTTACACATGTCATATAAATTCTTGGAAAATCTTAAATTCCAATAAAAATTTTGATAATTTTTTTATGCCGACAGTTTAAGTTGAAAGCCCACTTTTCATGTTACCAAATTTCATTTTATTTACTTCAGCTATTTTGTATGTGATGCACGAACAAAAGAAGTGTTACTGACAGACATTCTTTAAAGGTCTTTACGAGTTCCTAAGTACCTGGAACAGATAGAAATTGAAATTTTTTGAATTTCAAGCTATATGCAAACAAGTATTATTATAAATATACAGGGTTACTAGTAACTCGACATATTCCTGTTAAGACGTGATAGGGAAGCCAAAATACTTGATTTTTTATCCCCATGTGTACGTCTGAAAATCAAGTTTTTGAGAAAATTGAACTTTTTTCTTGAATAACTCAAAATTTGAAATTCAAGAGCAAATTTTAAAAAATCTACTCGTTAAAGGGTTTTTTAAAATTTATTTTCATAACTGAAACTCCAAGCTCATGTTATCATAAACAGTACAAAACTATTTTTAAATTTAAATTCATGAGCTATTACATGTATCTTTTTAAATTTTCATTCACAGGTTTCCTTTCAAAAGATGTTATTTATTTCAAAAATACAATGGCAGTAAGCGTACAAATAAAATTTCTCCCATTATTCCGCTATCCAAAAACGTATTAATGCCCATCTAAAGGCATGTTGTTCGTAAATAGGGATGGACACGAGACGAGACAGAGATTTACAGCTTTTTTTTTGTGAGACGAGGCACATATTTTTAACATTATGATATAGGGATTTTGCGGGACAAGACACAACTTTTAGACTGTTTTGCGAGACGTCTATTTTTCGTCTCGCGTCCATACCTATTCGTAAAAAAGGACAAGTTTTACTTAGCGCTGGTAAAAACGCCAAAGGATACATCTCCGCTCATTATTTAGGATAAGTTCGTCATCTGATCAAGATATCACCATTGTTTTAGTTTATTTTCATAGCTGACACTCCAACGAAGCTAATATAAACAAGGAAAAGTACAAGAATATTTCAAATTTTTAATTCATGCACATTTACGTGCTCTTTCCACCCCCCTCATTTATCTGCATTTTCCTTTCAGAATAATGTGGTTTGTCTGAAAAAATATTATTGCAGTAAGCATACAAACTATAAGTAAAATTTCTCCCATTAATCAGCCATCCAAAAACGTATTAATATTGTCTAAAGACATGTAATTCGTAAAGGAGGGTGAGTTTTACTTAGAGTAAGTAAAAAAGGGTAAGGATGCACCTCCGTTCATTCATCAGGATCGTTCTGCAACCAATAAAGTTATCACTGTTTTTAAGTGCTGAAAATCTTATGACTCATCAGATTGTGAGTCTCAAACGGCTATGTGTTGTGTCATCGTGTTAGTTTTGACTTTCTTTTGGCTTGTGTAAGCATGTTTTGTTATCTGACTAATCAACAAAATATTCTTAAAGCAGAATCGAAACTAACCAACACGTTGACACAACCCACACAAGCTTAAAGCTCATAATTTAAAGTGCTGAAGTAAGATTTTAAGCTCTTAAAAACAGTGAAAACTTGATCGACGTTGTATAATTGACCGATGATCCTAAATGCTGAGAGAAGCCGCATCCTTTCATGTTTTTTAACTGCAATAAGTAAATCTCACCCTTTTTTTATGAATTACATGTCTTTAGATGGACATTAATACGTTTTTGCATAGCTGTATAATGGAAGAAATTTTATTTTTAATTTGTATGCTTACTGCAATCAACTTTTTAAAAAATAAATAACATCTTTTGAAAGGAAACATGTTAATTAAAATTTTATAAAATACACGTAGTAGCTCATATATTTAAATTTTAAAGGAGTTTTTCACTTTTTATAAATATGTTAGCTTAGTTAGAGTTCCAGCTATGAAAATACATTAAAATGAAACCCATTTAATGAGTAGATTTTTTAAAATTTGTGCGGGAATGTCAAATTTTGGGTTATCCAAGAAAAAACTTTAAAATCCAATTTTCTCAAAAACTGTTGATTTTTGGCCATACATACGGGGTGAAAATAGTAGCATTTTGTCTCCCCTATCATGGTTAACAGGAATATGTCGAGTTAAACTCAAAGATAATGAAAAGGTTATTTTTCAATTATACATAACATGACTTATACAATAATATTTCAAAATATAACTTAATATGTATGATAAGGACAGAGCAAGATGAGAGACTCAAGGACTGTCAACCCCACCTCAAAAGAAAGTGTCAACAAAATGATAATCCTTTACAAACTTCCCAATTTTTTTCTAGCTATGCACCACAGCATTAGTTTAAAGCAGGTTTCTGCATGTTAATAGCTTGAATAATATCAATCAATGACAAAAGAATATCACTGAGTAAAATAAGAAAAATATCATCTAAATTTACTTAACTGATTCTTGAACTAAAGAAAAAATCATTGGGTGAAAAAACTTTGAAATAAAGCAATCTGCTAAATTTTTCTTATTCAAAGATGAAGATTTTTCCCATTTTACAAGTTATAGTAAGGACAACTTTTACTGAACATAACTGTAAGAATAATTGACTTGAACAAAATTTGTAATTTTTAAACAGAAATTAATTTTGATTTAAGCGTCCAGAGATTAGTACTATGCATAATTTGTACAATCAGAAATTGTTTCTGCAAATATTTTAAATATTCAATTGAAATTTGAAAATCCAGTTTTGTAAACAATAAATGGATAGTAGTTTTTTTTTAAAAATCAGAATTTAGAGAAAATATATAATGTGTTATCAATAAATAAGACAGAAAAGAAAAATCTAAAATTAAACACCAAGAATTGTAAATGTTGACCATCAACTATATATTTACCTTAAAATATACATATGCTTATCAATTAGAATTTAAACTAATCTTGTCTGCAGCAACTGCAAGTATTTCTTCTAAAACAAATTTTTAAAGCAAAGCAAAATTTTTGCTTGGATTGCATTATATATATATAAACTGTTAATAATAGTTGAAACACATAAAAAGTCTTTACCTTTAAAAACTGTTTAAAAAAATATTTTTAAATAGCTTAATAGTAAAGACGTTTAATGAGTTTTAACTAATGTTTTACGATTGTACTTTTAATCATTTTTAATGATGACAGTATCTAATATTTCTATGAATTATATCCGAAATTCAGAATATTTTTGCTTAAAATATTTTTTCTTCATTTACTGTCACGGGACCTTTATAAAAGTTTTCTTTCATGTTTACTTTTTATCTGAATTTCACTTTATTTATTTATTATTTAAAGCTTGCAGATAATTTTTACAATTTTCAAATAAACAGAAATTGCAGGTTAGAGAATTCAACTTTTGTGCAGTAAAACTTAAGTTTAAACTTCTATTTAAATGATAAATAAAATGATGTAGCAAAATTTATCATAAGAAAATGATAGAAAATGCAGTTTGAATATTAATAAACATATACTCAATAACACAGGATACCCTTTAACAACAAGTAAATTTTTATTAAATAAATTACATAAATTAGAGACATACAACATTTAAAGCTATTAAATGTTAGCAATGTTTGCTTTAGTTTGAACAAAATATTGAAATAAAAGATCAATTTAAAGCTTAAAACCAATCAGGTTTTCACTAATATATTTAAGTATTATATTGTATTACATTATATATTGAATCTGAAAACACACAGTATACATAATATATATACAGGGTGTCCCCACAAAAATGGCAACATGGGATAAGTTAACAATGTAAATTGCAAAAAAAACTGTTCAAAATAAGGTAAGAAAAAAGACTACATAGAGGGAAAAATTCTTTTTGTTAACTTTTAAAAATTACACTATTTAAGTAATGAATAAAATTTGAAAACTATATTCTAAAAAGTGTCAGAGATATGAAGATAACTATATGCTGACTTAAATTACTTTTCAACAGCTCTCACAGGAAAAAAATCACATTGGATGATTGTGTTTTAGGGGTTGTAAAGGTTTTACGCCGGACCTAGGCATGACTGCCAACAGTCTATGACAGGAAGCCCAATACAGTTCAGAAACATACATAAACAACTAAAGTCTTTTGCAGTATTTTCAGTTACTATGTCAATGAGTCTAGAACAGCCGTTCAAGTGTTCATCACTCATATCAGAACTAGTCAAGCAAAGTGGGCAAGTTGGAGATTTAGCCAGTCCAAATTTGTGAAGATGCTTTGTAATAGTCATGTTCAATTTTAACCCTGAATTTAGAACTTCAACAGGTCTGAGCAAATCAGGGACTAGGATTGTCCAATAAAGAACCCCAAGTTTTCTCCATCACAGAACCAGAAATAATGTCATGATAACTGGCCCTAGACCTATCTGTAATAATTCTCTTAATGCTATGGTATCTGACATGAGGAAAAGATTAGTTTTGTTAGGTTGTAAAGATTATGAAAGAAAATAATTTTTTGGACTCTTAACAATAAACATTTATATATAAATTCATGTATACCTTATTAGTGTATGGGACACCTTTTACTAATTGTGAATTCTTGTACAAAGGTCCTACACAAATTCCAAGTGACACTTTTTGAAAATTAATGAGAATTTTTTCTTAATGTAGCCTTTTTCCTACCTTAATTTGAGCATTTTTTTCAATTCACATAGGCTATTTCTTCTCTCTAATGGATAAAGAATTAAAATGTGTTATCATATTTTAGGGACACATTGTGCATATGTGTGTGTATTTATGTATGTATATATATGTACACACACACAACACATAGGCTGTCTGTTACTTTAGACCAATTACTTTTTCATAAATGAATACAACTTTATAAGCATACTATTAAGTTATATATATATATATATATATATGTATATATATATATATATGACTATTAAGTTATATATATATATATATATATATATATATATATATGACTATTAAGTTATATATATATATATATATATATATATGACTATTAGTTATATATATATATATATATATATATATGACTATTAAGTTATATATATATATATATATATATATATATGACTATTAAGTTATATATATATATATATACATCTGTATGTTATACTGGAAAATTAGTGAAACCCGCTTAAGACTGCTTCACCTGAAACCATATAAATCAAATCTTTTATGATAGTAAACTTCCTAATACACAGGAAACCTCTTCAAATATAGATAATAAAAAATAGTAAGTGTGACTAACATATTTGACATATTCTTATAAAAGTAATTGACATATGATAAACTATTTTAATAATAATTTTCAACAAAATATTTTTATAATCAGAAGAAACAAACCAGAAGTTCTGAAAAAGTGGGAAAGAATTTAAATAAAACTAAATTATAGCATTAAGAAATTAAAATTAATCTGAGTTAAAGAAATAAAACTTTTTAGGCAGACAAACTTTTACACAGGTTCCACTGTAAATAGTTATAATCAGAAATAAATAAGGGTTTATTTCAATCACATTATTTAATGACATTCATATTAAAGCAACATATAACAGCATTGTTTTAATGTAAAACTATATCACTGGAAAGTTAATGGCATGCTTACCAGCTATCTGTGGATCATACAATTCTGAATACATATAAGTACACTAACCAAAAAAGAATCAGATCATAATCACAGACAATTATAAATAAAACCTTAACAATGGTTTTATAGATTTCCAAAAGGAAATCGCTGTTATGTATATGTGTACAAGTATCAAGAACAGTGAGTAGTTTTATACATAAATTTTATAAATAACAAACTGTATAGAAATTAGAAGATAAATTTTCATTAGCTGTAAAACTTTAAACAGGAAATGAAAATTATTTAAATTTGATTCAATGCACTGTAACCCCTTGCCTGCGGAATATATTTGAGAAACCTTGAGATTTGCCCAAACTGAGTTTGGGTGTCCAGGCAAGTGGTTAAAATGTATATCTTTAAAAACTTCATAATATTAACAAAAGGCACTTAATAGTCTATTACTTTTTTAATTAAGTTTAAAAATTGGATTAAAATAAACATCAGAAAATAATTTAGAGAGAATCTAAACTGACAGTTAAAATTATACTACAGGTGAACAAAAACGAGATCTTCAATAAGGAAAAGCTTCATTTGTATGTGATTAGCTAAAAACAATGCATAAATTGAACATTGCAACAGAAAAAGCTTCATTTGTATGCGATTGGCTGAAAACAATTCATAAATTGAACATTGCAACAGAAAAAGCTTCATTTGTATGCGATTAGCAAAAACAATGCATAAATTAAACATTGCAACAGAAAAACGTTATCACGGATGCTAAACACAGATCACTGAAAATAGTATTTTAAAACACAAAATTTTCAATTATATTTATCTTTTTAATTGGGCAAAACAATTTAGAAAACTTTTAAAAGAATTAAAAGAGAGAGACACCACAAAATGCCAGTTTGTTTGTTTTCTTTTTGATGAGATATAGTTTATAATTTAGAAATAAAGTTTCTCAAAACATAACATTTAATAGGAAAAAATTTCCTATTAAATGAATAATAAATTAAATTCTGTGAAATTTCAACAAAAGGCATTTCTTTTGTCAAATTAACACATAATTATGTCTTGTATACTTCCAATAGAAATATTCACCTTGTAGCATAACATATTGCCAAATTAGATTATCAGTAAGCTTACAAAAAAAAGTACACAGCTATTAAAAAAATTATACATCGTTGTTTAAACAAAGGTACACTCATCTGACATTAAGTAAAAATTTCCTAGAAAAGTTAAAGTAATTAAGAAAAATTTACAAAATAAATGCACTACCAAATAAAACAAAGCAAACGTTAAAACATAAACTATAAGTTTATCACTATTCATGTAGCTTAAAAGAATAATCATATAAACTCGATTATATATTACTAAAATCTAACACAAAGAGAGTATTTTTTTAAATATATAAACAGATGCTTGAATTAATAGAAGCATCAATCAGCACTAAATTTAAATATTTAACAAAGCATATTAAATATAAAACTAGTTTTATTTGCAGACTGTAGTAAGGTTATTAGATCATGGATTTTTTTAGCATTAAGTAATCCATTATTTAGAAACTCACCATTATTAATTATAGCTGAACAAGGTACACGAAGTGACCCTTCTTAGTCTCATATCAATTTATTCTTTATTTGTAGTCATGAGCATGATTTTGAATGATAACTCTGCTTACTTTCAAATATGGAAATGCTACTATTTAAAGCTAAATTTTATTTTGGCACTATTTCTTAAACAATACAGGCAAAAGGAGTGAGTAAATGACTGTAAAATTTTATCAGTGTAAGTGTGCGTGTGCATAGAATGTTGAAAAAATATCTCTTTCATCAACCAAAATAATCCTGAGTTTATATAATTGTAACATCCATCATTGACAGCTGAATGTTAATTGTCATCAGATTCCATGAAATATCAGAGAATATCAATATTTATGAAGAGAGAGAGTTCTGTCATATTCTTAAATTTCATCAAAAAACATTATCTAACAATATCTAATTTGAAATGTACTGAAACTGTTAAGAGAATTAAATTAACCTGGCATATGTTGATAAAAATTGGCATTTTTGGCAAAAAGTAGAGAATTTTTGCGATGAAAATGTTAAACATGCAAAATTGATTTTGACAAGGAGTTTCTATTATTTCTGCGATTTTCAGATTTCATTCATGAAAAGTTTTCTCTGTGAGATATCCAAAACATTAAATTTCTAATTCATATTTCAAATGAGTGACAGCTCTGTAAGTGAAAATTCAGATAACCTTAACAGTAAAATATGACATACTATTTTACAATGGATCATGTGATAACAGAAATTATTGAAAGACATTGTGAACATTTGTAAACTATGTATGAGATTTCTTCACTTATGACTAAAAAACTGTTGTTCAGATTTCAGGTACTATTCATAAGGCAAGATTTAAAAATTCATTTACATACATTTTATCTATTTTACATACTTAATACAATCCAGCCAATGAATGCTCAAGGGGGTGTTGGGGCCATGTTTAAGAACAGAATTTTTGACTTCAGTCAAATGGAAACTACAATGTTGGGTAGAAAAAAATATTGTAACACTTACTCATATGATGCCATTCAAATAGTATATAAGCATACATAATAATACTTCTAGTAGGCAGAAAGAGAAAACCTTTAAGTCTACAAAGTGGAAAAGACAAAATTTGTCAGTGAAAAGCTTCATAGATTCAGAGACTAATAGTATGTTTACCTCCTAACTAGTCTTAACACAGCTTTTAAATCAAAAATTCTGTTTCCATCAATGTTCTCCACAACAACCTCTTTACTGACTGGACTAATATATGATTGAAGTATTTTTCATAAAAATAATTAGATAAACTACACTGGATTAAAATATTATTTCATTTCCAGTTTAGGAAATTAAGAGAAAGATATATATTTCAATAAACCTAGTCACAGTTATCTTTTAAAATTAATTAAATGTAAATGAACATAGAAAAATAATTTATGAACACAAAATATAATGCAACAAAATATTAAACTCTTAAAATAGAAACATTAAACATTACGGAAAAAAAAACAACATAGGCTTTTGCACATTTAAAATAAATAAAGTCTTTCTAAAAGACATTATAAAATCACAAATATTCATTAAATTTAAACTAATATCACAACAAATATCACTAAAAAAAATAACAAAAATAAAAGAGATTACACTTTTTATTAGAGCATAAATATTTTTATACTCATATGTACATTAAAAAAATAAATACCATAATTTTAAGTCCATAATTTTTATAAATCTTTGATAAGCTATAGATATTTATGTGTGTGTATAGAATAACAAAATAACAAGAGTGTGTATTAAATTAAGAAAAACAAATTCATACACACTTATATTTGTAACATGCACACTTATATTTGTAATAAATATTTCTAAATATGCCACTATATGTAAAAGAAATATTGTGTTAGAACATACAGCTTTATTTAATATTTGCTTAGTAACATCTATCAATAACATAAGTTTCTATAATTAATATTGTAAGTAAGTGCATACCTTTTAAAATATATTCAATAAATATACTAGTGAACTGTTTAACAATAACTTGTAAAGATTTTATTAAAACATACACAAATTAATTTATGCAGATTCAAACAAAATTTCAAAGACAGTATAATTTTTAAAAATTGGATATGAGTAGAATTCATGGAAAAATATTAGTTAATTAAAAAAGTTAAACTTATGGACAAACATAATACAGCTAATCATATTTTTTCATAAAAATACAGATTAGAAAACATACACATAACACATAAATATTAAAAAATAAATAAAATATAACTTTTCTTGATATCACACTAATATGCATTTGCTCCCTACTTAAAATAATATCTAACACACAGTTTATTAAAATAAAAATAATAAGCAAATTTTCTAATAATGAACATGATTAGCTTCAAAGATCTATTTGCAGATTAATACAGGTATCTTAATGATTACTAAATACCAATTTTAATAAGTACACACTATTTGTTGATTTAAATAAGTCATTTAAAAATGCTTCAGACAAGTAGAGACATCCAAAACAATTGTATATGATTTAATAAATTTTATAAATTCTTTTAAATTTATGTATGTATATCTGATTTCAAAATATGTAAACAAGACAAATACAATTCTTCAAAGCTCTTTTAAAATGCTTTTTTTTTTAATTTTTTAAGCATTACTTACTAAACTATTATTGCACATCATTTATGCAAACTAACTATGAAATATAACAGTCATTTAAAAGATAAAATTAATTTATAAATCAGTATAAATTTGATTGAAGTAAAATATTTATTGATGACAAAAATTTCTAATCAAGAAGTTATACATAAAAATATGACATATATCACAGGAAATTCAAGAACGAAGCACTGATACATGTAAAATACAGGAAATGAATGTACTGCATTCAGATTTACAGTTAAGTACATGTATATATAAATGCAGCTAAATTTTTAATGAAATATTAAATTAAATGTCGACCATTCATATATTTGTTAGATCTACTCAATTTTAAATAGAATTTTTAATTTCCATAAAAATACATCTATAATTTTATTATATAAATTTAGCAATATATTAATAGAAAATGCTGACACATGCAATCATTTAAATATAAGAACTCACAAGCAAATGTCACTTGCAGACAAAAATAACTAAGTTTTTAAAAACTATATTTAAAAAATCAATATGCACCAAATAACTTCAAAAAGTATTGAATTGTCACCTACTCAGTTTCTGAAATGCTAATCAGCAATAAAAATACATGCAGATTTATAGATATCTGCTTTGCATAAAAATAAATGCACAATTGATTTAATCAAAATTAGTCAAGTTCGTGATTACTGAGCTGTTTTGCTGGCAGTAAGTCATTTCATCATCATGGCTACATGAAACACCATGTATTATATCCAAAACAGCTTTTATAGTCCCAGTCACTGCAACTATCACACCAACAACTGCAAGCAAGATAGCGGGAGCTTTTTCCATAGTGAAAAGTTTTCCTCCAGTAACTTTAATGTATGCAGCAGCTGGTAAAACATATGCCAAAGGAACTGCAGCTAAAACACCCTGAAAATATTTTATGTTTAAATAATGAACTTTTCAAAAGGAAAATAAATTTCATGCCTATAAAAAATTATTTAAAAAAATAGGGAGTCACACTCATACATTACTTATATTATTTTTTAAAATTTAAGCATATGATACACAAATTATGTTTTTTGATTTTATTGCATCAAATTTACAGAAGTTGCAGAAATGTATGATTACCAAATAATTAGGCTTTATTCAACAAAATTGCAAATCAAATTTTAATCTGCAGGTAATACTGATTTGGGTACCAAATAAACTTGAATAATGACAAGAAATGTTTGTGAAAAAAAATTCCACAACTAATCGATAGATTGAGGTTACTTAGAATTCAAAGTTTACTGTTAGAAAGCTACCTATGCAGTCTGTTCCTAAAAATAAAGCGCAGTACTTAGAAAATAACCCATCAGTCTCTTCCGGGAGATATCCAAATGAAATTTGAAAAACCATGTTGCAACTTGTGCTTTTTCTTGGAGTGAAGCCATTTTGAAATGAGAATGTTACAAAACATTTAAGCACCCTTTAGTTTACACTATATTTAAAATCAACTTTGAGTTTCTTTCTAGAACTGTAAGAACTGTAAGTGCATACTATTTTTTAATAGTAATTATTTTTTTATCAAGTGTAAAGATACAGTTTGGACACTCTGTATAAAAATTTATTCAAATAAATGTTATACATTACTGATTTATAATTAAATTCTGAGCAAAGTCGTGTAAATCTAAGTTCATTTTTATTACATTTGCCAACCAACTTACCACTTACATGTACTAAAAGAATAAAGTATGCAGTACACAAACTACAATTCTTATAATACACTAGAATCGTAGCCCATGCAATGGAAGAGAAATGCTCATTGGCCTTAAATATAGATTGTAAAGGGAAGGAATGTAAATCATCCCACTGCAGTGATAAAAAAAGGACATGGGACTTCCTGCTTCAATGAAAAAAAAAAATGAGCATGGAACCTGAGAGTGCACAAAGGTTACTGGGAATTGGACATGGCTAGTCTTCTCCCCTTCTACCTGTCTGTGTTCTAACAATCATTTATCGCTCACATCTACGCAAACTACTAAAACAAATAGAGTACAGTCAGGGGTTTGAGATTGTAAAGGGAAGGAATGTGAATCCTCCTGCTTTAATGATAAAAAAGGGACAAAGGACTTCCCGCTGCAATGAAAAACAAAAATGAACATGGCACCTGATAGTGTACAGAGGTTACCGGGAATTGGATGTGGCTAGTCTTCTCCCCTTCTATCTGTCTATGTTCTAACAGTCATTTATCACTAATACCTAAGCAACTACTAAAAACAAATAGAGTCCAGTTGTCAGTATAATCATAGAACTTATAATTCCATGGGTATAATAACTAGTCTTCCTGCAGCGGTGCGAACACAGAAGGGAAGGGGAAGGAGCCATCCAACTTCCCATCCCTCTGTTTTTACCCTCCCACTTTTTCACCCCTCCTTTCTCATTCATTTCACCCTGCCTGACATCAGTTGTCTTGGTAACGCTTCAGCCAAGTGCTTTTAGATCTTTCAGCCAATGGGGGCAGGGAACCAACCTATTTCATTCCTCTGGCTACTTTCCGGAATAGAGATAGTCCGGAGAGATTTTTAACCTGCGATCTTTTCAGAAAAAAAATCATATAAAAAAATCTATTTAACATTTCTGCAAGGTTCAAAATTTAAAAGAGAGTTAAATAAATGTTTTATCAATGGTAAAAAGATAGAAAATGTTTGCCAGTTAGATTTTTCGATGCGACAGTTTCAATTTCAAATTGTGAAAATTTATTCATGAGTATTGAACCTCAACTTCACAAAATATTTTTACATGACCAAGTAGGATGTTGACATTTCAATTTCTATACATAATGATTTTAAAAGAAATCATCCCTTGTGCAAGAAGTTGACATCAGAAATTTACCTACTATTGCTGGTACCCAGACAGCACATAAGCTTAAATCAAGCTTGACATTTCTTTCAATTTGACGTATTAATACAAGCTTGACAGTTCAATTCATTTTTAGCTTGCAGCAAGCTTAGAGAAGTCATTTGAACTGCCAAGCTTGAATACAACTTGATAACTGCTTGATTTGGAAAGCCACATCCACATAAAAAATAATTTATCATCAGTCATAAATGTACTTGACCACAGAATTAAAAAAAAAAAAGATTATATATTTCCAAATATGGAAATTCTTCAAAATAAAATACAATTATACTACGAAATTGATTTCAAAATCAGTCGTTTGTCTCGATTTTGGCCAATATTGCCCACAGGAGTGTCGTAATATTGAAAGTTTTAAAACGTGTGCTGCTTTTAAGTTTATATTATCCTTATTTCCATATTAGTAGAGTTTATAAATCACACATAACAATATTTTAATTTTGATTCAACCTATGGAAAAATAAAAGAAACAGGGCATCGGCCACTGATCAATCTCACCAGAAAATGGCGTGACAACCATAACAGTCACTTCAAACTTTAGTCATATCAGCGCGAATCAGATTGGCTGAATGGTTAGGATGCTGACTTCCCAAACCTTAGGTCCCGAGTTTGATACCAGTCGCGGACACTTGATGGAAACAGATTGAAATAACTTGAAATTTCAGCATAGAGGGGAAAATGCATGGAAAAATAAAATATGTGGGGCGAGTTCGAGGACGGGTGCCCCATGTATTTAGGAAATTACTTTTAAGGAAAATTTTTTAAGCTTGAAATTAAGCTTGCTATGTCAAGCTTAATGCAAGTTGGGCAAGTGTAAACTTGAACACTTGATTCAAACTTGCATTAAGCTTACACGCTTGAAATTTTCAAGCTTAATTCAAGTTTATTGACTTGATAAATCAAGCTTGCTGCATGTTTGATGCAAGTTTGCTGTGCTGTCTAGGTATTAGCAAACATCGAAGAAAGTCACAAAAATATCTGGGCACAAATGGGTTTACTAAAAATGTATACAAAGAAAGTTGATTCTAAGGCATCCATCCTATTTAAGCTATCAGCAATTTGATGATGTTTGTCTTTTTTATGCACAACTTGATAATTGAAAGGTTGTAAAGTTAAGGCCCGTCTTAAAATTTGTGGATTAGTCCCACTGTTTTTGTCTAACCACACTAAAGAATTATGATCTGTTTGAATAATGAATTTTTGCTCTCTGTCTTGGTAACATTTCAGCTTTTGTACTGCAAAGATTATTGCTGCACATTCCTTATCAATATTTTTGTGCAGTGGAAGAAAATTTTCTACTCAGGTACATTATTGGATGCTCTTGGCCATTTTCTATTTGTGACAAAATAGCACCAATTCCGCAATTTGATGAGTTGCACTGTACGAGAAACACTTTTGTAAAGTCTGAACTGTGCAAAACTAGTCTTTCCATTAACCTTATTTTAAGTTCATCAAAAGCAGTTTGACATGCTTATATCCATTTTATAACTGACATGTGATTTTTTCCTTTTAATAGATCAGTCAATGGTACAGAAATCATGAAATATTCAGGAATGTACTTTTGATAATATCCAGCCAGTCCTAGAAATGATCTCATCTGTGTTTTTGTAGAAGGAGTAGAGAAAGTCTCTTATGGCTTGGACTTTAACTTCCCCTGGTCTCTGTTGTCCTTGACCAACTGTATGTCCTAAGTATTCCACAGTTGCTTTTTGTAAACTGACATTTCGATGGTTTTTTTTCAGTTTAGCTGTCTTCATCTATTCAAATATAATTTTTAAATACAATATGGGCTCTTCCCACGTAGGGGAAAATATAATGACATCATCAAGATATGGTACGGAGATTTCTTCACAAGTTTTTAATAGTCCTACCATCAAAACCACTGAAATCATAGAGCATTTTTTAAGCCAAATAGTAACCATAATCGTTCAAAAACACCAAAACTGGTGCAGAAAGCAGCATAATGCTATTAACGGTGTTTGACAGTAACCTCTGGTCAGATCCAGAATAGTTATATACAGTTATTTTGCAATAAGTCAAATATCCAGCTGTGTCAAAGTTTTTAAGCAGTCCTGGTCCCATCCAATAAAATTCAATGTTAAAATTTCTTCTTAAGTGGACATCATGTAAGTCGAAGTTTCCTTTCTTAGTTTAATTGTCAATTGATTTAAGAGATATGGTTTTTTGCTGGTGAAAATGAGAAGGAAAATGATGAGGTCAGAGAAAATGAGGATATTAATGAAGTCTCTAATGCAGATGGGCACGGGATTTTAGACATTGGTGAACACGTTGCCATCTGTGAAGGATTAAGTGACACCGCAACAATCAGCGAAATTCAAGGGTTGGATGAGAGTAACTCTGATGACGACTAGGAAACAGACTATGTTCCCCCTCCAAATAATCAAGACACCTCTACAACCAATGCAACCATGCAGTGGTAACTGAAAAGAGTCTATTGTCACTGATATGGAGACAATAGACAAAACCCTACTATACAAAAGATAAACGATTTTATAAACAAACAACTCCATGAAAAGCATTCAAAAATAAACAACTTTTTTCAGAAAATAATGTAAGTATCATAAGTGTACTTAGGTGATGTACAGTATGTTTCTTATACTACTAATAGCAATTACAACTAATGTAATAATAAAAAGTTAGTTAAAAATATTAAGTTATTGTATGTAGTATTATGCAGTATAAGTATAGAGTGTCTATGCATGTGTTTATTTTATGAATTTAAGATTATTTGATGAGTCGAAGTTTTTCATCAGTCCACAGGAATTCGACTTATCGCAAAATTGTATTTTACAGTCGATATCATTTCTACCAGTTGCTCTATATTTGGTAGTGCAAAGTACTGCATCCTAGTGACATTGTTCAATTTTCTATAGTCAATGCAGGGTCGGGGATCTTTTCCCGAGGACTTCCACTAAGATAAGCGAGTAGGTAAAGTCAGATTCACCTTACTTTGAGTGTTAACATCTTTTCTACTACCTTTTTTTTTATTCCAGTTTTTCTAGGCGACATATGGTATGGCTTTGCACAAATAGGTTTCTCTGATTCAAGTTCAGTATCATGTTTAGTAAGGTCTGTACATTTTAGCTCATTTGAGAAAATACTAGAATACTAATATTAGATGTCTCAGAGTTTCACATTGACTTTCAGAAAGTATGGAGTTTGATTGTATGCTTTGAAAAAGTTTAGACTCTTCATGCTTATGTGAATTCATCTGCAGACACATTTCTTCCTTACCAGCTTTCAGTTCTTCCATTTACAACAAATTTCTATCTTCTGGTCTTTGATAATAAGATTTCAGCATGTTGATATGATATACATCAGCTTTGTCTTTTTCTAGAAATTTAACAACATAATTTGTTTAAGATAATTGTTAAGATAATTGTAATTGCATTAGGTTAAAGATGTTAAAAGGCATTAAAATCCGTTAAAAGTGAAACACACCTAGTATTTACAGTCAAGCACTTTCAGCTGCCCCTCCTGCAGCCATCTTCAGGACTGGTGAAAACCACTTCCTCCTTTGCAGCATGCTGCTGCAGTTTCTTTTAACTAATGATTAAGAATATTTCCGTGTATGTATTTAACTTAAATTGTTAGTAGTTAACCAGTAATAAATTGTTAGACTTTGAAGGAGCCACTACAAGTCTCCCTCTTCAAACTTGCGCTCTGCAGCTTTTTAATCATACCACAGTTTTTGCTTTTCTTTTATGTTTCCATATGCTGAACTGCAAGATCTTGACATCCCTTCATATACAATTCACCAGTTCAAAAACATATTCACCTACACTACTTTCTATCCCTCCTTTACCAGTAAACTTTTCACAGAGAAACATGATGGGGGTTCATAGGTTTTTTCTCGTGAACCAATTCAGCTGGAGAAAATCCTGTACTATCATATGTCACTGTTCGAAGAGGCTGGGGTAAGAACTTTTCCCAGTCTGGTCCAGATTCTAAACATAAGACACAGAGAATTCTTTTTAGAGTTCTGTACACTCCCTCCACAGGATTGCTTTGGGGTGATAAACAGAGCTTTGCAACTAACACATAAGTAACATACTTATAATAGTGGTTGAACAAATGTTTTCAATAGGAATCGCATCTGGATATTTAGACGACATACAAATCGCAGTTATAATATATTTGTTTCCTGAGAGTGTCACAAGCATCTACATTTATTTTTGTAAAAATTTCTGTGATAACTGATACAATCTTTAAAAGTAGTGGCAGACTAAGAGGGCAATCTGCCAAACAAAAGGGTCCTGACTGGTACAGAGGGCCCCAAGTAGATTGAAAATTTTAAATTGCAGTTTCAATTTTTTTAGAATGTTAATTTTTAAGATACTGAAAATTCATACCGATATCTCAAGAGATGAAGCCAAAAGGGGGTGTCTCCCTCTCCAATTGAAATATTAAGTATAAAACTTAATATTTCAATTGGAACCCCGTGAAATGGGTCCCGTACTAAGCTAAAAACTTCTTTAGATCAAACCTGTCTTTGTTAAGTCATGCTTATGACATTCTGCACATAAACATTTTGTAACATCAGCTGTAATATTATGATTATAACTCAGTTTTACTTTTTACTGCCTAACGAACAATAAAAATGTAGTTTGTTTTGCCTATTACAGCTATTTCAAATGATAATGATCGGTAAAAAATTGGAAAATATTATGTTTAATATGCAAAGCCTGACAAAGTACACATGAGAACATTTGGCAGACAATTTTCATAGGGCCACTTTCATACCAAAATATTTTTATGCAGTCTGTCGTACATTAAACATATCCTGATTACTGCATAGGCCAACTAGGCCTTGGCCTGGGATCCTAAGCTTTTAGGTAATCCAGAATTATTAAGCTCTAGTCTTAAAAAAATTAGTGACTACATGTATGTATCAACAAGGTGTGACTGTATAAAGGTCCCCAAAAAGGGTTAAGCCTAGGTCCACTGAATGTCTTAGTCGGGCCCTGTATGTAAATTATTATTTACATGAAAAAAAATATTTTTAATCAAAATGCTGAGAACCTACAAAAGTTTTTTCATTCTATGGTGCAATTATTCCTATTCATGGTATAATTATTCCCATTCATATATTTCATGATACTCAAAATCAATGTTGCAATTTTTAAAAAAAAATTATACAATAGATTTTCTAAGATTTATTTTCGGTCATGAATATTAGCTTTAAAATGTGATTTTCAGTTTAAAAATACAATATTAAAAAGGGAGCCCCAAACTTGAAGACTGCCTGGGCCTCAATTAACATTAGTCTGCCTTTGTTTAAAGGTGCCTTCTTCTTTTCTTGGGGTTTTTCAGCTATTTTTGGCAACTATCACAAGCCTTCTTGAAATTTTCAATGTCTCTGCAACAGTTAGACCAAAAAAGCATTTTAGTTTCTGTTATTTCAAGATGAGATGCTGTATCTGCATGACAAATTTTCTTTAACTGTTTACGATACTCCTCAGAAACTACTAGCAATTGCCTGTCAGTTTCATGTTTTTCTTCCTTTTTATAAAATAACAGTTCATTAATTAATTCAAATTTACTATTAGCCTTAACTTTGGCTAATTCAGTTAGAGTCTTTCATTCAGCACTTCTACTTTGTGCTGACTTGAATTCTTCAGTCATGATCTCCAAAAGATTAGAGGTTTAAACGTAGGCCTCTATTGATGGTAATATGCTTTCTCTTCATCAGTGATTTCAGTTAGGCCAGAGATCCTTAACAACATTCAGGTGAGAATTCTTGTGATTTCTCTTCTTTCTCCCTTAATTCTTCTTTCTTCTTAGAACATGTCTGAACTCTTTATCATATGGTTTGTCACATCTTTATTTTTCTTCATACTTTCGATCAATGCAGGTGTCATTTCTAACAAATATTTAACTTCTTCCCATTTATATGGTTCTACTGCTGCTTTAGTTACAACATGCCCAAAACTACCTTCTAACAAGGAGACGACACGGCCTCGGGGGAACGGATTTCAGTGATCTTTGGCACAGTGGTAGTATACCATGTGAATATACTACGTGTAAAATACTAAAACGCAATACTCAAATACAGTCGAGAAAAATTAATATTTATCTTCAAATCACTTCACTAAAACTTTAAATATAAGTTGCACACAAATCAAATTAAGCGCAATGGCGAAATGGTTAAAACGGTGGTCTGCTACTCTGGCGTCCCACGTTCGAGTCTCGTGCTGAGCGAGCGTCTTTTTTTCTTTTACCACTCACTCTTTTTTTAAATACAACAATAACGGTAATTAATTCTTTTTTCAGTCCATGAAATAATTTACTTATTTTTTTATTCATTTATTATTTATTTATTTATTTATTTTTAGTACCTACTTATTGATTTTTTTATTATTATTTAAATTTCATTTCTACTTACAAAATCTTTACTTTGGAATCAGAATTTTACACATTCAAAATTCACTTTTAACATTCGCTAAACTCAATATTTAAGGTACATTTCTTTTTGTCACAATCTTAAGACAAGACTTTTTTGTCTAATTTTGACCCGTTCGTGATGCCACAGCAACAGCATTATTTCTTTTAATCATCTGTCCTTTGTTGATGGGTTTTCAAATTTAAAATACCACATGTGAAAATTCAGAATAGACGTATTTAAGCAGTGAAACTTATTTTGAAGAATTATATTACAATTACAAATATGCCGCCACTAGGCCAAGCAAGTTCTTATTGTTGTGATGAAAAAGCTACTGATAGTTCTACACACAGTGATGTTTTGGAGTGGCGAATTATGAAAGTTCACTTCTCAAAAAAAAAAAAAAAAAAAAAAAAAAATAATTGCAACGCCAGCTACTGATACACTACCTGAAGAAGCTATGATGATAGGTACAGAATTGTACAATACATAGGATGTGGTGAATGAAAAGAAGTTTGTAACTGATGAGAAATTGATCCATGCTCAAGAAGAGTGTATAGAAGAACATCTCGAATCAGTTAAAGATAACTCGTCTAACGACTATGTACCAGATGGTGAGAAAAAAAGAAATTCCATTGTCATAACTATATTATTGATTATAATTATTCTATTCAAATAATCATAACTATAATCAATTGTAAAAATAGACTTCGAATAGTAGAAATAAAATTTTTAAAAATATGTAAATAAGTAATTAAAAAATTCAATAAGTAGTAAAAATAAATAAATGGCTAAATGAAACAGTAAATATTTACTGGATTGAAAAAAGAATTAATTACCAGCATTGATGTATTCAAAAAAAGAGAAAGAGGAAAAAAAAAGGCTTGCGCAGCACGAGATTCGAACCTAGGACCCCAGAGTAGAAGACCACCGTTCTAACCATTTCACCACAATGCTCAATCTGATTTGTGCGTAACTTATATTTAAAGTTTTGGTGAAGGGGTTCGAAAATTAATATTAATTTTTCTCGACTGTATTTGAGTATTGCATCTTAGTATTTTACACGTAGTATATTCACATGGTATACTACCAGTGTGCCAAAGATCATTGAAATCCGTTTCCCCTAGGCCGTGCCTTCTCCTTGTAAGTCTATTTCGACTAATGATGGACACATAGCAGTATCTATCAAAGGTGATCTCACCCACACATATTCACCTGTAAACATTTAAGGTTTCACTAACTGAAGGCAAACCAAATCTAATGTCGTACCAGTATCACAAAGTATAAAAACTTCTACACATTTATCTCACTTAAGGTGGTATAAAAGGACATCAGATGATCTACATCTCTATCAGCAATATCGTTAGCAGCCACCACTTCTTACAGTTTTGGACACAGAAATCTAAGGTGATTATAAGAACCACACTCGTAACATCACAATTGTTTTCTCTGCTGAAATTCCCTTTCTTTTCTTGTTCTTTTGTACCTTGTTTTTCATTTGGTTCTTATACTTCTTCTCTTCAACCTTTAAATTTCTATTGAATATCCTGGAGTATTTTGAATTTTTTTATGACTAGCGAAATCCAGCTCCTTTGAAACTATCTTTTATATTTTCATATTTGTCTATTTTATCTGCCAGATCAAATAGATAAACTATTTATCCAGTAGTCTAGGAAATGATCTTTTATTTCTTAGGGTGCTCGTCTCTTTAACTGTTCTGTAATCATTAATTCTTTAAGCTGTTCAAGCTTAGTAATTTTTAATTCAGAAATCCATTTTTCCGGATAGTTATTTAACTCGTGAGCCTAATTCTGCCACATTTTGTTAAAAGTCTTCTGATGCCTATAAAGTAACTGCTTCAACCTTCCGGCATTTAATTTGTACCACTTAAATAACAATCCCTTAGCATAGTCATAATCTTTCACTTTTTCTAGGGGTTCTTCAGCCAACATATTCATTACTTCACTTGGCAAAACGCTAAGTAGATACACAATCCAATCTTCTTTAAGAACTCTAGCCATTTCTGCTCTCCACTCAAATTTTATTAGGTGTAGTCCTATTTCATCTTTCCTGTCACTGAATTTTGGGTTTATTTTCAATAATTCTACTTCAGGACTCATCGCACTACCACTTGGGGAACTGATGTGCATCGTACGCGAATCATCTGTAGAAGTACTCAATTCTAACTATTTCATTTCTCAACGCATTCCCTTTTTTAACCTAAGTCTCCTTTCTTCACGTTCAATTCTCTCCTTTTCTTCAGATTTAGTTCTATCACTTATCATCAAAATTAATAAATTCTTTTACAAAATCATCATCATAGTTCTTGCTTTTTAATATCAAGTTCTTCAAATCAATGATTTAATGTTCATCAGTAACCTCCTCCCGTAACTCCTAAGCAATTGTTTTTAATTCCTCTTTATGCGCCTTCGCAAAATGTCATTTTAATGATTTTATTTACTCAAGAAATTCCTTAGCAATTATATATGACTAAAATTTGGACAAAATTAATGCTAATATTAACCAAATTAATTTTCTCGATCATCAGATGCTAAAGACTTTGTAATATATAAGCAACGCACAACTACATTAAAGAAAACCATTCACTTAGGCTATATAAAAAATTTTAAAGAATTATATTTTAAGCATAAAAACAACTGAACACAAAAGATACTGTAAAGTATTCAATACAACCTTGACAGTTTTAAAACTTAAAAAGAACAGAATAACAATTTTTATAACAAATCAATCAATATTATAAAAAATTAAACATTTATTCTAATACAAAAACAATGTATTACAGCATAGAAAATAATGATCAGAATAGCAATTCTCATATAAACTCAGTTAATACTATAAAAAATTAAATGTTTATTCCAATACAAAAACAATATATTGCAGCAACAAACAGAATAGCTATTCTTATACCAAATGAATTAATACTACTTAAAATCAAACATTTATTCTAATACAAGAACAATGTATTTCATCATAAGAAATAAAAGCAGCTATATTTTCTATATTTTCTAAATGAGGAATAAAAATATCAGCAAATAAAAGTGCAACTATAATTCTTATAGCTCTCAATAATATTTAAGAACATATATAATGTAATTATAAGTATATAATCAAAATATAAGTATAAATCGAAAAAAAAATGCTAACTGTTATCAACTGTCTGTTATTAATTGTGTAATGGCATTTTAAGAACAATATTTGAATTAATCAATATAAAATTTCAATTCAGACACTGTATTCTAGGAATAACACTCAGCTCATTTTAATTTATTTTTTATTGATACAGGTTTTAATTTTGTTCAATTTATTTTGCTGCCATCAAATTTAGATGCAAAATAACTAAACGTATTTGTCAAAAACACAATCTAATTTTATTAACACACATTTTTACATATACCAAATATCAAAAAAGAATGTCAATATTCTCTCACACACACACACACAAAAACAGTTCCAACAGAAAAAAATATGGCCGTCACACCACCTTAGTAAACCAAAATCATTACTATGTAATGAAATATTAAATAAAAACTTACATTAAGTTCTAAAACTATACTAAGGCAATCAACACGAGTAGATATAGCAAATGTTACTGCAACTAAAGATACTGTAAGAATAGAATGCCGAAGAAGGGAGGAATTCTTTTCTTTAAATACTGCATTTTCAAAAACCTATTATTAAACATAAAAAAATTAACTGTAAATTAATATAAATAGCACAGTGCACAGATGATACATAATAAAAAGTAATCTTAAAAACATATTCATGGAAGTAACTGAATAATTACTTTTGAAAGCACAGTAAAAAGGCAATATTAATGAAAATAAAACGAAAATCAAAGTGGTAAAACTGGACAAAATAGATTTTAACATTAGCTTAAAGATATTATTTAAAAAAAAAAAAGATTTATTTACAATGCTTTATTTCCATAGTTGAAATGAACAGCAAAGAAAAGCATGTTTTTTATTACTTCAGTAAAATATAAGATGAACCAAGCATAAACAAGCAATCTTTAAAATTCCAACTAAATTTAAGCAGCTCATAATATTTACCTAAGCTAGTTATGTACTTTTTGTATATTTACCTAAGAGTTTTCTAAAAATATATCAATCGATAGATATACTTTCTTTTCATTATTTTAATAAATAAAAGCAAGTACAAAAAGTAAGTATACCTCTCTAGTAACAAAACACTCAATAGGATAGGTCAACATAATAGTTATTGTAAATATCCAACGAGCTGCATTAGCCCAGTCATCACTCATGCAGAAGTTTTCAAGTAAGTCACCTAAAAATAATTTTTGAAAATAAGAATGTATATTTACATTAATAATATATGGGAGAAAACAAGAACACAAACAATATCTTGATTTCTAATTATCTCACAAAAAAAGCTGATGGACCCATCATGGTTTAACTCCAGAATGCTACCCTTTGAAAAACTTACAGGAATGATAACCATTCACCTCCCAATGAGAAATTGTTAATTAATACTTATTTTAAAAGATTAATTATTATAAAAATATACTGGATGTAGATGATTCACAATTCTCTATCTATAAGTAAACAATAAATTATTATTTCTCTTTTTCTAGACCAGGGGTGGCGAATTGATGCAGCTCAGGACACAATATTTTAGGAATGCCACCTATCAAAACAGTTTGCATTTTAATTAAAATAACAAAGTTCACTATGAAGTATCGCGATCGAATGGGAGTGAGCCAGCACTACAGAATGATCCCGGCGTGGTGCGGCTGGCAGAAAGTCACAAGCCAGCACTGTATTCATGCTGCATTTTTCTGATAGAGTAAATAGTGTGATGTTAAAATCTTCAGAAATCCATAATTAAAGCTTAATTTTTTTTTAAGTTCTAATTTTCTTATTTCATTGCTCTCTATTGTATGCTTATAGAATAAAAAAATGTACAAATTCTCTGTTGTCTAGCCTTAGTTACATCGTGGATTACAATTGTTGTCTTGCTGTAGCCATCAGAAGGTTAGTGTCAACTTCAACCATACATAGAACTTAACAAAGGCTCAACAAAGGCTCTGTACGTGAGGCGACCAGCCATTTGCATGCCCCTCTCACCACACCACAGAAGGAAATGTTTGAGGTGGGCACATCAACATGTCTACTAGACGGCTGATCAATAGAGGGATGCTCTGTTTACAGATTAGTCCAAGTTTAGCCTCCAAAGCATTAGTCGGCATTGTTTGATTTGGACAGAACCTGGAGCCCGTTATCATCCATCAAACATCCATGAAAGAGATGCATACGCAGGAGGCAGTGTCTGTGTTTAAGATGGAATCTCTTTTTGTGGCTGCACAGACCTCCATGTCTTTCCACATGGAACCGTCAATGCTCAGACCTATATAGATGACATCCTTGATGCTTATGAGCACTCTTATGCCGGGACAATAGGCGATGATTTCCTGCTTTAGGACAACAATTCTAGATCGCACAGGGCTCGCATCATGGATGATTATCTTCAGCATCTAACAATTCAGCACATGGAGTGGCCAGCTTCACCACCGAACCTGAATCTTATTGAGCATGTCTAGGATACTTTAGGAAGATGGATAGCTACTCTCAATTCGCCTACTGCAACCCTTGCATGCTTGAAACTGCCTTGTAAGAGCAATGGCTCTCCCTTCCAACAGAACTCATAGACCGCATAATTGACAGCATCACACATCACTGCTGGTGGTGTATTGCTTCTAGGGGGTCATATTCCATATTGAAGGTATTTTTCCTATATCAAACAGACACATCCAGTTTGTTGATTTTATACATATGCTAATTTCTATAATACCACAAGCGTCTGGTAATTTCTTTTCATGTTATTTTATAACGTACTATCTGTTATACACTGTGGGTGAGTTTCATTAAATTCTATATGTAACTTTTTGAGTAATCATCATTTTTGTGATTTTTCCTTAATTAATGATAACCATTGTAAGTCACCTAAACCTTCCAAAATTTGTAATACAGTAGACTCATGCTACAACACGTTTCGACTTACACGAATTGGATTTTACGTGAGTTTTTCACAAGTACATATCTTAAAGATAAAATTCATTCCTAACCCGCAACACAAGATTTTTTGCTAACAGTAAGAAGCATCAAAATTCATTTATTCATTACTTTATGTGGCTAATGGTAAAATCATTTGAGGGATGTTTAAAACAATTGTGTGTGTTTAAAAAAGTCATATGTATATATATATATATATATATATATATATATATATATATATATATGAATGATTATCTTCTTATCTTAGATGATTATCTTATTTATATATCTATATATATATATATAACCTATCCCAGATCATGAAATTTTCACTTAACGCAAGGATTCTTGGAACACATCCCTCACGAATCTACTGTCTTTTTTCAAACAGCAATTTTTGCCTAAAACTGTCACCATAGTTTCTGGAACTCAAAAATAGTCATTTAAGATAGATTTAGTTACCACTGGCAAGCATGATATAGATTGATGTTGGGGAAGTGGGCCAGCGAGGTACAGTGGCGCAGAGAGGGAGGGGGAGCAGGGGAAAAATCCCCTGGGCCTCAGCTCGTGAAAGGGCCCCGCTTTTGTTGTTTATATGAAATAGTGTGTTGTCAATTTTGTAAACAAAAAGTCCAAATTCAAATTATGTCCCCGGATGTTTCAAATTAATTTTTGATTGAAATTACAAAAAGCCAGCTAGAGCATAAACCACCAACTTGACAAAAACGAGGAGTGACTCTGATTGAGTCATCTACATAATATTAGATCATCCTTCAAAAAACTGTTGACCCGAAGTAGACATTGAAGGTGTTATTCAAAGGTTTGCCATGACTAAAAGTAAAAAAAGATTTATTTAACAAGAAATCATTTTTTTTTTCCGAGACACATTGTTAAATAGTGGAAGAAAGGGTATAGCATAGAGCAGAGACAATGGGCCCACCCAACCTCCGAAATTTTAAATTTTCCTTAACAAAATGTTAAAGATCCAGACTTTCTATGAGAAATTTTGAAATTTCAACTTTTTTGGCCTACTGAATTTTTTTTGGCTGCCTGCTTGCATGGAAGTATGAATAAAAATATTAATTTTTTCAATACTGAGGATACATGCCATGTAAAAATGTTAACGTTCCAATTACAGTTTCTTTATGGAGCTGACGAAACCTTCAAAGCAAAATGTTGGTATTTTTTAGAGCATGGATGTTTATTAAAGTATAATACTCTATTAAATTAATAATTTTAATTCTATTCATTATTTTCCAATCACTATTAATTTAAAGTTTCTTTAAAGGATTAATAATTTTTATAAGGAATAAATTATTGATCTACTATGACATCAAAAGGATTTCTGGATAGTAAAGGGACGCCAAAGATTTTATCCCCGGGGCCCCGACTTGGCTCTCTGCACCTCTGTATACAATTATTTCGAGATGTATTTGGATTTAATAGGTAAAATTTATACGCCTTTTTGTTTTTTCTGTTGTTTTTATCCACTGTCACTACAGTTATTTCAAACGCCTCCACTACCAAGAGATATTTAATTTTTCCATCTTGTCAGATGGCTTTCATCTGCTCTTGTAGTTTCAAATAAAACGTATCATGTTTTTCTTGCATTCTTCCTATATATAAGTTAAATATAATATTTAAAAAACTTTTAATTTCTTTTTTATTCATGCTGTATGTGTCTGATTTAGCTCTAGGTCCTACTGGAAGTCCGAGTGTTCAAACAACTCATCCAGGATATACCACATTAACAGGAGGTAAAATATAGTACTAAAGATTCCTATCTCTGCTAACCTTGTGTACTGGATCCTATTCTAGTAATAGATATGTTTAAAACGTTATCATCATTTGTTATTTATGAATATGATATTTCCTTACTGTTATAGATATTTACAATAGGAATTTATATATTATACAATTATTTCGAGATGTATTTGGATTTAATAGGTAAAATTTATACGCCTTTTTGTTTTTTCTGTTGTTTTTATCCACTGTCACTACAGTTATTTCAAACGCCTCCACTACCAAGAGATATTTAATTTTTCCATCTTGTCAGATGGCTTTCATCTGCTCTTGTAGTTTCAAATAAAACGTATCATGTTTTTCTTGCATTCTTCCTATATATAAGTTAAATATAATATTTAAAAAACTTTTAATTTCTTTTTTATTCATGCTGTATGTGTCTGATTTAGCTCTAGGTCCTACTGGAAGTCCGAGTGGTCAAACAACTCATCCAGGATATACCACATTAACAGGAGGTAAAATATAGTACTAAAGATTCCTATCTCTGCTAACCTTGTGTACTGGATCCTATTCTAGTAATAGATATGTTTATCTTAAAACGTTATCATCATTTGTTATTTATGAATATGATATTTCCTTACTGTTATAGATATTTACAATAGGAATTTATATATATACAATCAGTGGCGCAGAGAGGGAGGGGGAGCAGGGAAAAATCCCCTGGGCCTCAGCTCGTGAAGGGGCCCCGCTTTTGTTGTTTATATGAAATAGTGTGTTGTCAATTTTGTAAACAAAAAGTCCAAATTCAAATTATGTCCCCGGATGTTTCAAATTAATTTTTGATTGAAATTACAAAAAGCCAGCTAGAGCATAAACCACCAACTTGACAAAAACGAGGAGTGACTCTGATTGAGTCATCTACATAATATTAGATCATCCTTCAAAAAACTGTTGACCCGAAGTAGACATTGAAGGTGTTATTCAAAGGTTTGCCATGACTAAAAGTAAAAAAAGATTTATTTAACAAGAAATCATTTTTTTTTTCCGAGACACATTGTTAAATAGTGGAAGAAAGGGTATAGCATAGAGCAGAGACAATGGGCCCACCCAACCTCCGAAATTTTAAATTTTCCTTAACAAAATGTTAAAGATCCAGACTTTCTATGAGAAATTTTGAAATTTCCACTTTTTTGGCCTTACTGAATTTTTTTTGGCTGCCTGCTTGCATGGAAGTATGAATAAAAATATTAATTTTTTCAATACTAAAGATACATGCCATGTAAAAATGTTAACGTTCCAATTACAGTTTCTTTATGGAGCTGACGAAACCTTCAAAGCAAAATGTTGGTATTTTTTAGAGCATGGATGTTTATTAAAGTATAATACTCTATTAAATTAATAATTTTAATTCTATTCATTATTTTCCAATCACTATTAATTTAAAGTTTCTTTAAAGGATTAATAATTTTTATAAGGAATAAATTATTGATCTACTATGACATCAAAAGGATTTCTGGATAGTAAAGGGACACCAAAGATTTTATCCCCGGGGCCCCGACTTGGCTCTCTGCACCTCTGGCGAGGTATGTGCATCAACCCACCCCCCCTCTTCTTAAATTTCACTAATTCTCTTTCATTATAGATGATCTGCTATATTTTTTGTACATATCTATTCCAAAACACCAGGAAATCACTATGACACTGTTTTAACCCTTTCATGCCCTGCATCCACAATTGCAGACACAAAAATTACCTAAATTACATTGTACAATACAGATGCCTTAATTTGTGCATTTAAAAAATAATCAATTTTACTTAAAAATTTTAATAATCAGGATTTTTTTATTTTTTAATTACAAATTTTATATACAAATTTTACATTTAATTCTCTATTATCAAAAGAAACATTATTCAATTTAAAGAAAAACTATGTAATTTAGTCTGAAAGGGTTAATTTATATTTTGTGAATATAAACAAATTTTGTAAAAATTTGTCTTCTTGTAATTCAACTTCTCTTATTAATTTTCTTCTTTCCCTGAAAACTAAGTGTAGTACCAAAGAACAAGTTATATACAGAGACCATCCGAGGATTAAAAAGGGGAAGGGTGCTAGTCCTTAAAACAGGGCAATTTAAGCTTTCAAGGGCATGTCAGAATATAAAGAGGCACTATACAAATATATATATATATATATATATATATATATATATATATATATATATACAGTCAACTCCCTCTAATCCGCACTCACTGGGACCAAGGGTTATGCGGATTACAGGATTTTGCGGATTATAGGTCATTTTTTTTTGTTTACATTTTTATATTTAGAATTTCCCTTTAAATTATAGTCAATTTACTGTAAACAAATAGGAACTGATGAAAGAAAATGCATATGCTGTTGAATAAAAACACAAATGTGAATATAAATACAATAAATAATACAATGAAATTTACAAAGAATTTACTAAAGGACTGATGAAAGAAAATATTTATGCTGCTGAACTATACTTTTAATATTAAATACAATTACTAATACAAAATTAAAAGAATAAATTCCCTCTAAGTTTTTATTTATTTTTCATTTTTTCAAACATTGCAGTGATTGTAATTTGTTTAAGAGATTTTAATTTTTCTTCAGAAATTTTGTCCTCAAGCCTTCTAATTGTCAGTAACTCTCGGTCACTGACAAATGATTGCTTTTGCAAAATGTTTAAAGACTTGTCTCTCATAGCTAACCCTTCTTCAAAAGTAATAGTACAGTAGGGGGACCCCAAATCCGGAAATTTTTCAACAAACAATTTTTTTTAAGGGCAGTGTTTGTTATTGTTTTTAATTTCTTTGAAAGACCATTTTTAACTGAATCTATCTATTATAAAATAAACAAGCTCAATCAGAAAGGGTGGAATTTCTCTGGTCGCTCGCGAACAGGGGGGGGGGGGGGGTATGCGGTGCATCATTTGTATATTTGATATCTCAGTATTGCATTAATTTTAGACCTTGCGAGGTAATTCTCCCTTTCTCGTTATGTAAAAATATTCTATGCTATTATATAAGCTTTAAAGAGGAAAATAATGTTATCCTCTTCACACACACACACACACACACACATGCATTACATTTCAAGTGCTGATGATTCATTATTTTTGCTGGTGCTCCTGTAGCATGCAGCAGTTAAATGTAAACAAAGAGAAAGGCCATGTGGTCTGTTTATGTTTTTCTTTTTTTCTTCCTACAGAACTACAGTAATGTGGAGAAAGTTTTGTTGCATAATAAATCGCTAGACAGAAGATCAAAAGGGTGAGGTGGGGGGGGGGGGGGCATACCCTCCAACTGCTACGGATTATCCGTAGTTTAAACGGATAAGTAGCATGAACTACGGAGCTACGGATGGTACGAAAAAACTACGGAATTGAGCAAATGTTTACTTTTTTTAGGGCATTATGCCTGCACGGAGGTGCGGTTTGCAACCCTAGTTGCTTTGTTGTGAGTCAACACTCCTGTGTGTCGGCGCCGATCGTGAAAGAAGGGAATTCAACATTCTCCCTCGGCGCCGGCAGCCGTGAGCGAACTTGTGTCGGCGAAAGTGTGGTGTGCGTGGGAGGGGGGGGGGATGCCGTTAGCGGCTCCTTCTCTTGTTACGTCACGTCTCCTCTCGCATTTCCTGCCACCCTATCTTTCTCTGTCCTGTGTTTGGATGTAAGCTTAGCTCTTTTGTGGAAGGAAAGTGCAGCGCACGTTGTTTTCTTTGTTCACATGGATGTTTTTTAAAATGTGATAGTACTACTGATATTGAAAAAAACCTCTAATAATGATGTTGCAGGTGCAGGGTGTCTACCACTCTTGAAAGTCTGGTAAAAGCCGGGAAATTGGAAAATGGGTCTGGAAAAAACCGGGAAATTGGATAATGGGTCTGGAAAATTCACCAAAAGAATCAATTTTTTTTTCCGTGTCTTTGTTTTTTCTCCACTTTCTCTCTAATTGTCAGACTGGAAACCGAAAGCAGCTGCGACGCATTTTTCGGACCGTGAAAGCATCAAGCAATGTGTTTGTATAAGGAGGGGAAAATGGGGGACTCATCAATCGTGACGTGATGGTAAAAGACAAATTAGCTTACTTGGTAACTTATATCTTAGGACTGTGTTTCCAAGAACAGTTAGTTAATTCTATCAGAAAGTGCAAATACTTCTGTTTCTCAATGGATGAAAGCTTAATCCTGTATACTTTAGTCAAAATTGATTTAAAGAAGTTGTACAAAATATGCAAATATAAAGACAAGCATTGTGCAATTTCCCTAAGTAAAATGCATTGGTCAGGAATTTTTTTCCCGGGACATCAAAAAGGTAAGGAAATTGACTTTCCGAAATTTGGTAGACACCATGTGTTGCGAAAACCTCTAAAAAGCGGGAGGTTACGACTACTTCAACTGATATATATGTATAGGTGTTTGTGATAAGGGAGTGATGAATATACATTTTGTATGGCAAAAAATTCCTCATGGGGGGTTGACTCCACTAACACCCCCCCCCCCCCCCTCCGGCGATATCGCTTAAGTGCTACTGATGAGGTGAAGGCCAATGTTGGAGGGTATGGGGGGATCGGAAAATTGCGCAACTGCTGTGTAGCCTGCCAAATCGCTGTTTGCGTTTAAAGTTAAACATATTTTCACCCAATTTTAATTGCAACGGTCAATCTTTACGATCGTCTCTGGAAAGAGTGAAACGATGTGATTGGATGGTGCATTGTTTCGGAGTTCGTTATTTACATCCATTCACTGAACACATGCAACTTAGGATATAAGTTTCTGTACTTTTAATTACATGATGATATGCTCAAATATATGAAATTGTTTACTTCAATTACCTGTTGAAAAGCATTAATAAATGTCTTTATAACATTCAGCCAATCAAATAACTTCTATAACAGTAATATTACCAGTCAAATGCCGCTCAAAATGTAAACAAACTGGTTTGTTTACATTTGAAATATATCGCGGATTACAGGCGTTCGCGGATTATAGAGTCGCGGATTAGCGGGAGTTGACTGTATATATATATATATATATATATATATATATATACACACATCTGTAAAGGCATTCAGAAAGTGGAGTTTACATGAGTTAAACATGGCAACAGGATCAAATTAAAAAAAAAAAAAAAAAAAACTAAAGGGATGTTGAGGTCTGCCTAGAGCAGCGGTTCTCAACATTTTAACATAGCATCTCCCCAACAAAGGCTAACTTACATTGGCGCCCCCCTTCTCACATTTATCAGCATACATTTAGTTTTTTATTCTTCAACAATGAACATTTAGTCAAATTTTCCACAAAATAATGTTATCAGTAAAGTTTGAATGAACATTTTAAGTGAAAATAGATGTATTTTTGAGTAAAAATAAGAATAAATAAGATGATTTAAAAAAACATACATCACTACTTGCTCTTTAGTTTTTCTAGTCTCCCCCCCCCCCTCCCTGCAAATGCTCTGCACTCCCTAGGAGAGCACGCCCCACCGGTTGGGAAACATTGACCTAGAGGATGATGTTTTAAAGCATTCCTTTAAAAGTGGGATGAGGACCCCAAGAAACTAAATAAGAAGTGGGGGACACCACCCAAGTGTTCCCTAGAATTCTAGCCCCACATGGCAAATATTAATGTACATAATTAAGAAATATTTAAAAAAGAAATTAAGAAATATTTAATATTAAGGAAGAAATCAAATTAAGAAATATTTAAAAAAGAATTAATAAAGCTAAAATAATTAATTTTTCTTTAGTGCATTCCTATTATTTTAAACTGCAGTTAATTTGCAAAAATTTTTACAGTAAATCATCAATAAAAATGCATTTTGAAAATAAAAAAATGGTAGGTCCTACATAATAGCACAAAAAAGACAAAGAAATTAAAAGCACATACAAATAATTAATTTATTTATTCTAATACAAAATCTAATGCAATTTACATACTTTATTGGTTTGAAAATTAATGCCTGTTTTTTTTTCCCCATATCGTTACAGCTTTATCAAAGTTTTTAAAACCATTTATCTTTAACATTATTAATTTATTTACATGTTCAACTTTTAATCTATTTCATTTGTCCGTTAGTATTAAGTTAAGAGAAAATTCTCTCAACTTCAGCATTGGAAACTTCCAAAGAACAGGCCATTCCCAATATTTGTTAGATGTTGGGATATAATTTGATATGGGGGATTTGAGATTGAGATAGTTTTGACATAGATGTTGATAAAAGTGAGTTAAATAGCATGCATAATATTAGTTATCAATAAATGTAGCCCCTCGTTATATCGGCTGGTCGGGAGACAAGAAAAGTATGCAATATATCCAGAGGTGGGAGAATATGGTAAAAAGTTTACTTTATTAACATTACACACATAAAACAATAAGATTAGCAAGGTTAAATACCAGAAATTCAAACAAAAAGTAACAAACTATAAAGACTGAGAAATTTAATCTCTCATTATTTTTATTTACAAATATACTACATGTGTATTCACACTTTTCATTTTCTGCTTTAAAAATTTTGGGTGACATAGAAAAAGCAGGATATATCTGAATGTGTGTGATAGCGAGGAGCGATATAGAGAAGGGTTACTTTACCAAGAAAGTGGGGAAAATTATTATTTTAAATATTAGTCCCTTACAATAGCCTACACTTTTTTCTTTCTCTTTTTAAACACAATGAAAACAAAATTCTCTCCTCCATAAAGTAAATTATGTACACAGGTAATTTTTTTTTACCATGATGCCATAGAAACTCAAGGTTCAAATTTGGCAAACATATTGATAAAAATGAATTGCATATATGTAAAAAACTGTTGGAATTTTAAAATATCAAGTTGGACAATTTTTAAATATGAATTTTTAATTTATTTGAAATGTATCTATTTAAAATCAATAAAAAATTCAGATTTGAAATTTTTCAATTTAATTTTTTAAAATTCCAACAGTTGTTTTAATTGAGAGTAACACAAAATGGCAATCTCAAGGTGAATAGGTCATGAGTTATAGCTATTTAAAGAGTACAATATCACCCCAAATTTATGACTTTTTCAAAAATTCTCAACTCAGAGGGGTAGAGTGATTAAGACTAAACATAGTAAATGGTTGAAGAGTGAAGATCTAGGGTTCTGGCCTAATGTGCAGCTGTAGATCTAGTGGTTTGTAGTTTTGTGAGGTTTTCTACAAATGTAATGTGAATATGTGATAGAAACCCATAAAAAGTCTGTGTTCAAGTTACCCCCTTTAACAAATACCCTTGCTGTAAGTTTGCCTTAACACAGTACAACAGACTTAAAAGTATATTTATGGATCACTTTACACAAGCCGTGGCAGTTAGTTTAAATAATTATATTTATTAGGATTAATTATAGTAATTTTAAAAATGTTAAATTTTAGCTTTAGTAATTAAAAATTAGTAATTTTATTTCAATAATTATATTTTAATTGCCATTTACTTTTTTAGAAAAAAAGGTCAACCAACAATACGATGCTTTTTCATATTAAATCTGCATTTATCGTATCTAAAGTTTTTTTTTTTTTAGGGGGGGGAGAGAGTCTACATATAATATACTTGGTACTTAAGGTTAAAAGTTTACACGTACACATATATAAGCATAAAAATAATGGTTAACTTACAAGAGGAGGTGATTAGAATAGTGTCTAAAGGGCTGCCAGGGGGGGGGGGGGAAATTTCAAAAAGGGTACTTTGGGATTCCACGAGAATGCACAGGTAGATAACATATATAGAAACTGGTTCGAAATGATCCCGAACTGAACTTTAACATGTAGAGTTGTAATATGTGTGCTGACTTACAATGCATAGTTAGATTTTTTCCAATTTGTCTTAGTTTTTTCTCCCTTCTTTTGGAAAAAATATCCTGTATAAGTGTAAGCGAAATAGGAAAAAGGATTTGTTAATAATATTTTGCTCTAAACATGACATAAATATGTGAATTAAATCTGTACATAACTAGAAGTTCTTGATTTTAAAAAAGAAGTTTTAATATAATAATTTTGAATTTTCTGCTTAATTTTTTTTTCTCAAAATTACGTACATGATTATTATTTATAAGAATAGTACATTTATTGAAGAAGGTTTCAGAAATTTTTATCCAGAGATGATTTGTTAGGCAGTAGGGAAGGCAGAGGGACTGTTAATTTTGTTCCTCAATTTTATCACACTATCACTACTTGATCACAATTACTGGATCGCATTCATATACAATATTTCACCTGTATTGGTACAAACTTTTAAACAGAAAGGGACTGTCAGTGTAAGTGGATTAGGATAGATATGTTTTGCATGCAATAAAAATAAAATTTCTGCAATGCAGGATGCATAAAATTTAATAATATAAATCAGAATTTTATTTAAATTCTTTTGTTCACAAAAATTATTGATTGAGTACCAAGTAAAGATTTTCAAAGTTACCTTATTACTATTAGACATTATTCAAAATTGCATCAAACAATTTAACTCATCCATCAATGGATAACTAT
Source organism: Cheiracanthium punctorium (assembly GCA_038373885.1). Taxonomy (NCBI): domain Eukaryota; kingdom Metazoa; phylum Arthropoda; class Arachnida; order Araneae; family Cheiracanthiidae; genus Cheiracanthium; species Cheiracanthium punctorium. The sequence goes on along the minus strand of JAWZYV010017682.1, from coordinate 17,689 downwards.
AGAAATTGAGGAAATCGAATTCAGAACAAAGAAGACTGCAGGAATAAATGACATTCATGCAAATTTTGTATTACATTCAATGATTGGAATGTACAACACCATATATCAAATCAAATTACTGAAATATATTAGTTCTTCCCTTTTCACTTCTAATTTAATGTTTGCTCATTCATGAAAAGTTAATAAAAGTTTTTTAAAAAGCACTATGCTTTAAAATAAGTAAAAATAATTACTGCATGTAAGATTTTTAGCAGGTATAAAATAAATATATATATTTTTTTTTAACTCACAGAATTGTCCAAAAGTATGAAATAAAGTTTAAAATATTTTAAATAATTTATTTTCATAAAGCTTTATTTTTAATTTTTGTAACATACTTAAAAAGGTCTCTTTAAAAACACAAAATTTTCTTTCTTAAACCTTGCTTTAATCTTTTTAAAATAAAAAAAAGTATTAAATATTTTATTTTAACTCTCAATTGTTTTTAATCAGCTTAAAATAATTAACATCCTGTTGCCAAAAGTACTTAAACAAATTACATATTAAAAAAACCTTCCAGAATTACTTCTAATTTTTTAAAAGTTTTTAAAAACTGAAAATAAGTTTAAATTGATGACAGTTTGTTTTATGAATAACCTAGCTGTTAACTTATGGGGGGGGAGGGTAAAACATGTATGTATGTATATTATATATATATATATATACAGTAGAGCGCCGAAAATCCGGACGCCTAAAAACCGGAAAGACCAAAAAACCGGACATTTTTTGGATTTCAGTTTTTTCCCTTCCCTCAAAAAAAAAAAAAAAAAAAAAAATAGATAAATAAATAAATAAACTACAGGATGCTCAAGCATTAGACTAGTTTGTTATCATAACAATAGCGTCAATATATATATATATATATATATATATATATATATATATAAATTTATATATACACGCACACACACACATATATATATATAGCATAGTATATATATATATATATATCCAAAACCTCAGGGTAAAATCTGACTCGTGAACTAACTTTCCTTCTTTGCATTCCAAAGATTTAACTGTTATTTCTAAACAGAAACACAAAAAGGGGGGTGGAGACACTTCCTGTTAGTGTAAAGCATTTAAGCTTTAATAATCAGTAGAGATATTATTTTTAATTTAATGTTATTCTTTCTAAGGAGGCAAAGAAATTAATTAAACTCTTTATAACATCATTCAAGTCTGCAGTAAAAACATACATTAGCGTAAATACCATTGGAAGCCTTGTTTAAAAAAACGCATAAATAAAAATATCAGTAAGCACGTGCAATGAAGACAAGAATGTAACAACTTGTTTGGAAAGCGAAAGCTCCAGTCACAGACAAACCGGCTCCAGTCACTCCGGTGAAGGGGGGGAATGTCTGCGCACCCACAATCAGTGTTTTAGTGCATGGGATGATGATAAAAATTGCTGTTATATCTTTTTATCCTTTGATACTGGAAGATTTTTTTTAATTTTAAGTTGTGACTACGTTCAAATTATTGGGCAAGCAATATATACGCGGCAATTAGTAGGGCGCCTTTTTTTTTTCTTTTTTTTTTTTTTTTTAAGTGAATTCAATAGAACAATTTCTACAGTACAACCTACGGATCGCAGCGATTTCGAAAAACGTTATAAAAATACATAGTTCACGGCGAGACCCCGTAATCCATGACGTAGCCGCTACTTTTTTTTTTTTTTTTTTTTTTTTTTTTTTTGTAATGACCAATATTCCGGAAAATCCGAGAATCCGGAATCGCCATAATCCCGTCCATTCCGGATTTTCGGCTTTGTACTGTATATATATATATAGAGAGAGAGAGAGAGAGCTTGGTAGTTGAGAAATTTCACGATTACATTTCATGAAGTACGCTTTATAATTGTTCTATTTCTTGTATGCTTATCAGTTTGTGTCAATGTAAAACCAATGAGTTAATCATTTTCTTTATTAGTTTTTTTTTTTTTTTTTTGTGGGACTACAGCCAATTATCTACACATGGGATATAGGTCAATGGGTAGGGTGCCCTGTGTGGGGATATTTCTAGGGGGTCCTAATCCTTAAAAATATTAACTAGAGATGGTGCCATCGACAACATGATGCAAATGTCTATTGACAATGTTGGCACGCCCTCCTCAAAAGCAGCGGTGAAGAACATTGAGCTGCCAACAGAGCTTCCTGATGATGGCCATGTTAGTTGGCTGAAATATATTGATAACAGTTTTTAAATGATAAATTTTAGTGTTTTTAAATTATGTTATGGAACTGCTTTATTTTTAACATATCTATTGTGGTCTCTTTGTGCTCGTTATAAGTGAATACGACTGTATTTGGAACAATAGCTTTGAAAATATTATCTAATATAGCTAAAAGATAACCTTAGAGCATTTTAAGTTAGATTCTATTATTTTGCCCCATTTTTTTTAGTAGGTAACTAAATACTGATATTGTCCCCCAAAAAATATTTAAAATTGACCCAGTTTTCACAGTAGAGTAATAAAATTTCATATCTGGGGTAACTGTGGCATAAGAAAACTGAGCAAATTATAAAATAATGTTCTACATAGAAAATTTTTAAATTAAATAAAAAACAAATATGTAGTTTCTGTATAATCAAAATTCACACAGGCAGGGCCTCCGAGAGAAATTTTATTAGGCGGGGCGAAAATCTTCCCGGTCCCTTTTGTAAAGCACAAATGTTTCAAAACAACACGACAGAAGGAATTTTTTTTGTAAAACTGCTCTTTTTAATGATTTTCATATAAAATGCTGTATGGAAAGAGACTGGGAGGGAAATTCTTCTGATATGCAATGGCACTTTTAATAAATGTTTGAAGGCTAAAAAAAAATACTAATATTTAAATGGTAGAATTAATATTTCTGCCATCTAAATCATTCTAGAATTATGTATTCAAAATTTAGTCTATTTAAAGATTTTAATTATAGATCTATAAATGAAATTTGTTACACATTCTGAAAAATTCACAAACGCACTTTAGCTGAACATGGTCCCAGGGGCGGTGCCCCGTCTGCCCCCCCCCTCTCGTACAGCCTGCACACAGGAAACATAAACCCATTTATACCAAGTATCCCTTTTTTGGAATGGAATTTTCGCTATCAGCCGAAAATGTTATATATTTTTCTTAGCCTTTATTCATGAGTATCGAACCTCAACTCCACAAATATTTCAAGATGACCCAGTAAGATGTTGAATTTTCAATTTTTATGCATAATGATTCTAAAAGAAATCATCCCTCGTTCAAGTAGTTGATGTCAGAAATTTATCTATTACTGCTGGCATTAGCAAAAATCAAAGAAAATCACAAAAATAATCTAGGCACAAATGGGTTAAACCATTAGCATAAGTAAGAACAGCTTATTTTTTTTAAGAATTAGAACTCTAAGTATAACACAAATCCGAATTTGTTTTTATTCATTCTGTACAAATACAGTGTAAATGACAGAATAAAACTGAATTTTCATACAGGGATTAATATAGCAAATACTAAATGTAAGAACAGGAGTAAGAAAATTAAATCAATTAAAAAGTTGAAATTAAGACATGGTAAAACAAAAATATACCTTGAACAGAGCCAGTAAATGTTACATATCCACATATTCCAAAAATAAGTATAATGAGACATGACAAACCAATGCTTATATGAGTAACAAGATTCCAACGAGCCTGAGTAGGATTGTCAAGAACATCAAACAGTAAGAATGAATTGTGGTGGCACATATAGGCTGGGGGAAAAATATCACAATAAACAATAGGCTCTTTTAAAAAATTATTTTTATAAATTTTAAAAAAATTTATACTAAATCATGAAAATTAATTACTTCTTGCATAATTTAATGAAACAAGTCTCATAATTATTATTAAAATATGTAATAAGTCATTCAAAGAAAGGAAAGTCAAACTCGTAAGTAAAATTCTGTACCCAAATTACAAATTAAAATATACAGTATGGAACCTCTTATCCGGAACCCAGTTATCCGGAAAACCAGGTATCCAGAATCATTTTTCAATCGATTAAATTCCTATTTTTTCTGAAAGAAAAGCAAAAAATGAGTTTTTATTTATATTTCTTATGCTTTTGTTTTTTTTATTTTGAGTACTACAGCTAGATTTTATAAAGTAAGCAATCTGGTAAGGTATTTTATTTATTTTTTTTGTGTGGGACTAAGTTTTCAAGAAGCTATCATGTATTGACTACTTCCTCTCTAAATGATTATTATTTATCTTGATCATATTAAGAGTTTTTTTTATATTATTTTGCTAGTATACTAACAATTAATTTTTAATTCTAATCAAAAATAGAGAGTAACATTTATGCTACCCATCAAATCAGTAGATGTCATGGTAATCCCCAACCACTTATCCAGAAAATTCAGTTATCCAGAATACACCCGGTCCCAACCATTCCGGATATGAGGTTCCATACTACTTTTAAAAACCTGATATTTTTAACTTTTAAAATTTCATTGTTTATATTTCTCATGTAATTATAACAAATATACAACTTTCAGACCTTTTATTTTAATTTCCAACCTAAAAAAGGTTTTTTTTTTTTTTTTTTTTTTTTTTTTTGCTGAAAACTAATACATACTCTATTCGAAATAGTAAAATTTTTTTGTCAGAAATCAACTTTTGTGAGACCTACTCGTGGTCAAATACCTTTTATCACATCCACTGATCTCCACTTTCCTCTGCAGTGCACCCAAGTTTTAAATTAAAAAAAAAAAATACCCAGATACTATATTTATTTAAGCCACTGCTTTCAGATTAATATTTGAGATAAATATGAGCTAAATATCTATATAAAAATAACCATTAAAATTATGAAAAAAATGTTTTGGAAAATGGTTTTCTAACCTTACTGTTAGTAAGCAAGAGAGAGTACAAAATGATTTGGATTTCAGTTCAATGTGAGAAAACTCACCACAAAAACTGATAAAAGTAGTACTAGTTGCACCATCTGTTAGCAATATTTAGAAATACAAAAATAATAGCAGAATTTTTTTAGACTTGTGAGTAGCAATAAATTCAATTTCAGAGATGAAATCTTTCTCTCTGTTGCACAGCATGCAATTATGATTGTACATGAACAAAAATGAACCAAGAAGGGGTTAACACTTAACAGATCCGTCATGTAGCTTTATGTTTTTCCATTGTGTCTTCCTAGAATGGGCCAGGTAGATTTATGTTTTCGTTTGAATTTTTAGTACATATACCACACATACATGTTTTTTTAATTCTCCTAAAAAATGCCTTGAAACTGAGAAAAACAGTAGATCTGATCCATCCATTAGGTGTTAATAAGAGAATGTTTGTAGGTAAATATATGCAATGAAAATATAAAAATGAAAGTTCATTTATTGTATGCAGTGACAGCATTTACACTGCAACTGGAGCTATAAAACATTTTCATAAGGTCTGAACAACTACCTAGTTGTTGTAGAAAAATCAGGGATTTTTTGTTTTACCTTCCCTCTTGGTATTTTAAAACCCGGTTCTTAGATTTCAACCTACTCAACTTAATTAGTAATAAGCTATTTTCATTACTCACATGAATTTTATTGTAATTTTCTTTTCTTATTATAAATTAAGTTATTTGATGATTTAAATTTTAATTAAGTAAATGATAATAGTCATATACTTTAGTTTCACATTTTCTCATCTATATTACTCTTAAAATAAAAGAAAATGCCATGATAAAATGTACAATTAGTTACCAAAAGCAATAACTCCTACTGCTTGGGTTATCCCTGTATTTGCAAATACAAAAGCATCAGGAGTGACTTCTCTGAAAATTGACAAAAATTAAATTTCCATAAATAAGGGATTATTGCAATAAAAGAAGTTCAGCATAAACATTTAACAGTAAACAATTAAAAGAAATTTAATCTGAGAAGGGGAGGGCACAACCTCGGAAATTCATTTTAGGATTAAACTCTGTAATAGTACTCCTTTAGGGTGTACATCCTTTAATATAATAGCATCCATTGGGGGGGTCAATTTCAAGAAAAAAATCCCTTGGAAATTCATACTCAGCTTATATACTATTAAGTACCCACTGTAACTGAACAGCTAGATTAGTAGCATGCTTGCTTACAACGTGGGCATCCAGTGTTCGAGTCTCATGCTTGCCTTTTTTAATTTTTTTCTCCAATTCTTTCTTCTTTTATCTTTGTCATTTAATCAATTTTTACAATTAAATAAATTTATTATTTACAAATATGAATCATTTTATTTTGTTTAGAAAAAAGACATTAAATATTAAATGATATTTTAATTATACTTAACAAAAATAACTAATAATTATAATACTTATAAATAGTAACTACAAATACTTCTATCATTAAAATTTAACTAGCAGTTTTAAATTAATCTGTATAAATGGTCATAAAATTTTATTTTGGATTCTACTAAACTGGTTCTGACCAACTAATATGCATGTGAATGTTAGAAAGCATTTTTCTATTGAAAATAAAGAATGTGTCTCAGGAATGAGGGACCAAGGATAACAAATTTTGATTATTATACTACTGTACAAAATTTTTTGGCAGTTTTACCACTGTTATTACAGTATAACTTTTGGGTCAACCTTCAAATCCTTTCTGGATTTTGCAGAGTTTGTAGTTCTCAACTTTTTTCAAGATTGTTTAAAATTTTACATGGCAAAAGAAAATTTTCTTTTTCTAGTCAACTCTTGAGGAAGTCAAACAAAACCTGAAATTTATGATGAAAGTTTCCAGGATGACAATGAATTGTACAATTAGAGTTATACTTCCAAAATGTGCTCTCATTGTTCAACCTTGTGATGTTTATTTTTATGTACAGGTAAAAAGTATAATTAACTGTTTAGACAAAATTCAGCATATTTAATGAAACAAAATTGGGAAATAAATTCACAAGTCTATAAGACTCCTTAAGAAAGAACCCTTTTTTACTGTGCACTGTATGTAAATAATACTTGTGAATTATTATTCAATAAACTTCTAATTTTTTAGGCAGATACTTAATTGATCCAAATTACTTGTGGCAGCCCAAATAACCAGAAAGCTTTGTGTTTATATATATATATACATACAGTGGCAGATCCAGAAATTCTCTTTTGGGACGGGCTAAATTTTGAAAAAAGCTTATTTCACCCAAACAAAATATACAATAAAGCAAAATTTTAGTCTAAACCAATGTAAAAACTTTTGGCAGGGGCTAAATGATTAAAAAAGATCACTTTACATATTCAAAATGCATAATGAAGCCGAATGTTACCCTTTAGCAATCTCTTTTGGGGGGGTGGGTGAAGCCCCTTAGCTCCTCCCCTGAATTTGCTACAGTGTGTGTGTATATATATATGAAGGATATATTTAAGAATAAAAATCATTTTTTAAGTCTTACATTTCTCCAGACATTGTGAAAGCTCTGATCATCACAAATAGAACAATGGAAACAGCAAAGATTAAGGATAAAAATGATACCTAAAGAAATATCAGCAATCAGATTTATATATAAATGATGAACAAAATGCTGCAAGTGATGAAGTAAAATTATACTTACAATAGAGAGTCGCACAATTGTTCGATATAAAGATAATGGTAAAGTCACAAATATTGTTGACATGAAAACTATAAAATTTCGATTTCCTAAAATAGAGCTTCTTGATACTAGAAAATAAAATAAAATTTGTTATTTACAAATTTTTGTCAGCATCAAAACATTCTTATTAAAAAAAATTAATGACTTAATATATAGCTACATTTTAAATAGAGCCTTAGGCAAGAAATTTACAGCTTCCAAGATGATGAACTGCAGTTCTTTTTCTTAATACGTTTTGACAGTTCAATGTTCTTCAAGCCAACAGGTTCTGGCAATTCTTATTTTATATTTTTACCTTTGAAATTTACATTTTTATGACGAAGTATCATGCAACGTAATTAAGATTTGAAAACTCATAAATTTTTACCACTTTCAGTATCATTCATGTAAATAAGTAAAAGTCATGTAAATAAGTAAATCTGATAACCAGCAAAAAATGACAGAAGATGAAATAAGTCATAAATGTTTACAGTATGTAAATGAATCTAAAATGTATTATTTTCCTTCGTATTATGTTTAACTGCTGTGTTGTCCAGGACATTAGTTGTGTTGTGTTGTGGCATTAAGGCCAATTATCTGCACAAGGGATCTAGGCCTGTGGGTGGAGTGTCCTCCATGGGGGTCTTTTTAAGGGGTCCTAACCCATATTTATGCTAAGTTTTGGAGAAAACCATGGAAAACTCCGAACAGTTAAGTCAAGGGGCGCGTGATGGGACCCGAACTGGGGACCTTCACACTTCGCCTATCTACCATTTCCAGTGACATAACCACTGTGCCATGGTGAGGCATTCAGGACATTAGGCATTGCAGCATAACTTGTTGAAAAATACTGTCCACTGATGTCTGCTAATCTAGTCATGTACGTATCTTCACAACTACTAATGCATAAAATGAAATATATATCAAAAAAGCAGTTACTCACCATGAAACATTCTCATAAGTACTTTTGTAATAGTATCACCAATAATGATATTGTAACTTATCATAGCTAAAAAAAAAGGTTAAAATTTATGTTTACATAAACTGAAATTACAAATTTAAAAATTACTGTGTGCAGTGCATCATGAATTTGTGAAAGGTTAACAATACGTATATATATATATATATAGGAATTAAGTTAGAGTTTTGTGTTTGACATGAAAATATTCATAATTTTGGATTAATTACATAGTAAAAGAAAATATGTTGCATGTAGCTGACACTGATTAGTGAAAGAGACAAAAAAAGGATGATGTGTGCTTCTTTTGTACGCAATTTATTTCAATCTCAAATGTTTCATATGACAACAACCACATTCTTTGACAAAACAGAGGTGTGCCACTATGTCCATAGCAATTGCATGTTTAGATGGATGAGTGAATGAGGAAACCAATGGAAATAATTAGTAGATTGGTGTGAAGTAAAGTGATTGTGGAGGCCATGCAAACTTTTATTGTAGACTGACGATACCATTTTCATTAAACAGCACTCACAAAACAAAACTTTAATACCAAAGATTTAACATGTAAAGATAACATGATGTCATGTCGAACTTCAATATTTCATTGACTAAAAATAACTGTGTGTTACTTAGCAACTCTTTTTCTTACATATTTGATGACTCTGTAGCAAGGCTTGAAAAATGATTTTGAACCTAGCAGCAAAAAATGTTGCGAGCTTTCATAAGCTGGCAGCAAAAAGTGTTGTGAGCTTTCATAGACTGGCAACAAAAACTGTTCAGCTCATGGCAAAAGCTTAAATATTTTTAATAACAACAGTTGCAGTTTTTGGTTTAACTTTTTTTTTAAAGAATTAGTAATGCAATTTGAAGAGAAGACAAAAAATCTTAACTTTTCTAGTAAGTAATCAGCAAATTCATATGTAACCTTAAAATAAACATCTGAGGTAGAAAGAAACACTCAAATAATCAAGTTTTAAATACTCTCAGCTAAACTTGCCCGGAGAACTAGTAATCAAAGTGGCTATTTGGGCTAATCCAATGGCATTTGCTGATGTTGCTGCAAGTTATTTTGAGCCCTGCTGTGTAGAATAGTAATGTTCTTTAGACTATCTGTTTTTAAAATGCTAAAAAAAATCCAATATTCATTAGAGCATTTTTATATAAACCATACTTTTCAATCCCGATTCCTTCACTTTTTTTCGTGATTTTCTAAAGTTATCACTAATTGATGCAATCAGCATATAAAAACTTTCTAAACTGAACATTGCATTAAACATACCAATACATACCAATAAGAGGATAGATAAATTGCGCTACTGTCAGGAAATAGTAACCAGGTCTTCCAAATTGAGATTGAATCAGTGCCTATTTACAGTGAAAATTACAATATAAGTTCAAAAATAAAAAGTAATGTTTCTTAATAAATATGAATTTATAAACAGGATAACATAATTTTGCACCTACAGTCTGCAGTCAGATTTTTGATGCATTTGCAAAAAAATTGTTCAATTGTCTATATCACCGTTAAGTCCAAAATATCTTGAAAGAGGGGAACTTTTCTGTTTTACACTACTACGCCCTTTAAAAATGATTTTCCAAAGCTTCAAAACTTTAGAAAATTCTTTCCCTTTGCAGTTTTCCTCTTTTTTGACAAATTTAACTTATCCACACTGGGGAAAAGTAATTTTGTGGTAGCAGTGATATTATTGTACATAATTGATGATTAAAAAACAATACATTGATAATTTTTAATTAATTAACTTAATTAGAGTTTCATAGTTGATTATCCATTAATATAACTCAGCTTATGCTGATGAAAATTTCATTAAAATAATTTATTGACAGCAGACCATGCAGTGGTGCGGATAGTTTAACATTACTTTCTTTTTTAAGACCTTATTAATTCTAAATTTAGAAAATTAGAGGTGGTATACAAGTAAGTTCCGTGGCAGAAACAGGGTGCCACAGCGACACTGTCACAGAAGCAGAAAGCTCCTCTGCAGACAAATTGTCTTCAATAGAGTTGAAAAATGTGCTGAAGACCTTTTTCCTGTAATTGTAATTTTCATTTAACAATGCTAAAATGCACCCCACATCTTTGTGTGTGCATAAATATATATTGTGCTGCAGAAATTGTTTTGTATTTCTGCAGCTCGTAGCAAAAAGCATGACAAAATTATGCCACTGGGAAAGTAAAGTTCAATAAATTCAAACTTCATTAAAAAAAATAAATCTGGTGGGACTCCACTTTCTGAACATTCAGTATTGGCCAAGCATTTAAATAAATTTCATGTGTTCAGAAACCAGTGCATTTAAAATGATTTGAGTGTATAGGCCACAATGTATAAGAATACTTTTTCTATCCCTGTAAAAACTGTAGGGCATATACTCTGTAAAATTTTTGCAGTATGTAAGACAGTGACCTATAAAATGTGTACCTAATTTGATTTCAATGCACCCTTTAGACACTAGCTCACTTTAAATATTTGCGTCCTTAGGCTGTAATAGATAATAATTACTTTTTGCAAGCCTGTGAACAAACTATCAGCTCTACAAACACCGAAATACAGGTCATGAGACAGTGACCTATAATATACATACCCAATTTGAGCTAAATCAAACACACCCTATAGACCAGGTATGGGCAACCTTTAAAAAGTTGTGGGCCAAACTTCAGGAAGTTAGCGTAGTTGCAGGCTGTATAATTGGGATTTACAAGAATTTTGAATAGTTTATATGGGTTTTATACAGGGCTTTGATATGTTCTGCAGGCCTGATCCAAAGCTGTGACGGGCCACATCCGGCTCAATTGTCGGCGGTTGCCCACATGTGTTATAGACACTAGGGCACTTAGAAGAATTTCCGTCCATAGGCTATAATGCAAACACTCATTTGTTGCCCTGTCAAAAAACTTTAAGTCCTATACACAGCAAAATCTATACATTTTGTGTGACAGTGATCTATAATATACATACCCAATTTAAATTTCTTCCAATGCATGATTTAGACGCTAAGTCACTTTAAATGATTTGCATCCATAGGCTGTAATATACAAGAACTATTTTTTGCAATCCTGTGAACAAACTATCAACTCTATACACACCAAAATCTATGCAGATCATGTGACTGTGACCTTTTATATAAATGCCCAATTTGAGCTCAATCAATTGCACCGTTTAGACTATAGCACACTTTCAAAAATTCCCATCTATTGGCCATAATGTAAAAGAAATCTGTTTTTGCAGCCCTGTAAAAAAAACCAAGTCCTATACACACCAAAATCAATACCGATCTCAAGATGGGGATTTATAACACATACACCAAGTTTGAGCTCAATTGAATGCACTGTTTAGGAGCTATCATGCTCGCTCACATATACACAAACACATAAATACATACATCTCATAAAAATAGCATAAATGAATTCAGAAGAACTCAAAACATGTAAATACACCAAAATCTCAAAGTCCAATTTTTCCATGATTACAAAACTTTCCTTACATGGTATATGTTTGGAAAGTAATAAATGAAAGTAATGCTACCTGATAAGTTGAAACACCTGCAATAGTTCCAGCTTTTATCATGATGCATAGTGAATAATCCGTTGCAACAGCAATAAGCAGGAGTAATATTATTCCCAATCCTATTCCGGACTGATGAAGAGCATATGGAATGCCTGTAATGTTCAATAGATTTAAAGAATTCCATAAAATCATCTTACTTGAATATCCTTTTAAAGAATAACAAAGATTAAGTTTTTTTTAAGAATAAATATGAATGACAGTAACAGAGGCAAAATGAATTAAGTTCTTGTGTAATAAAAATAAACATACCATACAGTAATAAAAAATATGTGAAATATAGATGAAATAATCTTTTATTCATCAGAGCATTAAATTTAATTCCCTAACATTTCCCAGTTTACCCTCATTACGCAAAACCCTGTTCATTTTATTATCAGCTTTAACTTTGTTACTTTCACTATTTAAATTAAAGAAAAAATATAGACTAGCTAATAATTAAACATGCTATAGCATAAAATTATCAAACCAGATATTATAAAATGTGAAACAACTAACCTACGATTCCAGAACCAATGACACTGTTAATATAATTAAAACTTGTCTCAGCTAAGTTACTCTTAAGCTTGGTAGGTGCATCATCTTCCTAAACAGAAATAATAATACAATCAAAAATTCCTGGATAAAGCAACTTTAATATATATATAATACCAGACTCATGTTATAGCAACCTGACAAACAGCTTTGGCAAAAGTCTCTGATTGATTTTTATTTAAGATAGCATTATTTTACATTCAATGAGATGACCATGCTACCATTCAATGAGATGACCCATCAAGACTAATATCATGATTCTTTTAATGATATTAGTCTGACTCATACTTCATTCCAGTTTGTTATTTGGAGCAGAGAATAGATCTGGTATAGTATTTTATAGAACATAAAAGCAAATTTAATACAATGGTCATCTGAAATCAATATTTTTATTGGACAAGAAGTAAAATTTACTGCATCCCATTAATTATATTAAAAATTGATTTAAATTTAAAAAATGAACTTTTCCCATTTAAAAATTCATATACAATTTGCTCTTTATGCATACAATGTGACTTGAAACCATTATCAAATTTTAAAAAAAGGATACCTGTAGCAACGATTATTTTCTGTTCCTCGAACATAAAAAGAAATTTAACAAAAGTAAAATTATTTTGAAGTGAATAATATAAGTGAGTGCTTTTCATAAGCAGAGTATGGGCATCACATTTTTTTCCTTTTTTGCCATGGGCAACAACAATTTGTTTTTGTTTTTTTCAAAAACACTTCAAACAAAATTTTTACTCACTCTCTCAAGTTCTGGCGACTGCCGGCTGTAAAAAGTCTTACAGATTTTTCTGCGTGTCCTGGGGATGTATGGGATATGGATGATATTGAAATGGATTGTGGATTTAATCAGTATGGATACAGATAAGGTAGTCTTTTATTTCATGAAAACTAGTGTAATAATTTGAAAGATAATAGTAGAGAATATATTGTTGCGGAATTACTCTGCTACTCCTGGGGTTCGTCGTTCTAAAGTCCTGTTGGTGTAAAAAAAGTTCAAGTAAAAAGTCACTTGTCAGGATGGAACACAAACTATTTTTCCCAAAGCAGTCTCTAATTTTCCCAAAGCAGTCTCCATTTTCTCCAATCCCAATTTCATTCCTTCTTGTCCGGCTTCAATTTTCTTCTCTAAATCCGCTTTCATCTGTTCTTGTCCGGCTTCAATTTTCTTTTCTAAATCGGTCTGTCCTGCTTCAATTTTCTTCTCTAAATCCGCCTTCATCTGTTCTTGTCCAGCTTTCATCTCGTCTTGTCCGGCTTTCATCTCGTCTTGTCCAGCTTTCATCTCGTCTTGTCCGGCTTTCATTTCTTGCATCATATTCATGAGCTTTTGAAGTTGTTCTTCCATTTTTTGTCTAGTCAAAATCATAAACTGGAAAATTAAAGTCTTTCTTTAGAACCCCGATTCTGACACCAAATGTTGCGGAATTACTCTGCTACTCCTGGGGTTCGTCGTTCTAAAGTCCTGTGGTGTAAAAAGTTCAAGTAAAAAGTCACTTGTCAGGATGGAACACAAACTTTATTTCTTCTAGAACTTCGTAGAACAATCAGCTGCACACAATTCACAAGCACAATCTAGCAGTAACGTGCTTTTAACAATCCGCTTGGATCAGAAGCTCTCACAAATGCTGTATTTCTCACACAAAATAAGTCACTTTTACAGGCTAAAATTCCGTGGAAATATTCAAGGGATATAGTACACTATCCCTTAAGACACAGCAATGAAGAATTTACACACAGCACTTTAAAAACAGCTTCACAAAGCAAGCTAAAACACAGCTTCTATAGCACTATCAGTTCACACAAAACAAGCGTACTCAGAGCTCTTCACACATTGAATGTTCAACTCGCAACTAACTTCGGGGCGATGCCCGCTTCTATAAATAGCCGACGCAGGAGGTACAAGAGGTTTCCAGAAAAGTCAATTTCTCGAGCGTTCTACATAAAGCGTGAATTTTGATTACGTCATAGAAGAGAAATGTTAGGTTATTATGCGTTTTTAATGCAGGAAAAACAACTTCCAGGCCCCATTGGGAAAATCGTGCCAAATGACCAAAAAGTCGCCAAGCTTGGCGACTTTTGGCGAAATATCGCCAAATTTGGCGCCAAAAATAAGTCCTCAAAAGTGAAGAGATCTAAGCTCTAGGACTAATATTTCTTGAGATTTCTAGAAGCCCATAGAAAAACATATGGGAAAGCGAAACCTCCGTATCTCCGGTTCTGATTGGCCGATTTTGATGCAACAAAAAGCAAAATTTATCTGTTTGAAGCGTAGAATACGAATTTTAAACCATTCTAAGCCCCAGAGCAGCGGGTTGCCCCGAAAATTCGTAACATTGCCCCCTTCCCAAGGACTGCACGTCCCGGGCAGTACAATCCCTAGTTAGGAGGTCACACAGGTACCTACTCTGTATAACACTTAACAAGATCTTAACAACATAATTCAAGCAAGTAATCAATAGCACAATAAGCAAATACACATTAATAATCATCATAATAAACAATTACACTGTAATAAGTAATCAATGTAATAACAAATACACATTAATAAAATCGAATATATTACAAATATGTACACTAAACATGGCGTAAGTGGTGAGAGAAAGAGAGTTGAAGAAAGAGGAAGAGAAGGGAAAGACAGGAAAGAAATGAGAGTTGAAAGAAAAGAGGAATTACGCCATAGTGACCATGGTCTGAGCTAATTACAACCGCGGTAGATGGCTAGCCGATTGTAATGTACAACTCTTGGCTTCGAGTTTGGTGACTTACGAATCCGTACGATGACGTCATTCAGCCGGTTTAGGACTGTGTAAGGACCGTCCCACGGCGATTGCAGCTTGGGAGACAGGCCTTTCCGTCGAGTAGGATTCCATAGCCAAACTTTGTCACCTGCGTTGAACTCGTGTCCCGTAGCCTTCGTGTCGTAGCGAGTCTTCATCTTTTCCGTGTTCAGGTTGATCCGCTCCCGAGCAAAATGATGTACATCTTCAAACCGTGCCCGAAGGTTTTCCACGTACTCCTCTGGCGATGAAGGCGCATCTGGAGGGCGGCCGAACACTAGATCGGCGGGAAGACGAAGATCTCTGCCGAACAGCATCTGGGAAGGTGTGAAGCCGGTAGTCTCATGGACGGCACTCCTATAGGCCAGCAGGAAGAGGGGGAGTTTTTTGTCCCAGTCCTCTTGATTCCTAGATACCAGAAGCGAGAGGTTGTTTAAAATTGTGCGGTTGAACCTCTCCACCATGCCGTCAGATTGTGGGTGTAAAGGCGTAGTCTGGGTTTTGTCCATTCCGAGAAGATGGCATAGTCCTTTAAAGACTGCAGAGGTAAAGTTCGGTCCTTGGTCGGAATGAAGTTGCAGAGGGGTTCCATATCTGGAAATCCATTCTTGCACCAGTACCTCTGCTACGGTCGTAGCTTCTTGATCGGGAATAGGAAACGCTTCCGGCCATTTAGAGAAGTAGTCAATGACAATTAGGATGTATTTGTTGCCATCCGAAGTTCGCGGAAGAGGTTCCAGGATGTCGAGGGCAATCCTCTCAAAAGGCGCTCCTACATTATAACGATGTAGTCTTCCACGGCTTCGTTTCTTCGGGCCTTTACGGGCGGCAAAGGCGTCACAAGCTTGACACCACTTTTCGACGTCGCCTCGAGCCCTAACCCAGTAGAAACGCTCGCAAACTTTCTGCAGGGTCTTCATTATGCCAAAATGGCCTCCAGTGTAGCCATTATGAAGTTCTTCTAGAACCTTCGGAATCCTCGAGCGAGGGAGTACTAACTGCCATCGGAGCATCTTGCCGTCGTCCGACTCCCATTTACGATACAGGACTCCATTCCTCAGGCGAAGCGAATCCCATAAAGCCCAGTACTGTTTTGTTGCCGGACTGTAAGATGATATAATAAAAACATATAAAACATTATTTAATACGGCGGATTAATTAGTTAAAATTTTTTACGACGAACAGACAGAACAGTCGTTATTTTACAGAAACGACTGATGATGGTTATGTGTGTAACCGAAATATATATTGTTACGAATTTTCGGGGCAACCCGCTGCTCTGGGGCTTAGAATGGTTTAAAATTCGTATTCTACGCTTCAAATAGATAAATTTTGCTTTTTGTTGCATCAAAATCGGCCAATTAGAACCGGAGATACGGAGGTTTCGCTTTCCCATATGTTTTTCTATGGGCTTCTAGAAATCTCGAGAAATATTAGTCCTAGAGCTTAGATCTCTTCACTTTTGAGGACTTATTTTTGGCGCCAAATTTGGCGATATTTCGCCAAAAGTCGCCAAGCTTGGCGACTTTTTGGTCATTTGGCGCGATTTTCCCAATGGGGCCTGGAAGTTGTTTTTCCTGCATTAAAAACGCATAATAACCTAACATTTCTCTTCTATGACGTAATCAAAATTCACGCTTTATGTAGAACCCTCGAGAAATTGACTTTTCTGGAAACCTCTTGTACCTCCTGCGTCGGCTATTTATAGAAGCGGGCATCGCCCCGAAGTTAGTTGCGAGTTGAACATTCAATGTGTGAAGAGCTCTGAGTACGCTTGTTTTGTGTGAACTGATAGTGCTATAGAAGCTGTGTTTTAGCTTGCTTTCTGAAGCTGTTTTTAAAGTGCTGTGTGTAAATTCTTCATTGCTGTGTCTTAAGGGATAGTGTACTATATCCCTTGAATATTTCCACGGAATTTTTGCCTGTAAAAGTGACTTATTTTGTGTGAGAAATACAGCATTTGTGAGAGCTTCTGATCCAAGCGGATTGTTAAAAGCACGTTACTGCTAGATTGTGCTTGTGAATTGTGTGCAGCTGATTGTTCTATGAAGTTCTAGAAGAAATAAAGTTTGTGTTCCATCCTGACAAGTGACTTTTTACTTGAACTTTTTACACCACTGGACTTTAGAACAACGAACCCCAAGAGTAGCAGAGTAATTCCGCAACATTTGGTGTCAGAATCGGGATTCTAAAGAAGGACTTTAATTTTCCAGTTTATGGTTTTGACTAGA